>JARHVA010004311.1:545000-1145000 GCA_037957365.1 Torreya grandis | reverse complement strand
TTCTGCACACCTGCAAACTTGGATCATGCACACACATAGACCTACAAATCAATGATCGTACTTACCATGTAGATCTCCTAATGTAGTCATGCACACCTGATGACAAATATCATACATACATGAAGAACCCTTCTGATTCTCCAAACCAACACCCATACTTGGCACTGTGGCACTAGGAGGAACACACCATGCTCTCTTCACACACAAAAGGAGCTAATATTTTCTCTCTTACTCTCTAGCACAAATTACAATACAACCCATGAGTCTATTATATAGATCTCATGCAAACAATAATTAGACACCTAATTACAATAATTAGATATGCAACTCAAGACTAAAATTAGCCTTCTTCATGCAAACACTCGGTTCGTTAACGAACTGTTCATAAAACTCACAATTCAAACCGCACAGGCGACCGACGTCAGTTCCTGTCTGCCTCATGTCTGCCTGGAGGTGACCGATGTCGACCGACTTTTGACCGACGTCAATTGCTATTATATCTGCATTCTGCTGACGTTGGTTTGCCTGACCGACGCCGGTGTCTGTGACACTCAGCAACCTCCTCCCCTGTTTGCATCAGTGAAGCTTTTAGCTCCATAACCTAATAGCTACCATAAATTAACGATCAAAGAGGAGTACATATATAAAATAGCCTTGCAAACTCATTATGGCCACTATGAGTTTATTATTTTACCTTTTGGCATCACAAACACACCTACTACATTCATGAATATAATGAGCACCATTTTTAGATATTTTTTGGACAAATTTGTACTAGTGTTCTTGGATGACATTCTAATCTACTCCAAGAATGAAGTTGAACATGATCAACATTTAAGACTGGTTTTGAAAAGATTAAGACAATAAAAATTATTTGGTAAGCTATCCAAATACACCTTTTGTCAAACATAAATACATTACTTGAGACATGTGATATCTAAGAAGGGAATTGTTGTGGATCTAACAAAGATTCAAGCCATTCAAGAGTGGTCTACCTTGTCTAACATACATTAAGTGCATAGTTTTATGATCTTGGTTGGATACTATCGATGGTTTGTAGAAAATTTCTCTCGCTTAGCCAACCCCATTACATCCTTGTAGCGTAAGGGAAAAAAATTTGTATGGACACCTCAATGTTTAAAAGGCTTTCAAAAACCTCAAAGAATTGTTAATAACATCTCCCATTCTGATTATAATTGACCCAAACTGTCATTTTGAGGTGTGAACTGATGGTTCTAAGGAAGACTTCAATGACATATTGACTCGAGAGGGTAAATTGGTGGCCTATGAATTTTACAAGTTCAAGGAAGATAAAAATAACTATCCCACACATGATTTATAGCTTGTTTCCATAGTTCACATATTAAAAAAGTGGAAGCACTTTTTTCTAGGTAAACATTTCAAGGTGAAATATGATCACCGCAGTCTAGAACACCTATTTTCACAAAATGATTTGAATGTTTGCCAACATAAATGGTTGGGGTTTGCTAGCAATTTTGACATGGACATTTCTTATATGAAAGGTAATAAAAATAATGTGGTTGATGTACTCAATAGGTGTACATACCTTATTGTCTTATCTATTTTACAAGAGAATTTTAAAAGTTTTATCCTGAAATAATAGCTTGTTGATAATTACTGCCAAGAAGTAAGTGCAAGATTGGCTAGCAAGCCTTTGACAAAAGAATTTGATAATTTTTGTTGTTGATAAAGATGGCCTTATAAGGTATCAAAATAAAAAAATTGAACTTGAATCGGGTGGATTGTGCAATGTTATGTTGTAAGAGGTGCATACAACACCCCATTTTGCCTATCAATGGGTCACTAAAATAACCTATGAGCTGAAAATGCTCTATTTTTAAATTGGTTTAAAGAGAGATGTTTATAACTTTATGGAAAGATGTCTAGAATGTTAGTATAAAGGCTAAACACTACCATGCTGAGAGATTTCTATACGTACATTACATACCATGAGACAAATAGGTAGTGGCTTCACTTGATTTTCTTGTAGGACTACCTATATCTCACAGTTGGCATAACACTATCCTAGCGGTATTTAACAAAGCAACCAAGGTTGGACATTTTATTGTTGGAAATTTGATTAATGATGTTACTATTTTTTATAAACGCTTTATGAAAGAAGTGGTTCAGTTGCATGGCATGCCAAAAATTATTATCTCTGATAGAGACAAGCTATTCACATCAAGGTTTTGGTGAACTTTGACTGCAGCCTTTGGCACTCAGTTAAAGTTTAATTTTTCATACCACACAGAAATAAAGAGTCAAACTGAAAGATTGAAATAGGTAGTCAAATACATGCTACACATGTATGTTATGGATCAATAGACCAAGTGGGAGGATTATCTCTATTTAGTCAATTTTGCTTATAACAACTCTCATCATCCTACAATTAAAATGGCTCCTTTTGAATCCATGTATGAGAAAAAATGTAGAACTCCACTTGGCTGGGATAACTTAGAAAATTAGGCCATTGTTGGTCCAAAATTATTTCTTTAATATGATGAGCAAACGACTATAATACACCAAAATTTGAAGGTTGCTTCTGATCGAAAAAAGAGTTACACTATCGAAAAAGGATGCTTCATGAATTTGTTTTTGATGAAAAGGTATTTCTACATATAAGACCAGATAAGAGTTCAATCAAGTTTTGGAAACCTCTAAGTTGGCTCCTCGCTTTGTTATCCCCTTCGACATTATGGACAAAATTAGCCTTGTTGCCTACCAACTGGCTTTACCTTCTTCTCTATCAAGAATTCATTATGTGTTTCATATTGCATTGTTAATAAATAGGTGTATGATCCATCTCATGTGTTGGTTTGAAAAAATTTAAAGGTTACGTAAGAGGAAAAGATGCATCTAGATCTAGTGAAAATCCTAGGTCATCATAGTATTAAAATAAGAAATAGATAAATCCAATAGGTCTTAATACAATGGGACCCACTAAGTACCAAGAGTGCCACTTGGGAGGATACAAAGTGTTTTAGATAGAAATATGCCTAGTTATTTTGAGCTATCATCGAGACGACTCTTCATTAAGGGGAGGAGGATGTTCTAGCCTACATACCCTATTTTTATGGGCTGATATATATTTTTAGCATGTGTTTATACTATTTGGATGTAATTTTTGAGCTAATATTTTATTGGTACTACACTAGTAATATCATAATGTAATTCAGATCATGTTTAGTTAGCCATTGTTGACATTTCACTAAGTATTATAGTTGTAATTTATTTTGAAAACATGTTGATTTAATTACAACATTTATTTTATGTACTTGTATTATTTATTCAACTATATTATCATATTGTATAGGTGTTGTTGATGTCCATTTGTGGGTGCAAGTATAAGTACATGAGTTAGGCTGGTGGTGGACTCCAATGGTTAGAGGATAATGGACAAGGACAGTGAGTAGTCAAGTAACCCTAACATAGGTAAAAGGAGTATTTTACATAAGCTGTTAGTCACTAAGCAATAGTTTGTCAGTTTTGTTGCCCTGTCACTTTTATCATCTTTTACGATTATTACTATTGTTATCAATTATCTTCTCACCCTTTCTATTTTTATGAGTCCTTTCATGCTTTGATTTTTTTATCATCTTACAATTGACTGCTTGGAATTAGTTATTTTATTGAGTTCATTATCCTATTTTGTGTCCTTAAGTTGTTGTTAGACCTTTGGTATTGTTATCTCATATTGTGATGTGCATAATCGTTAACATTTGTTGTTCATAGACTATCATTGGATTATATCCAATTATGCTTGTAATTTTTGCATGAATGTTTAATAAAGTGGACCCGTTAAATTATTAACTTGAGCAACTTGCACTGGTCATTTATAAAAATCTTATAATATTTAGTAATGTTTTGGTATGCATAAATAAAGAACTTTTGATTTTCTTTTAAAGTTTTAAATTTGGTGTTAAAAAGGTTTAATGTTTATGGTTATGTTCTTTTGACCTATGATGGGGTCACAAACTTGTCTTGACATTGGAATAGAGTTTTGATTTTTTTTAATAATGACATTTGGATGGGGGTCATGGGGTTTTGACTCTCAACCAAACAACGATTATGACCTAATTTTTTTTAGAGGATTGGATAAAATTGGGGAGAGAAGAGAGAAACCCTAGGAGGGAAATGGTAGTAGGAGGAAGTAATAGAGGAGGAATAATGACATGCTTAGGCCACATCTACAAAAGAGGTTGGGCATGACAATTGGAGAAGACAAGTTTTGTTGGCAAGTAAGCAAGTTTTGAATTTTTTTTCCTCCCCCTGTGTGGGCAGAGAACCAAGTAAGTGATGTATGTTTTATTTTATGGAAAAGAATGAAGGGTTTGATTTGATTTTTAGATACAAATAATAAAATGATTGTTTTCAAGTCATAAATAAGTCAATAGACTTCTTGATGAACCTACTAAGGTTCCAAATTGACTCAAAAATTGATATAATTCTCTTATTGGTTGTTTTATTTTTGATTTATAGTTAATTTAAAATTATGGGTTTTTTAATTTGTAAATGAAATCTTCATTTCTAAAACCCCTAAAATATTCCTTTCATTGTGGTTGCCTAGCAATAGTAAAATCCTCAAATTAATAATTATTTACTTTCCCTGGCCATAAAATTTAAGTTCGTGCATTTGATTTGTTATTGCATTTTCATTTTGGTGTTTTAGGTATTTTGAATCTATTGAAGAGGTCACCTTACTTAAATGGCCAAGTTTTTATTTTTATTACCAATTTGAATAGCCAATTAGAATGGTGTTTTGAGATTTTATTTCTTGAATAAAACATTTCTTTTGTGTTGGGTTTTACTCACCATTAGCAAAAACATTTTGGGGTTTCCATTATTTTTCTCCTTGCTTGTAGAAGCGATTGGGTTGAGTATGTGTTTTGGGGCTTATTTTCCCTGTTGATTCACCTTTTTTGGTATGATTAAATTACATTTTGGTGAACTAACATTAACCTAGTGTTTATAAAAATAGGGTGTATTGTTATAATGTTGATTCTTGTTTAAAAACCCTTGTGGTTTTATTTGATATTATTTTATAATGGTACTTTTTTTAAAGGATCGACCCATCCATATAAGGTTCAGATATAGTGATTTCATCACTTATTGAGGGTGATGAAATAACTATACCTGACTAATTGGCATATGGGCAAGGCATCTAAATTTTTGGTGTTGTGTTTATTTGTTTTTGAATGCATCCTTTATGTGAATGTTTCTCATTTATTGTTGGTTGTAAGAGATGATTTTATATCACTTGAAGTGATGGATTTTTTATATTGACACTTTGGTACACCTAAAACTCATGATGAAGGTTAAACGATATGTAGTTGATACCTATACACCTTTAGAGGAAAAACAAAGGTTGATAATCCGTGTATACTTATTGGTGTTGTAATAATTTTTTGGTTGTGAAATGATTGTTGGTTGAATAAAATGATCCAAACTTAATGATGGATTTTATCCCTTATTGGTCATACTCTTGTCCCAAAGACCCGAAAACCTGATTTCACCTCCCAGTTGATGGTCGGGGATGGTAAGGGCCACCGATTGGGGAACTCATAGGATGGGTCAGGTCGGGATGGATCATGTAGAAAAGCTATATTACTCAGCTAGTTATTTGTATAATCAAATGATTCATTATATTGTTTAATTCCTTGTATCATACATTTTTATCGTATCACCTAGAATTTAAATATAATGAATTAAAAATATGAAAAAATCATTAACCAAATTTAAACTCTAAGTGATCATCAAATGGAAGGAATTATAGAAAGGAAGAAATTGGTCGTGGAATTGAAATAATCTTACCATCATCTTGATCCTTCTTGATTTCCTTCCAAGAATCTGTAATGTCATTTGAAGACCGAATTGATAGATTGAATACCTGAAATGGGACGTAGGACTGCGGAGTATGATAGGCTCAAGACTAGATTAATGAAGGAGAGTGATGGAGGCAATATAAGCTTGCATTCATTCTTTGTCTAAATGTTTGGGATGTCCCTTACATTTATAGAGATATTAGAAGGAAATGGAGGGAAATTTTCCCTCCCAAATTTCTAATTTGAGAAGGGTTCTTAGAATGGATAAAGTTCTAGAGATTAGAAATCTCTAAACCTTCTTTAGAAAGTGTGGTGAATTAAAAATTAAAATATTAGGAAATATGAATATGTGGAGAGTGGGGTATTCATGTAGTTAAGATAAATTAATTAATTAAAGGTATGAAGAGGTGATGTTAATATGGTATGAATGGGACATAGGGACTAAGTGTTAATTAGATCAGATGAACATGATATTAGATGATATTAAGTGTAATTAAATAATCTAACTTAGTGAGTGGAATTAGATGCATACATTTTGCCCCTTTTTGAAAGGGAATTATGACTAGGAGTAATGGTATTTCAAAGAATAAATATGATCATGGATGAGTGTTAGTAAATTAGTAGGCATAAGATGTCACCTCAACAAGACACAGGTACGTATGGCCACTCAAAAGGAATAAATGTAGACAGGGTGTATAAATAGACAAGAGAATGCTATATGTGAGATCGATGATGAAGAATATGAAATTGACATAAGTAGTGAGCTAAAAATGGATAATACCCTTGGTAAAGACATATGCATAGGGAGTGAAGATGATGATGTTATGGTTATTGACATATCCAAAATAGGAACCAACTGTAATAAGAGGATGATAAGATAAGAGGTTGAAATATTTTAATGTATCCCAAGTAAGGATACATGCAAGGGGAGCTACAGTATTGAATGTGATGAATAGGCCATAGGCATTTCAACATATCCCAAGCAAGGATTCATGCAAGGGAGAACCACGGACCAAACAAATTGATGAATTATGCCATAAGCTTTCGATTTATCACAAGTAAGGATTCATGCCAAGGAGAGCTATGCACCAGAATGATAAAGGCCATAAGATTTCAATGTATCCAAAATAAGGGTGCATGTTGGGAGAGTATTGAGCCAAAATAAGATAATGATTTGATAAATTTAATGATAGGTATAGCTCATATCATGCGCTAAGAAAGAGGAAGAAGGATTGGATAGAAAAGAAATAATGTGATCAAGTGACCAAGGGATGAAAGGGAAGGATTGGCTAATGCAAGTGAGCTATCCTTGGGCACCATAGGTGACCAAGCACCACCTATATAGTCTCAATATACCTCAGGCCAATGCAGTTCTCCCAAAAGGGAAAGAATTATGTGAGGAACATGAAACTAGATGAAGAATGGAGAAAATAGAGGAATTAAATGCAAAAATATTGATGGATGAGGTGAAGTGTTATTGATTGATGAGTTACAATTTGATGGCATCAATGATGCCCCTAGTAAAGTCAAATGCACAAGGAGTGGAAATGATGGTGTCATAGTTGTCAACACATCTCCAGGGGGAATCAACCGTAACTAAAGAGTGATAAAGATAGTCATGAGATTTTAATGTATCCCAAGCAAGAACACATGCTTTGGAGAAATGTGGGTCTAGAACTAAGGATAGATGAGTATCATTATATCTCAAGATTAGGTAGGATAGGAGGTTGACTAATGAAGGATGGAGACCATAATGATGCCATGATGATGGTCAAAAGAACCTTAGGCAACACAAGTGATCAAGGTTTCTATAGAGTGTGAGAAGACCAAAGGTCAATGGAGTGTTATAAGTGGAATAATCTCATATACATTGGGAGTAATAAGTTTAGAGTGATAAAGGTGGATAAATAGGAATAAAAATAAGAGGGAGGCACCAAAAAGAATTGGAGGTGATACAAAAGAGGTGGTTTTGGTGGAAGCGAAGATTGCTACTAGGATGTCGATGCAAGGTGGCATAATGGGGCAATAAAAGTGGAGTGGTACTAGTTATCACTATGAGCCAAGTTTTAAGAGAGGGACATCTATCAAGATCTACAAAGGCTTTTGGGAAAAAGGCCATCATTTCTACAAGTTGAGTTTTATAGACTATAACGAAGTTGAAACGTATGGGGGTTTTTTGTACAAGAGGTCATCATTGCTATATGCCAAGGATGATAACCAATATGCATGGCAAGATTTGAAGAGCATGTTCAAGATTTCCATAGGGAGGGAGGTGTATGCATCATTTATACTCATACCTTTATACTGGATAACATCATTAATGTTGAACTTAGTGACCTAGAGGAGGAAGACATGGTTACTAGTGGAGGCTTAGCTACTACTTGAGAAACATCGTATCTGGTTATTAAAAATATGAAAAGAGAATAAAAATGGTAAGATAGATGTGGGGCATGGAAATAAAAGAGAGGCAAAATTAGTGTTTTATGAGAGGAAGGTTGTGGTTTAAGTGAATGGAAGAAAATATGGGTGTGCAGAATGGTGAAGAGGACAAATAAGAGGATTGACACTGAGGTGAGCATAAAAACCAGGTATGGATTTATTTTGGGGTCTTATTGTGTCTATATGTTTATATTGATGAGTGTGTGTAAAATTAGGGTTTTAGGAATGGGAGCCAAATTGGGGGAGAATGCAGGTTAGAGTGTGGAGAAAATATGAGAAGATGGTGTAGAGTTCATGTAGGTAATAAGAGGTCGCATCATAGGGGATCATGATCATGGGATAGGAGAAAACTCATTAAGGGAAAAAGGACCACAAAGGGAGGGAGTTTCATGGGTGAGGGAAGAGGAAAGTTGCATGGCTAGGGGGCATAGAGTATTATGTGGGAGATGTAATAATGATGGGAGTCATTAGGTATGGGGGATGGGAAACCACAGGAAGGGGTTTACATGGAGTTTTAGGGTATGGGATATAGGAGATGACACAAGAGGCCATAGTTAGGAAGGGATAGGGAAAAATGCATTGGGGGAATAGGGGCCATGGAGTGATAGGTTATAGGTAGAGGAACATCAAATTTTTGGGAGGGATTTGGGAGGTTGTTTAAGTCATGAGATGCAATAACACTATTTTACTGGTAATTATATTTATGTAACAGGATGAACGAGTGCTAGAGGTGACAATGGTGGTAAGAAGTGCATCGAGATGGTGACGTGGATAATGGTTAAGGAATTTATACCAACTGTAAAGGTATGGGAGAAGAAATGGAAATAACATGGAATTGGGGATTGTTCAATCCAATTAGCACATTGTGCGAAGGGAGATAATAGGATTACAATGCTATAGGTCACTTTTTTAGGCTCAAATTATTTAAAGAGATATACATAGGGTAAATGCATTGGCCCAAGTAATGTCATTACTAGATCAGGTGAACTAATGAGAAGCACAGATTGGGGTGCTACAAGAATAGGTGGAGTGGATGCTATTGGGTGTGAAGCTAATATTCACAGTCACTATTCATGGACACTATTCATGGTCATTATTCACAAACACTATTCACAATCATTATTCACGGTGACATGGCATGTAGGTGATGTGGCATGTGGTTTGCAAGTATTGCATGGTGGTGTGGTCTATAAGTTATGTGGATGATGTAGAATTCAAGTGATGTGGTATGAAAATGATGTGGCATAGGCCCATAGAGGGTCTCAAGTGTGATCAGGATGATGTGATAATGCATGGCATTCCAATAGAGGACATGGGTTTTATCCTTGGTGAGTCACATGGGTTTGTCATGTTGTGGAAAAGATGATTGGTCATGTATGAGTTGAATTTATAAAGGGACCCATGATTCACATGTGTGGGTAAGTCAAGAGGTGTTTTCAAAACCTTTTGTACTCTTATGTTTACATGTGAATATGAAGACAAGAATTTACTATTGTAGATTGGCCTCACATGTGTGAGTGGGGTGAAATTCTTAGAGTCACATGGGGTGGCTTGGATCTTATCTAAAGTGGATGATATAATTTTTTTACCCTTGGAGATGAAGACAAGAACACTATTGAGTGTTTGGACTCACTTGTGAAAGTGAGGCACAGGTTTTAGAGTCACATGGAGATGGCAAATGTTCTTGTCTGGTGGAGGATCTTATTTGAAGATTTTTTCACATGATACCAAAAAACTTTAGATCACATGATAATCCACCCAAAGTGTGGCACATTTTTGGTGTAGCCATGAAGTTTTCACCCTCTCTCTCTTCTCTCTCTCTTTGTTGTAAAATGCTATAAATGCATTATTTTTCCTTTGTATTTTGGAATCCATTGAGTTCATTATGGATTCCATTTGAGGATTAATGAAATAATTAGGCTTTCATGTTAGGAGGTTAGATCTTAGAATTATTATAATCTTAGCTCAGCTAGATGTCTGGGTTGTAAGCATCAGATGCATGGTTAGTGGTTAGAACCTGGAAGACTTTTATGTTTGGCTCCCCTAGATGCATGGTATTGATATTTGAGGTTGGATCTTGGAGGCTTGTTAGCTCAGCTCATAGTTGGAGGTTGATGCTTGGATCACCTTTGATGATTTTTTATAAGCATGGAGATAGAGGTTTATGCTTGGATCTCCTTTGGATGCTATATATGTTAACGTTGTAAGGGCTACATGTTGCAGCTTCGAGGATAGAGCATGGAAGGCTTGGTTGTAAGCTTTAATCACTTGAGTGCTTGGTTTTTAAACTAGAAAATATTTGATGAGAGGATGTATTGTATAAGAGAGTTGATGATGAATATGAAGTCTAGATGCTACCTTTGCCCCATGGTTTTTTCCTAGCTAGTTTAGCAAGGTTTCCACATATTCTTGTGTAATGTGTTCTCTCCTATGTTTATATTTTTTGTAGTAGTTTTTTTTAATTTTGTATTCAAATCTTGCACATGTTTAAGATTATGTTTTGGTTTCCAAAAATGTGGTATCAAATATTTAGTTTAGAATCTAACATGTTGGTATCATGATCCATGTTGTAGATCCTAAAAGATGCAAGTTGACCATATGTAGATGCAAGCACGAGTGGATGGGATGGAGATAAATATGGATCAAATACTATTGGGTGCACTAGGGTTAAGAAACATGACAACCCAGGTGATAAGTATGGTTTGAGAGACATAATATTTGAGACACTTATATGAGTAGGTGATGCCATTAGGGTAAAGGGATTCATCATACAAGGTAATTAGTCGATCTGAGAGGTCATCAAGTTCTAGGTCATATTGTCAACAATTGGTATTCAAACTTGTTATAACCAAGTCTCTGGTTAGGTAGGTTCACATTTAATATTGTGTTTCTCCTTCAATGCATTTACTGACAAGATGAGGTAGACCTTCTATATAATAATAGTGTAACTATGATGGACTATACTAAACCAAACCCATAAGGTATTCTACCTTGGGATTCTACATCATCCATAAGTGGTGAATCAAACATGCACATCTTGAATTGGTCTCATAGATATCATGAGTTATGACCTCTGTGCATGGTGTTCACTACGGAATGCTAGATATCTTAATATTTTATGATACAAGATATCAATCCATTCATATTGAGGATTGAACACCATGTGATGGAGGTGGAATAATGATTTAGCGTACTTAGTTATGTGATAAAATGAACTATTGAAACATGGTGGGCTGTATACAGAGACTAAAAAATGCATTGGGAGAAAGCATGCAAAATATTTTATGCGAGGTTTCATCTACCAGCTAGTGTTAAATCAGAATGGCCTTTATTTCAAGAGGGTCAATGTCTAGAATTTTACATCCATTAGTGCATAGATATATGGACCATACAAGGAGTAGAACCAAGATAATGGGTGCACATATTAAGTCATACCCTTTCACCTCTTCCAATAGCTTGGTATATGCATCAAGAGCATAGAAGGGAAACTAAACTTTGGACACAAATTTAGTAGTATTTCATTCAAACATTTGTGTTTGAAGATGATAACCCACTAGTACACAATTCCTTGCAAAGAATTAAAAAATTCTATGTCATGGACATGCAGAAGATTTAACAAATGTAGTTGAATCATCATCTCATCAAGAGGCTACATAAGACTTGGATCTTACACTACACAATTACAAAGCTAACCAAAAAGAACAACTTTTGGTTCATCCATGTAATATAATAATCATTGGTCTGACATAATCTGGTGACAGTGATAGTGATGGAGATCTCAATCTAGAAGGGTTCTTTGAGCAACAACGCAAAGATTATCTTAAACTAGTGCAAAGTTCATATCAAATGGAAGAGGATAAAATGTGCAATATTAGCATTCCACAATGTGAAGGCAAACATATTCTACAAGATACTTTGCCTATTGGATTTGGCAAGATATATTAGGAACCATTGTGAAATATTGAAGGAAATATTGGGAAAGAATCAGCCCCTAAGCTTGCAATAGTGGGAGATTACTGGGATAAGAGCTAATCTATGAGGCCTTGTAATTATTAAGAGATTATCAAGACATGTTTCCAAGCAAATTATGCTATGTACCTAGGGTTGTTATTCTTTCCTAAAAGAGTATTATATGGTGGTTCCCTACCTTAAGGGTATTTCTACATATATTGAATATCAAGATCATATCAAGTGGTATCGGAGCTTCGATTTGGGCAATTTGTGTGGAGCAAAACCTTAGTTTTTTGAATCAGAAATAACTTTTGATTGGTTGCTAATTTTTCCACAATTTTTTTATTGGATATGGAGAATATTTCAAATAAGTCATAGTAAAAAAATAGAGATCTTTTGATTACTTTTGAGGGAGTTATTTCTATTTTAGTGTTTTTAATAATTTCGCTATATCTTCCGAAATATAGGGAATTTTTATTCTAAATTTTTACTGGAGATGTAAGAAGATATAAGAGAAGGAAATTAAAATTTTCATAAATTTTTGAGTTGTTTGGAGTGATTTGTTGTGATTTTATGGATCAGTTTTGTATGAGTTATTGACATTTTAGGGTTTCATGAACCCTGATTTTTTTTGTGGATCATGGAGTTGCAAAAAATTTCAGGGGAAGATGATGTTGATTCTAGAGAATGGTGACTCATTTTTAAGTAGAATAATACTAAGGACATTTTTTGTAAAATAGAATTATCTCTTTCTTTGTTTGGGCCTGCACAACATTGGTGGTCTAATCAATTGAGCTTTGCACAACAATATTCTTCATGGGAAACAATGGAACAACTCTTCTTAGATCGATGGCGTATAAAAGAAAAAGAGGATGTAGAAGAGGAAAAAAATAATTATGATAAAGAATAATAATAATAATGATAATAATAATAATAATAATAATAATAAGAAGAAGAAGAAGAAGAAGAAGAAGAAGAGAAGGGTTCAAATAATTTGGCTCCAAAGAAATTCGAGTCAATTTTTTAATTTCATGGATGCATTCAAAAGAAAAAGGTGGTTGTGTCCATAAACCCTACCAGCAAGTATAAATTCATTAACATGAATGTGGCTAAGCATCTACATGTTCAAGAAAATAATATCAAGGAGGTTCAAGTAGATGGTAAGAATATTTCAATGTTTGAAGATTTGAAGCTCATTATGGAAAAATATATTTTGCATTCAGATTTTTATGCTTTGGATATGGATGATATGGATATAGTTCTTGGATATCCATGGTTAGAGACTTTGGGAACAATGAATATTAATGTTCAGAAAAAGTTTGTGAAGTTTTGGTACAGGAAAAATAAGATCACTTTACAAGATATCATAGTGAAAAAGGCACCAATAACAATCTAGGTAGATCATGAGGATGAGATGGAAATAGGTGATGAAGAGCATGATGAAGATTCAAATGATATAGATAAAGATACACTACAAATGAACACTTCATTTACTTAAGAGATAAAGAAGGAAAATGTGGAAGAGGTAGAAGAAAAGGTGGATAAGGTCAAAGTATTGGAAAAGGTTGAGGTATATAGACACCCACACCATCATGAGAGGAAACAATCATGGAACCAGGTGAGGAAGTGTCATAACAAAAATCATTTTGTCTATACAGGGAATAAAATTTCCAATCATTATGGATATGCAAGGAATCCAAATAAAAAATACTATGGCACATGGAATGAATGGGGAAATAGCTATGACTATGCATGGAAGAATACCTACTATGGTCATGGTTGGAATCAGAGTAGTGCAACTGAATATGGTACATGGAATAAAAAAAGAATAATTATGCTTGGACACCAAAGCAGTATAATTATGATCATGAATGAAATCAGAGGAGCACAATGGAATTTGGAAACAAGTTTGGAGAGCTATCACCTGCCAAGATCACATATGGATGTCTAGATGATTGAGATTGAAGACAAGTGTGCAATAACTTGAAACACACTCATTATTTGGTTTCTTCCTATGTTTCGGGGTTGAAACATGCCAAGGAGGGAAGTAATGTTATATACCTAGGGATATGATATATTAATGTATATGGGTTGATGGAGATGCCGACATGTGGCACACATCCCCTTAATTAATTATATGGGTACAATATATTAGGATAATGGAGTAACTTATGGAATTAGTATATTGGGTAATGGTTAGCCTACATTAGGATTAGGACGTTACCCATCCATGGGTTAGATAGATGTCTATATATAGGAAATGATTATCATGGTAAAGATATCAAGTAAGCATTGAGTCTTCTATTGTAAGAGGATATTGGAGGTTGTCCCCTTGAAGAGACATTGTGGAGTTATTCCTTCTTAAAGGAGTATTATATGGTGTTTCCCTACGTTAAGGGTATTTCTGCATATATTGAATCATATCAAATTATTGAAGGTGAAAGGTGTATATCCATCTCCAAGATAAATTCATATAAAATTAAAAGAATGTGCGTGCCCTATCAAAAATGACCCTACAAGTTAAATCCTAATATGAAGACCAAAGTAAAGGCTAAATTTGATCGAATGCAAGAAGCGAGAATTATTTATCCAGTTGAAAAGGTAGAATAGGTGAGCTCAATGGTTGTTCAACCTAAAAAAAATATAAATTCAAGTGTGTGGGGATTACCATGCACTCAATGACGCTTATGTTAATGATTCATTTCCTATTCCTTTCACATATGAAGTAATTGAATCCATGGCTAGGCATGAGGTACATTCATCTACGGATGGTTTTAGTGGATATCACTAAATTTTGATTGCCAAGGAGGATCAAGCCAATACCACCTTCATTAATGAATGGGGATCATTTGCATACAAGGTAATGCCATTTGGTTTAAAGAATGCACTTACTATATTTTCTAGAGCTATGATAAATGCATTTAAAGACTTCATTCATGATTTCCTAGAATTCTATCTAGATGATTGGTTTGCCTTCTCTCTGTTTAAAGAACACTTGTCAAAACTAAGATTGATGTTGAAATGATGTCAAGCTTTGTGCATTGATTTAAATTTAAGTAAGTGTCTATTATTTACACCTTTTAGTGTCTTGTTCAGCCATATTGTGTGTAATGACAAAATTTTGGTTGACCGAACTAAAATTATTGTTATATTAGGAATGCAACCTCCTACTAACTCAACTAAAGTGCACACCTTCCTTGGTCATACCGGATATTATTGGAAGTTCATAAAAGGATATGCAACTATATCTACATCCATGGAGAAACTATTGCGCAAGGATACTAATTTCAAATGGACACTAGAATGTCAAATAACATTCATTGAGTTAAAGTAAAGGTTGGTAACAACATCAATCTTATTATTTTCTAAATAGAAGAAGCCATTCCATGCACATGTGGATGCTTCTAGCACTATAGTAGGAGTTGTCTTAGCATAGCCAACTAAAGGTGGGTTGAACCACCCAATACATTTTGCTAGCAGGAAACTATCAACTATAGAAAATAATTACACTACCATAGAGAGAAAAACACTAGCCATGGTGTTTGCATTATAAAATTTTACGTTTTACTTATTGGCTACTCCTTTTTATTTCTTCATAGATCACCAGGAATTACAATACCTAATTAATAAACTAAGGTTAGGAGGACGTATATCAAGGTGGTTGATGCTCTTTTAGTAATTTCAATTATGGATTAATGTTAAGATAGGGTAGGAGAATGTGGGACCAGATCACCTCAATTTGCTTCACAATGGGGAGGAACTAGAGGAATTCAAAGATGAAACCCTTGATGCACAATTTTTTATAACTTCTACAATTCTTGATAACATGGAAAACATTGCAAATTTATTGAAACAGGGAACTTTTCTTATGCACTACACTAAGCAGGATAAGAAGCAAATGGTTACTCAAGCCATACCATATAACCTCATTAATGGATTCTTGTATAAGCTTGTCAAAGATGATGTATTGCACATCATAGATCTAGAGCATGAATGATCATAGCTCCTTTAAGAGGCTCATCAAGGAATTGTAGGGGGTCACTTTGTAGGAGAAGCCACTACAAGGAAAATACTTCCAAGTGGTCTGTTGTGGTCTACATTATTTTAGGATGAACACAGAGTTTCTAAACACTGTGATGTTTTTCAAAGAATGGGTAAGCTCATCTAGTGAGATGAAATACCTTTGGTACCTATGCCTGCAGAACAACCCTTTGAGCAATGGGAAATTAATTTTGTTGGACCTATAGCTCCCCTAATTAAGTGTAGTCACACCTGATATATTATTACTTATCCTAGCTATTTCATAAAATGGGTGGAAGTTACTACCACCCCAAGCTATAGTGTGAAAGATGCTACTAAGTTTTTATATGAAAACATCATCACCAGGTTTGATGTCCAATTAATTTGGTAAGTGATAGAAGCACGCATTTTATAAATAACACTAACAAGACTCACACTAAATAGTTCATGATATTGCACCATAAAATCATGGCTTACCACCCATATGCCAATGGATAGGCAGAATCATCTAATAAAGTTTTAGGGAAGATGTTAACAAAAAATTGCAATGTTCAGAGAGATGATTGGGAGGATTAAATTCCTATGATTTTATTGGTTTATCAAACACATTACAAAAGATCTACTGGATTCACTCCATTTTAATTGGTATATGGCCTTGAGGTAGGTAATCCCTATGGAATATATTATGCATATTTTGCGCATTGTGATGATCATGAGATTAGGATATCAAGATTAATTAAAGGCATAGTTGATGGATTTGACTAAGATGGAAGGAAATAGATTAAGATCACAGTGGACATAATATATCAACAAACATAGTAAAAAAGTTTGGCATGATTGCAACTTGTGATCTAAGCAATTTTACCTGGACCAAACATTATTGCTTTACGAGAGCAAAGTTAAATAATTCCCCAAAAAGTTGTGCATTAAATGTAAAATAACCTACATCATTCATGAAATATCACCATAGGGTACCATAGCAATAAATATTTGCATGGAACCATATTACCAAGATTTATAAATGATTATAGGCTTAAGATATATCATCTTTAATCTTTATCATTCTACTAAAACTTTGAGTGGGTGTTGAATATCACCATGTAGTTAGGATTTCATTTAATGTTGTGTGTTTTTATTTTGTTTTCTTAGGTTAGAATCTCTTTATAGCATGTTCATTGCTGCATAACACATCACAGCCACCAAGAACCAGTTATCATCATAGCATGCGATCACATTCCAGTATAGATCGTTGAAGACAGTTGGACATAACTACATCGAGCATTGTAATAAGTCTAGGAAGGCAATGATAAGACATGTACAATGAATAGAACTCCAATAGTTAGGTCAAACCATTAATGATATAACATTTCAAAAGGATTGCATCATTTTCAAAGTAGATTTGGTAATAAAAGGACAAGTGGATACATAAAACAAATTGATTAATAAAAAGGACATCTACTCACATATAGTAACTACCAAATAATTAAATTAAAGGTATTATGTACTAAATTTCCTTTTCAAGGTGATTCCTAGTAACTAATAATATTTAAAAATGTAACATTCACGTGCATATTGTCAATGCATTAAAAAGAGGTGGTGACATGAAATTGGGTACCAACAGCTATATAAGAGTAGGGTGTGGGCAATGATAAAACATTATAACCTTTGGATAATAAGAGATTTCTATGATCTACCTTTTGAATAACTAGTTGCAAACAGATTTCAAACCAGAGTACAATTACTAAGAGCAATCATTTAGTTTAGACCATTGATCGATCCATCAACAGAGGTCAATTATTGATTCCACTATCAGAGGCATAAAAAGAGGAAGTGGGAATTGGGATAGGTCTTCAACATAATATATAATGATCCAGATGCATTTGAATTCATAGATGTCATAAAAACTATTTTATTTGCCCAATATTCTCAAGGAGCAGTGTAAGCAGGAGCCCTGACACTTTAACATACACTATGAGGCTCTAACACTGAATAGTTACTTAAGTTGCCTAAATTTAGGTAGTTAGATGAGGTTATGATGACTTTATTGAGATGATATAATTAAGGCGATATCCATTTAACTCAAGATGTTACAATTTGGATTTTTACGCACACCATGGCACAAATAATTGGTCTACCCAATCGTCGTAAATATCTCTTGCCTTATAATTCTATAGTGCTACCAATCCATTTGGATATCAGGGGGAAATATACCACTAGGGTAGGGTAAGGAACTACTATTGATTCAGTTGAGTATGTTTCACTACGCATCATGCTTCAATGTATCACTAAAAGATTTTGGCAAACCACTAAGCAAGCAAAATAAGCGACAAAAGGCATCATTGGCATTGCCAATCACATGAGGAAGTTGTGGAAGGATTTAAACTAGCATAAGTTTTTGACAATCAATATTACCACTAATATAGAGAAGGTACTTGTAAGAATCACACATACCTTTTAGTACCAATTTTTGGTCTTTTTATTGTGTTTCACGTAGTGGAAATCTCCACTAGGGCCAGTTAATGTAACTCTAGATTTTTGGCCTAGTAATGCCTTCATAAGTATAACATGGACTAAAAAAAGATAATATTATGATTAATTGGGGTGATTTAACACATGGTAGATGGAATACCTAGCCTTGATCCTATCACACCTTAGGATTCTACAGGATGTAATGTAGTATCTAGGAGAACATGCTTTAGTTACTAAATTGTACAATGGCATACAGATCAAGGTTCATGAGTTGGCTACCCCAACTATCACTATGATGCCATTTTTCATTTTAATGGTCAAAATAAAGGATAAAATGTACAAAAAAAAGGCCCTAGATGCGAGGATGATTCCTCTATTTTAAGTCATTCCTCCACAAGCGTAACAACCACAAGGAAAGAAAGCACCCTTATAATAATCAGCACACTCACATGCCTAATAAACATAGCCAACATAACTACAAGTTCTAATGCAGCAAGAGAAAGGAAAGTGGAAAGCACCTATGACAAAGTTTCACCACCTCCACCAAAGAAAAGAGCCCGTCAAACAAACTCATGACTCGAGCATCCCATAGTTCCTTGGATAGTTGTTGAGTGCGACCTACATGAGTTGGGGGTATAAGAACATGAAGTTATCTAATTGATGTTGGAATACATTAGAGAAGAGGTGTATGATGCAAAGGAGGAGAAGGAGTTCTTATTTAGGAAAGTAGTGAACACTTTCCAAGTGTGAAATCAGGGAAGACAAGTCCTTTGGGTTGATATTACTCAACTGCCTTGTTTTATCCTTATTGATATTGTAAGACAAGAAGTAGCTCTATGTAATTTGGAGGCTAAAATATTTTAAATAGAATCATTCGTAAGGTCATCAGCTATGCAGGTGGTGGATTTACGTACAGAAGGTAGTCCTACACAGGTTTTGTTCTAGTGACCATGCACACATCTGTATGTTAAGCCATCATAAATGATGCAAGAAAGGATGGTGTATTTTGGTGAACCTATAGAATAAATTAATGTGCAACAGTCTTAGGTATCAAAATAATAACCTTGGTCCTAGGGTGAAAAAAAGCAAACTCTCAAGCCCCAATAAAATCCAAGAGAAAGAAGTGGGTATACAAAGGTCAGTTGGTCCAAGCATAATCACCTAAACATATTGAATCCAATACCAAGCTCTAAGGGGATGAGGAACCCATAAATATAATTGTGCCTAAGTAAGTAAATGAAGTACAAACTATGTATGGCACACTTCAACTTGAGGAGGTGAAGGAGGAACAAAGGATTAGTAAAACACAAGAACAAACACACGCAATAGTAACACAAGCAACACAACAAGAAGCTATGCAACATCAACAATATAAGCAACAAGATATAGATGTTGAGAAACAAAAGAAATATGAGGAAGTAGAGGTTATGTAGAAGCGATATTAGAAAGAAATTTGAGGAAGTAGAGGTTGCACAAAAGTAAGCCAAAAAAGTGAAAGCTATTAGAAAGAAATTTGAGGAAGTAGAGGTTGCATGAAAGCAAACTGAAGAAGCTAAATCCATAAATAAAAATCCAAGGAAGTAGAAGTTGTGTACAAGCAGGCTAAAAAAGTAGAGGAAAAGAAGAAACAATAGGAGGAATCCCAATGGTGATAATAAGAGGTGCAATCTACATAACAAAAATATAAGGAGCAAGAAGCTCAAGCTAAGGCTAAAATTGAAGCCCAAGCTAAGGCTGAGGTAGATGCTAAATCTAAAGCTCAATCTGATGCTAAGGATAAGGTCGAAGAGGAAGCTAAAATACAAGATAAATTTGACACTAAGGCCAAGGTGAAAGTAGAAACCCAGGCCAAGGAGCTCCAAGACAGACAATCACAGGCAGAAGTAGTAATCACAACTCACACTAAGGAAACTAAAGAAGTATCACAGATCTCTAGCCAATGGTTATGGGATGCCCCTGCTACATCAACATAGTAAACTAATTTATTGCTTTTACTGGATCAATTCACACCTAATCCTATGACATCTGTGACCACATCCATGGTAATTTCCACCACTGTGATGGAAACATCATTGAACGTGACCTAATTACTACTCTCAAAATAGATTGAAGAAGCAGTTACCTTACAGGAATCCATTGCATAGAATGCCTCCTATTTGGAGTAGGAAGTCCTAAAGTTATGGGAAGAAAATGCTAAATTAGAAGAGTAACAATAAAATGTGAGGTCATTGATCAATAATGGTTTTCCCACCTTAGTTATGTAAGCATTAGGTGATCAAGTCATGTCGAAAGATAAATAATTCACTGCTTTATTGTCAGAGCTCAAAAACATTTGGGGAGATGCACATAATTTTTTGGGATTGTGAATATAAGGACAAGCTCTCAGGTCAGAAATAGAGGTCATGTGTCAACTCTTTGATGAATATTATTAAGTCCTAGACATTATTGTGAAGCAGGCCAAATATATAGCTTAAGATATGTTAAATTGGAGACAACATTTGAATCAATCCTTGGCTACTACAAATCTTGAATTTACAAATGTAGATAATGATAAGGTCATTGGAGGATCAAATGGTAATTGTGAATAAAATGAGTGGCACACTCAAAAAATTGTTGAATTCTAGGGATGTTACCATACAAAAGCTGCAAGTATGGCATAATGAAACAATATGTAACACTTTTGCAACCATCCAAACCTAGAGGACAACAAATAGATTGGATGAGTTCATATTGAACATTCAGTAGAAACTATTTAATGCCAAAACATTACTTACAATTGTGGATGATGAGGATCTATAAAACATGATGATAATTCAAGTACCATTGGGCATTATGCTTGTCATGGTATGAAAATTACTCACTGAATGGAAAATGCTCAAGCATGATCTTGCTCAAGTTGATCAGGTTATTGCCTAGATATTAGATGATCCCTAGTTCATTCTTTCACAAAAACTTTGACAAATCATATAGGAGAAGAATATAGACACAAAGGCACAGACTCTACAACTAACTTTGGTAGTGGATACATCATAATCCATTGGGTCAGTAGTTGCCCAACCACAACAACCTCTACAAATACCTAGCCAAATGCCTCCTCAGCTATAGAAATAAGGTTTACACACTTCATTTTTGTGACTTCAATCATATTGCAATTTTTTAAAGATAGTCTAAACATTAGGAGTAGGGCTAGAATGGTTTAAAACCCATAAAGGGTGACCATCTAATTATGTTAGTTTATTAAAAACCTAGAAGAGCATTAGACTAGTATGTTGCTTAGTTGAAAACCCAAAAGGGTGGATAAGTAGTGCATAATGGGGGAAAACTAATAAACGTCACTTGAAGTGATAACTGTGACTTTTGTTTATGATTTATCTTTTCAACTCAGTTTAGATCAGCTTGTGACTTTGTCTCAGGATGAGACAAATATTTAAGTTCAAGAATGTGTTGGATAAATAATGGAGATTTGTAAAACCATGAAATATATTAGATGGACACATGTGTGAAGTGTATGATTTTGTATTTTGTATAACTTTTGTATGTATTCGCATTGTAATCCTAATCGAGCAGTAGAAGAATGCGAAGAGTCTTTCCTTTTGTATCTTGAAAGGTTGTAATGTGAAGAAATGATAGGATTGTAAAGGACTATATATAGAACATTGATGTAATAGAATCTAGTTTGATGTATTAATAGAGATTAATAGAATCATTATGTTATGGTTTTCCTTATCTTCTTTTATATATGGTTTATGTGCAGTGAGTATTTTATTTTACTTTAATATGTTATCAAATGCGACACTAGTTATGGTTCAACTTATGTTTATATATGTTTCATCTTGATCTTTGGTGTATTTTTGTACATCATAGATGGTAGATAATATTATCGTCTCTTTTGCGCCTGTTGGTACTCTTCACTGTGCAATCTATCCCTATAATTATCTTGTCATGGAGTATTTCCAGGAACCTCTACTAACACTCTCTCTGTCTCTTGACTTTCCTCTAATCCATCTCCATAACTATATATTCTATACCCATCTACACATGATGGAGAATAATTTCTCTTCTCACCAATTCTTATCATTACTATCATATTATTCCTTCTTCAAGTCTTCCTTTCTTCGAATATGTACTCCTTTATGTGTCATTTTTATTCCTCATGATCATCAACAATGCAAGGCATTTTCACATGTTAGTACTAACTCAATTAGAGCCTCGTAAACTCAACCAAGCAAGACAAAATCTTGTTATGATACCAAATAATGTAGATGGGAATGAAGGGGCACAATTAATGGTTATTTTTCTCCCCAGGGTAGACACACTCACTCTCAAATGGACTCTCTTAAGATATTAGGACTTAATCTAGAAAAATCCACATATTTTTTATTGAATTGCATTACAATATTACATAGATTTTATTATCACACATTGATAAGCTTCCCTACTAAATTGCAAAATGAATATTACCCATCCCAGAATTAGTGCCCTATGGACTAATTACATTCTTTGTTTTTTTTTTAGAACATACACAAACTCTATCTACAAGCTCCTAACAAGTTTCTTCTATCACTTTCTCTGATTAGTGAAGCCCCCCTTCCAAATGACTCTCCTCAATGCTTTTATAAACTAATTTTAATATCCTTTGAGTATTGGAGTGCCTCAGAATCAAAAGTATCTTGAAAATACTCAATAACTAACAATTCATCAATTTGGATAGCTTCTTTCTTTTAGCATTCCTCAGAGGAGAAACTGTTGGTTAATAACCACCCCTTAATGCATACCAATAGTTACAAAACTGTCACTTCAGCATTGCAAAACCACCCCTACAATTTCACCACATTGTAAAACTCTACAACTATTAGAGGCCATATGTTTTACATGTGAACTATAAATGAGATATCAAATTTTAAGTATATAAGTTTTTCAGGAGAATCCAAATATCCAATCGTATTCTACTTTTATGCATTTCTCATAACTTTTTTGCCTCTACACCAAAACCTATCACTATTAGGTCTTCAACGGATGCAATGATTTCATGAATGTTATTAATAGTTGAATAACTCAAACAACTCATTTAGAACTTTATTACTTACTAAAACTAATAATCTCTTATGTACTTGATGCCCTTAAAGCACTAGAGTGTTAATGTTTCACTTGGATCAACTTCTACCATGAAAAAATGGCAAACACGCTGACTAGTCTACATGAACACACCCTACATATTTTTTGGTTGATTCAAGATTATCGGTACCCCTTGGATGTTCTTGCATCACATAGTTAAATGTATCCTATCCACTTTAAAAAACCAACATATAAATAATAACAATAATAAATGTAATAGTACTAAAACATCATCACATAAATATCACCAAAAAATATTATCATGTATTCGTAACAACATAAACTGCTTTCTATCCATGAAGATATGACTACAAATTAATGGCATACTTCTAGCATGCAAATAACATCCATAAAATGAAATGTAAACAAAATATAATAAAATTCACACTTTTGTTTTATTATTATATTTTAAAACAAAAATTGAACATAAAAAATAACAAAAAAATATTGCCATGTTGTAATAAATGAGAAACAGAGAAATACAACCGTAATGAAAACATAAATTGCTTTCTATCCATGAAGAGATGACTACAAATTGATGGCATACTTCTAGCATGCAAATAACATCCATAAAATGAAATGTATACAAAATATAATAAAATTCACCCTTTTATTTTATTATTAAATTTTGAAACAAAAATTGAACATACAAAATAACGAAAATTTATTACCATGTAATAAATGAGAAATAGAGAAATACAACCATAGTGAAAACATAACAAGAAATAGAAATGAAAAATATTGCGTACTAGAAATTGTTTCCATAAAATATATAAATTTACCCCACTTTATTTTTTAATTTTTTAATTTTAAACTTTTTTATTGTTATTATTTTAATTTTTTACTTTTTCTATTATGAATATTTTATTATTATTATTTTTATTTAATATTTTATATGTTAAAATCATAAGTTTAGACCATTGAAAAGTTAAAAAATTAATTAACATCAAACATTTGTTTCCATTGCTTCACCGATTCAATGGATATAATGCCTTAGAGAGTCATCCAATGGAAGGAAAAACATAAATCTCCAACACATTAGGCCAGTCAACGATTAAAGACCTTGTATGTTTAAACGTTTTGCATAATTTTTTGTTAAACCATGGACTGTCAACAAGAATGTCTTGTAATATTACCCAATATGCAGGGAATTTACTTTCAGCACCCCAAAGGGGGCAATATATAGTTGTAGCAGCTAGTGTTATAGGTAAATTTTGGAGTTTTTTTTCAAATACAGGGTCCCTTTGTCATGACCCTATTTGTCTACATTTATTTCACTTATTGTTATGGTTTAGTTATGAACTATTTGGGACATAATAGTTTGGATTATTATTGTGATACAATTACATGATCTATGATTGTTGTTAATGTAGATGAAATTTTGAGCAAAATGGATTTGATTGTGTAATTACATCAAAATACCCAAAATGTCAATCCACCAATTGAGATTTAGAGCCATTAGGATAAAAATGCAAACACAAATGAATATTCATAACAACATTCAAATCCTAACGCTAATTGCTCCAAACCAAGATTCAAACAATAAAGAGACTAAAGGATTAAGGATGATGATTGCTCATAAGTAGACTCAGATTCCAGCATGATGATAGCTTGATTCATTAACTTTGATGATGGATCATGGATTCAATAGATGTTGCTAATTATTGCTCATTGACATGGAGATTTCATGGACTCAATGGTTTCTAGTTAGTTTGGCCTTGGAGGAGTGGCTTATTTAAATAGGCCAAGCAGGGAAGATCTATGGTCACGATCCAAAGTTGGTTGCCACAAGATCAACGGTGTAGGATTACCCAAGAAATTAAAGTTTTTTGGAAGCCTCTAGAATAGAGACTTCTAGAGAGAAAGGGGCTAAGTTAGGGAGGATTCTAGAATTGGAGAATTCTAGAATCTATTTAGGGGATTATGATGGGTGAGTAGATAGGTGATTAGGGACTAGGGTTGTAAGAGAGCCTATAAATAGGCTAGTGTAGGTGGGTCATGGGAATTTTAAATTCCAAAATAATGGATAAGTGGGATTAGGATAGGATAATAGGGGATTGGGTGGATTAATGAAGAAGTGGGGTAGGAATAAGGTTAATGGATGAATAAAAATGAAAGGGGATATTAGATAAATGACTAAAAAGGGTGATATTAGGGCAAAACTAGATGAGATAAATGATATTAGATGGGATAATTGAAATTAGTGTCGACTAATAGTAATATTAGTTATGATTAATGAAGCGAGTAAATTTAGATGTATACATTTTTCCCCTCTTTGAACTGACATTATGAGTGGATGAAATGGATTGAGTAATGGTCTTTTAAAGAAAGACCATTTCATGGATGAATATTAGTGATATAATGCCCCCTCGAGGGGACATGCAGGGAAGAATGGAGCTAGATGTACATTCAAAAGAGGAAATTATGGGTGGGATGAAATGGATAGACAAGGGGATGGGATGTTAGATGTGAGATAGATGAAGAAGATGAAGTTGAATTGAGTAGTGGGATACAAAGTGGTGATGCCCCTAGTAAATACATATGCATAGGGAGTGGAAATGACTATGATGATGAAATAAAAGGTCACAAGATTTCAATATATCCCAGGCAAATATGTATGCTAGGGAGAGATTTAGACAAATAGGATAAAGGCAATGAACTGATAACATATCCCAAGCAAGGATAAATGTTGGGAGAGCATTGTGTCAAAGATAAGACAATAATTTATAAGATTAATGATGGGTGTAGGTCAAAGCTAAAGTCGAGTGATATGATGAAAGAGATGAAAGAGAATAAAATGATATGACTGAGTGACCAAAATACAAAGGAGAAGAATTGGTTAGTGTGATTCATCAAATCAATGAGCCATAATGTGATGATATTCCTAGCAAGGACACATGCCAAGGAGCAAGAGATGATAATAAAGTTATTAAAAGATGGTTATTGTGATTTGTCAGGCCTAATTGATAGTTACAGGGGATTGATGAAAAGATTAGGGAGATGATTGTGGCACTGGTGATTGATTAATAGACCAATGGATTAATGATTGATATTATAGCTCAAATATTTGGCTGATGTAGGACTTGATGAAAGATAAGATTGATGTGATGATGAATGATGGAGAAAGAGGAGAGAGTGGCCAAGCTGACCTCAGGCACACCATGTTACTGAGCAATGCCTAAAAATACTTAAAACCAATGTAGTTTAGAGTAGATGATATAAGATGATGATGATGGATTATATATTAGGATGATGATGATTGTTAGACATGGTAGTTGTTAGATAAATGATGTGACTTAGATGTTAGACATGAAGATAGAGGACTACATGGGAGGTGAGATGTTAGATGTGGATGGAAAGTACTTTAGATGAGTGGACTTAGATGATTAGCTTGAAGATAAAAGATTATGATAAATTATTGGATATGGGATGTGATATGATTAAATAGAATAAAATAAATGATCGATCCATCATTATTGTAATAAGTCTCATCATAGTCTAAACAATCTAATGTAAATATAGCACTAGCCAGTATACCCCATGATATAAGTATGACCAAGAGGACAAGGTGCCAAAGTGCATAAAAAGGGGGAAATAGTGAACTCTAAATCATCAAGGGCACCTAAAAGCATCATTGTAACTTTGGGTGTCATCACACCATCCTCATTAATTTCCCAATAGATAAAAAGTGACATGATGCAAGACTAAAAAGAAATATAGACAAATCAATGATCAAGAAGATAATCATTTATATACATGATAATTGACATACAAACAAGTCAAACAACATAGAGCATCTAAGTAGCATACACAAGTATCTACATGTAGTGTCATTTAGTCTTGTCTTATTGATGAGATTCAATGGGGTGATTGATTAGGTGATGTATTAGATGAATTTGGTCATGATGATGTGAATTTGGAGTAAGGTTATAGAACTTGGACAAGGGTATGGATTTGTAATAGATGAGGGACTAGGATTAGAATAAGGTAGTTAAATACATAGGACAAGATGACTAGGATGTTGGGACAAGGCAAGATGACAAGAGGATAAGATAGATAAGACTTTAGATAGGATGACTGGGACAGTTAGGAGATAGGACAAGATGAAATATAATAAGACAACTTAGATGTTTTTGGATTTTATAGATTTTATAATTTTTAGGGTTTTAAAAATATTTCAATTTTTAGATATTTTGGCATATGTATGTACACTGTATAAATGGGGTTACTAGCAAAGGGAGTATTGAGCCTAGCAACCAGGATAAGGATGAATGGAATAATGGATGGAATGACAAACGGATGAGGGTGATGTGGAAAAGGGGATGAAGACTAAATAAAATGGTTTAGGGATTGCCAATGACCACATCATGAAAGAATAAAATATTTAGTTGCCTGAGTGACCATTAGAGTATATGCCAAAATTATTTCAAAACATTTCTCAGTATATCTTTCACATCCTTACAAAGGTTAAGATGGGAAGGAATGATCAACATAATAGGATGCACGATATGATGGTAGATGATGCATAGGAACAATGGATAAAAGGAATGACATGAATGGGATGGATGGTAATGACAAAGGATGGATTAGATTTTGATCCCAAGTGTTGAGGTACAATGTAGATACTTATTTTATTTTACCATGATGCCAAAAACTAGTTTTCATCATGGTACTTGCCCAAGGTGCTAGAGGATTGTTTTTCACCATTAGAAAAAAGATTTTTATTTTATTTTATTTTTTACTTTTTTTATTTTGACTTTTGGGCATCTCAATTTATTAGATATGGGTACAAGATACAATAATTATGACACTTGATGGATCTTTAGCCAACACCTTTTTTAGAGACATGTGATGTTAGGATCATGTTTTCATTATTAGATGTATTGAGGTCCATGTGACCTTTGGTGATTATTGATTGAGACCCCTCCAAAAATGTAGACCAGGTGTCTTCTTCACCCCTTTGAGAGATAATACTACCCAAAAAGGTGATGGGAGGTATGGGCTAGATTAGATCTTGATGCTAATGGGGGTGTATTAGACTTGAATAGATGATAAGATGGTGTGATGGGTGATTAGGGATTAGGACTAGTAGGCAGACACATCATTGGAAATGTTGGACATTCTATATTTTATTAGTGCCATATGACAAAAGAATTTAAGATATCTAAGACACTTTGACTGTGTGATTCTTCTTCAATCTAGGTATTTGAATGATTATCAACCATATTGATAGTACTTTTGACATTATTTTGATTTGTTTATTGGATTTGACTTTGACTACCCCCTGGTGCCTAATTTTGGGCTTCACTAGAGGAGATTGATTTTTCACTTGATAGATAATGATTATTTTGACTTTGATAGTCCCCTAGTGCTTGATTTTGGGCTTCACTAGGGGAAGACACTTTTGGGTTAGGCTAATGATTTGACATTTATTAATTTTGACTTATGGGATCAAAGGTGATTTGTTCATCATGTATAACTTTTTGAATATGGTCTTGGGCCTTGGTATTTGTGGCACATATTATATTACTCGAGGAAGGGTCCAATGGTGGATGTTCTTGTTCATCTCTATGGAGGGAAGTGATTAAATGATCATTAATGAGAAGAAAAGGATCTATGATGGATGATAGTGGTCATGGGGCAACATGGTCCTCATAAGGGTTCCTTAGATACCTGGTTTTGATATCAAAGAAAATCTCGTCAAGATCAACAAAAGGATTACAAACACTATTTATAATACATGAGTCCAAGGTAGGATCAGATTCACTCTGATAATATTCAACAGATAAAGCTTGCAATAATTTTTTTATGACTTCATCATCTTGATTGGGATCAAAAAATATGTCTGGTGATTTATTAGAGGTATCTAGATTAGAGGTATCCTCAAAAAGATAGGCATAGTCATCATCTATTACAACATATATGAGGGATGATGTTTATGATAAGGAATCTGATTCAAATACTAGTGTTAAGCATGATCGAGATGCAGATACCACTTGTATTGACTCTGATGCTGACTCTGATACATGGATGTGATGCTGCTAGTAAAGGGTTCTTTGTCCACAAGTGACCTCTCAATGTGGGGTATTTGAAATGATAGGTGATGGGAACATGATGGAGGGACAATTGATTTACTAAGGATAGGCCCATGAAATAAGGACTCATGAGGGAATGGAGGACTAGGCTCATGGGGAATAGACTCATCTTCGATGGAAGATTTGTCAAAGATGGGGGGACCATAGAAGATGGATGTGGTATCTTGACCTTGGCTTGGAAAGGGAAGGGCTTAATCACGATTAGGAATGTAATCTTGTCACTCCTTTTCTAGTTCACCTAGGGATGTAGATTCATCTAATTCATTCTCAAATTCAATGCCACCATAATTGATGAGGTCTTGGACATAGTTTTATAAATTTTGGCATCGATTAATGACATGCCTCTAGGTTCAATGGGTTTGGTGGGATTAATATGTAATATGGGTGGATAGACCATCATGTTGTTGGAACAAGTTGGTGGAAGAGGGATTATAATGATATAAGAAGAGGAGTATAGGGTCTCTCTTCACTTCATGATTTGGATGCAGGAGCATTGGAATTTGGATCAGATGGTTATTGACAAGATTGGGTGAGTAGACTAGTATTAAAAAGTGTTGCCAAGATAGTATTCCCTTTACTAGTATAGGAAGGGGTAGACGATTGGCTATGACTTATGTATGGAGGATTTGAATGGGACTCGTAAGGATGGGTGTAGACTAGAGGTAAGGTTGGATGGATGGGATCAAAGTTTGTAGGACGTGGAGTGCCTAGCTCAAGAAGGTGTGAAAAGAGTACATCCCTATTAATGATAAGGCATTGCTCAATTAGGGTATTGACCAAATATTTTTTATATTCCTTGGATAAGGATGGGATAAAGTACCAATGAGGTGGTTCACAGGCCCCAATCGGCAAGTACAGGGGATTGAATGGAAAGATTAAGGGATGAAGATGGGATGTATGAAACCAGTTTGGATAAAGGATTGATTTAGTCTGATGTCAAGTTTGACTTGATGATATGAGTTGTTAGATGGGATAAGATAATATTTAGGTTGATCAAATCAGGAAATGATCTAGACTTTGATGACTTTGATTGGATTTGACTGGGTGAGCTATGACAAGCTCTAATATTTGATGGGGGGGCTAGACTAGCCTAAGAGACCAATTTTGACTGGGGATTGATTATATTAGACTAGATCAAGACTAAGATGATTGACTCAAATAGGATGAGATGACTGGATTAATAGATTGATAGGATATGTGATTATGACTCAAACTTGATTAGACATAAGCAAACTTAGGATCAGAACCCAGATGTGGGAGATTTGTTTTCCAATGTGGATGAGGACCAAGGTAGGACTATAGACTTGATGGGAGGATTAGTATAGTCAAGGGTATAATGAGGTAAGGATGGGTTGGACTATGATTAGATTAGGTTGTAACGGATAAAGTGATTAGGCTAGACAAGGTCAAGACAAGTGATTAGTTATGGATAAAGTGGACTTAGGACAAGATGTGGATAAAAAAATTTGATTAGGATATGTATGTGATGGGGGTATGACCAATGATTGGTGGATATGACTAGACTATGATGGGATTAATATAAGAGGATGATGAGAGATAGGATGAGATGCCAAAAAAAATATACAAGAATTTAGTGACAAGGATGTATAAGATGATATGATGATAAGACAAGGATATACAAGATGATCATATGTGAAGACCTAGATAGGTGTCTATAGGTTTGGATAAAGGCTAACTTGCTTCACAAACTACATTGGAATAGTGCAATACTCACTAAATCAAGCAAACCATAAACTTAAGATTAATAAACTGAGTGGGAGTGTAACTCGATGACTGTACCATCTAACAGCTTTATTGGTGAGGTTATAAACCGATGACGCATTATAGAATCTACCAAACCTTCTCGACCCCATCTACACTTGATAGTAACTTAGGAGCTTATAATGACTCTAGAATCAAGTTGCTTGTTACGGTTGATGGTCCTATGCTAGGCTAAATGGGCTCTCCAGAGGAGTCCCCAATATATGTTAGGTATAGTAGGGCCCAAGTATGTGTAGGTTGATGTCTAATGCTTGGTTCAGAGAATTAATTATTTCCCTTCACAGATGACTTGTATGGGGTCCACCATTTAGCCTAACGACACTTGTCCTTGATATTTATACTCTACTAGAACACAAAGTGTGGATTAGTGCATGGTGGTGAAATCCACTATCACTATCCCCTAAGACTGTGGCAAGTGCGTGGATGTGAATTCTACATCACATTGCCCCTAAAAAAGAAAATTGGGAGGGTTTGTTAGTGGTTTTTTATCCTCTTGGAATCACTGTAAAGATTCAAGGAGGAGAGCATACACCACGTAGCCCTCAGGTGACACACAAACAAATAAAAATATTTATTAATCAATTAATTTAGATGCAATATATATAAGATATTTACAAGATTATTTCTTAAATTTGCCAAGGTATCTTTGGCAAGTGACCTACAAGACAAGTGATTAGTAGTTTCAATTGGCAATCTTAGAGGGGCAACCTACAAGATAAGATGTTAGACAAAATATATGACCTACAAGAGAATATGTTAGCAAGACAAAATAACCACTAGGTTCACTCCTATGATAAATATAATGTTAATCTAATAAGCCTTAATAAAAACCACTAAAAAAATTACAATTTGGATCTATAACTTATTTGGGTGAGGGGGACATAATGCAGGGTTTTGGGGGTGGTATCCCTAAGTGGGTTCAAGGGGCAGCACCCCTTGCAGGGTTTGGATATCAAACACAGTTTGGGACTTGTGGAACCCTCAGATTTACTCAAAATTCATTGAAAATGACTCTAAAAATGCACTCCAAAAGGACGTTTTTAAAGGCAAAAATGAAGAGCAAAATTGAAACTGCAAAAGGCAAAATCATAATTGTAGAGGGCAAAACCATAGATAAATTGTCAATTATACACAAAATAGCTTCCAGAGACTACAAAACTATAGATTTTACGTAATACTACAATTGTCAAGTCACAATTTTGCAGAAAGTTGACTAATCGTGGTGGTTACAATGCCATTTTTTACAAAACTACTATGGCTAGGAAATATTATAACTTTAACAACAAAATTACAATTCACAATCAATAATTTTGTGAGACAAGGAAAAACACTCAAGATTTTATAGTTAGACCAAAATAAAATATCAAGATGCTTAATAATATGTACAAAGACTAAAAATATGTACAAATGATAAAAAAAGTATTTAAAATGTTCTTATACTAATGCTTAGATTGTTAAAATTGGATCAGAACAATATCGTTCATCAACAGACAAAATCGCTAATATTATACAAAATTACTATTTTGTGATCTATGATTTTACAATAGGCAGGGAAAGGATTTTTGGTCTAGATGTTTGATGATGATCTAGGCAGTTCCTCCCTATTCTTGTAGACAAAAGACACTCAAATAGAGGTATAAAATTGACTAGAATCCCAGTTAGCAATCCCAATCAATAGTTTTGATCCTAAAGGCAAAAAATGCTACTTCACAAGACAACATCACAACTTTTTAGGCAAAATCATGACTATGTTTTAGTTATTTTGCTTAACATAAAAGTGCTTCTAGTTTCAAGATGGACAGTTTTAAACCCCATACCTACAATTTAAAATATTAGCATAGACATATATAAATACCCAAAATTCATTACAAGAACTAATTAAGAGTCTAAGATCTATTTGATTCAAAATCACAACTCTAAAGATAAAATTGCAAGTTTTATGGCAATATGATAGTTTTTGAGTTCTGATTTTACAACCTACTAGAAAAGTGCTAGCTGTTAGTAGTTAGGGTTTGTTGGTTAATTCAAAACTACCACTTTCAATGATGAAATTGCAATTGTAAATCAATGATTTTTCAACACAAAACTACCATTTTCTTGGCATGATAATTTGATGAAACTTGACACTTATTCTCTACCTAGTCAACCCTACAAGTTGTCAAAAGCACATCTAACATGTAATATGGTTAAATTGGAGGGGTTCTCCCATCATGGTCACCAAAATTTAGATGAAATTTTGAGCAAAATGGATTTGATTGTGTAATTACATCAAAATACCCAAAATGTCAATCCACCAATTGAGATATAGAGTCATTAGGATAACAATGCAAACACAAATTAATATTCATAGAAGCATTCAAATCCTACAGCTAATTGCTCCAAACCAATATTTAAACAATAAAGAGACTAAAGGATTAAGGATGAATATTGCTTACAAGTAGATTTAGATTACAACATGATGGTAGCTTGATTCGTTGACTTGGATGATGGATCATGGATTCAATAGATGTTTGTAATTATTGCTCATTGACATGGAGATTTCATGGATTTAATGGTTTCTAGTTTGTTTGGCCATAGAGGAGTTGATTGTTTAAATAGGCCAAGGAGGGAAGATCTATGGTCACCATCCAAAGTTGGCCATAAGATCAAGGGTGGAGGATTATCCAAGGAATTAAAAATTCCTTAGAAGCCTCTAGAATAGTGGCTTCTAGAGAGAAAGGGGCTAAGTTAGGGAGGATTCTAGAATTGAAGAATTTTAGAATCCGTTTAGGGGCTAATGATGATTAATAGGGGATTAGGATGGGTGATTAGATAGGTGATTAGGGACTAGGGATGTAGGAGAGCCTAGGAATAGGCTAGTGTAGGAGGGTAGGTGGGTCATGGAAATTTTAAATTCCCAAATAATAGATAAGTGGGATTAGGATAGGTTAATAGGGTATTAGGTGGATAAATTAAAAAGTGGGTAGGAATAAGGTTAATGGATGGATAAAAATGAAGGGGGGATATTAGATAAATGACTAGAAGGGGTGATATTAGGGCAGAACTAGATGAAATAAATGAGATTAGATGGGATAACTGAAATTAATGTTGACTAATAGTAATGTTAGTGATGATTAATGAAGCAAAAAAATTTAAATGTATATAATTAAGATAATTATTGATATACTTTTCATTACATCATTGGATATTTATCCCATATGAGTTATTGATTTATCATTCACTTCAATTGAAATTATTTAAATACTGTTATTATATTTATTGCTCTTAGATGTTCAAATATTGTTGATGATCCACTCTATGACTACAGGGATAGGTACATGAGCTAGGTTGTATTTGGACCTAAGTAGCCAAGAAAAATGGATGAAAAACAAGAGATAAATTGAAATAGTATATTTAAATTACAAACTGAGCTTTGACAGTACCCATGCTTTGAGTCATTTTTTATATATATTTGATTTAAAATGATGAATGTTTATCATTTATTGAGTTCAATTTCATTATTGATTTGATCAATAGTCAGTTTCAAATTTTTGTTTGATCATTACTTTATCAATTTATTTTGACTCTTTGATTTGATCGGCACTTGTCAGCTTTGTTGTAATGTGTTAGTCTTTTTGATTGTGTTATTTGTTATTGATTAAATCAATTTGGATATTCTTGATCTTTGTGTTTTTTATCCTATTTAATTGGCTTATCATAGTCCTATTTTTTTTTGATGAAATACATTAATATTTGTGATGATTAAAGGCATTAATAATATTTGAATTAGTCTTTGGCTTTTGTTTAATTGAATTAAGATCTTTGTTTGTGGTTTGGAACTCGTATGACATTCAATGTTGATGGAGACCAAGTCTTGGCTTGGATTTGTTAAGGCAATGTAATAGGGACCATGGCCCACCATGGGCATGGAATTAGTAGAAGTGTTGGGTTTTGATTGTGACTTTAGTTTATGGCATTGGCTCACCACTTGATGCAAATGGGTTGAGACTCTTTGATGCAGATGTATCTAGCAAATGACCATGGTATGGATGCATACATGAACTTATACACATTACCTCTTCCAATCCAAATTTGATTTGATTTTATATTCCTTCTTAATGTATTTTTTAACCTTTGTTCTTGGTTATTTATCACTTGTCCTCTTTGTGTACAAAGCTCTTAAGCCCACTTCTTAAACCATCAAATCTCTCTTATATGCAAACCCTTCACACTTAGCCATTCATTATTCTCCAGCAGCTTTTCACCATTATCCTTGTTGCATGTCTACTTTTCACCCTCTCATGCACTATTCATTCTTGACTACTTACTTCACTCATTCATCTACACCTCCCTTACTACACTCACCTTTCTTGTCTTCCTTCACTCTTACTCATTTCTTAAGACTAGCACATTGGCAAGTTAGCTCATTACGTGGTTCAGATTTATTTAATTCTATGAAGGTTCTTTTGATTATTTACCTACTCAAACAAGTCCTCATTAAACTCCTATCCAATCCACATAACATCTTAATACAACTCTTTCACCACTTTTTGCTTCATTTCTTTATTCAAGCATCTTTGTAGCCCTTTTTTGTCCTTTTTCAATTGCACAGATAGATACAAACTTATGTTGAGAAATTAAAATGATTTTTAGGTACCCTCTATCCTTTAATTTCTCTCCATAAATTATCATGACCTATCTCCTCCCAGAGATACACTTTCTAGTCCCTGTCTAGACCTAATTAGGTCTCCTTTGCCTTGTTACACACAAAGTCACCTATTTTTGTATGAAAATGTACTATATAGGTTTAAAACATTCAAAATATATTAGAATACTTGATTCCCCAACTAATTACCAAGTTTCATGGTTTTCAACTGATGACAACTCCTATAAAATAAAGTCTTGTCTTGAAACCCTAATACATCGTTCATGTCAAATTTCGTTAACCTAAGAGGGTACAATTTGTTATTTTAAACTTTAAATAAAGTTTAGTCCTAATGTGATGATTGATTATGGTTTGTGTTATCCCTATGCACCTTATTCAATCATTTTAACCCTCTCTGATGCCTTTGTTCATCAATTAACTCAAGTTTTTGGTTTGACTGTCTATGCAGACAAAGTCTCCTACAACAATGTTTCCTCACATATAAGTTTAGAAATAGGTAAATAAATATATAAATAACATCAAGAAAATTAATAAAATAATTAATAGTTATATGTGCTATCAATTAAACTTCCACAGAGTCTTTATATGCTCATTATAAATACATAGTCTTCTGTAACCAGACACAAAGTAACATAACAAAGTTTACAACTTTTAGTTACTATAAATGAGAAGCTTTTTTTCTATTTATTTAGAGCTAGCATTAAAAACATTTTTGAAATCCATCAGATAATTATCTTCTTACTACTCTTTATGACATTTTCCATAAGAAAACAATAAAACTCTCCAAGTTTTCAAAACAAAGTTCTTTGTTCATTCATATTCATGATCTTTAACAAATGTACTCAGTACTAAACATGTGAACATAGTTTTCTTTATATTGATTTCTCCTCCATCCTCTATTCCACTCCTCTGCCACATTTTATCTCTCTATGAATGACTCTCCATCCAAAATATCTATACATATTATAAACTCCTATAAATGCTCTAACTACCCCTTGATTCCCTCTAACGTAGAAAGGGAAGTTATACAATGAGTATGTTTAGGCATGGTTAGGATTAATCATAACATCAACTCTAAGAAGTGTTAATCTACCATGAACCTTATAAAATACCTCTAAAACACAAGGTCACAACAATTTGACCTTTCAAAAACTTGAAGAAACTTATAGTAACAATTCAAAATTTTGAAATGAACATTTAGGCAAAAAAATGCCTAAGTAACTCAAATTAAAATTTGACAATGAACTAATACCTAAGAGTGGATCCTCAAAAACTATTGAGACTATATAACCCTCTAAAGACTTAAAACATTGGAAACAGACCAAAAACTTGCCAATTGTAGTGATGTTCCTACATCATACTACTGAGGAATAAAAAGAACTTTCCTATGAAAGTTATAATTGATCTTGCATTGATATTTTTCATAGCATCTCTCTCTCATTCTTTCAAGATTTTCAATTTCATATCCTCTTAGATCCCAAGGCCTATTGGAGGAATGTAGAGCTCCTTGACTGTTGGATAAAACTGTTGTGGCTCCTCCCTTGATGATATCTTTCTTGCTATTGATATTAAAATTGAGCATTGTTAAATTATCCTTGATCTCCTTCCTCCAAAGACCTACACATGAAACAAACAAGTCAAATAAAACAACTTCTTTCTTTGTCCTTTTGAAGTTCACATTCTTTCACTCCAATTTCTAACTTCTCTTTGACTGCATTTGCTGCCTCTTATTACTTTTTGTTCTAATTGTCTGTAGATTGCCTCTTTATTCACATTCACATCTTTCTTTTCTATATGTTTTTCATGCATCACTTGATTGATCACATTATTTTTCCCACTTTTCAAATTACTTCTAGGCATTGAGTTATCCAAAGCAAGTGATCTCACCATTCTCATCTTCTTAGCAAACTCTATTAAATACTCCACACTACCTATCAATGATAACTGACTAGATAACCCTGTAATCAACTTTTCCAATTGAGATTTTGACAAGGGTTGTGTTTCATGAGGAAAAATATTTTCTTTATTGACTGTAACACGTGTTTCCTGATGTGCACATAATACATTACTTACCTTATCATATGTGGTTAGTGTTAGAAACTTTGTACTTTATGTAATCAACACCTCAGTACCTTTTTCAACTATTGTATTCTCTTTTCTCACTTCTCTATTAACTTATGTTATATTCTCTTTATTTTGTCCTTTGTCCTTAGCCTTCATTGATTCATACCATTCATCTATGTTCCTCTTGATCACAACTTGATCAAGTGATTCTTTTTATTTTTCCTTGACCCTATGCATTGACCCAGCTACTTCATCTTGTTCATCAACTCTTACACACACATACACACATGTTGAAACATCATTAGATTTAACATCATGAGGCTTTCTTTCCCCCATCTCTTTTATCTTAGGCTGCTTGGTCAATCTTTTTAGTTGTATTCTCACTGTGCACACTTCTTGTCTTTTCTTCTTTCTCATCATCTCTTTGAAAGGCCATTTAACTGGGTTTCTGATGCTAACTAAAAACTTTGATCTGAGATCTTCTAATATTTTTTCTAAACTTGATAAGTATGCATTCAACTTAGCAATATCTCTCTTCACAACTTTCTCTTTCTCCATTTCCTTGTGGCAACCTTCATTCTTCAATCTCTTCATGCTTCTCTTTCTCTTTTCACTTTTATCTATCCTTCACCTCTGTCTAGGTCTCACTTGGACCTATCTTCTTAGCAATCTTATCCTACTTGGCTTCTTGACCTCACTTGGGTCTCTCTCTTTCTATCTTCATCTATTCTTGAGCTTACTTCTTTGAGATTTCACTAGCTTTCTCTCTCTCTTTCCAAGCCTCTATGGATTAAGGGCTTCAGCCACACAAATTTTACTTTTCTACCACTCCACTCTTTCCTGAAACTTCATTATCAACATATAGCATTTACTTAACACAACTTTCATGCAATTTTGATTAGTACTTACATCACTCAAAATCAAAACTTCTCCAAATAACTTACTAGCTCTGATACCAAAATGATGCAGAGGTATATAGCAACTAACCTTGGTATAGATGCATACATGAACTTATAAACCTTACATCTACCAACCCAACTCTGATTTGCTTTTTTATTTCTTCTTAATGTCTTTCTTAACCTCTTTTCTTGGTTCTTTATCACTTGTCCTCTTTGTGTATAAGACTCTTAAATCCACTTCTTGAACCATCAAATCTCTCTTATATGCAAACTCTTCACACTTAGACATTCATTTCTATCCATAATATTTGCACCATTATCTTTTTTGCATGTCCACTTTTCACCCTTTCATGCACTATTCATTCTTGACTACTTACTTCACTCAGTCATCTACACCTCCCTTCTTACACTCACCTTTCTTGTCTTCCTTCACTCTTGCTCATTTCTTGAGACTGACACATTGGCAAGTTAGCTCATTACATATTTCATATTTATTTAATTCTATGAATTTTATTTTGATCATTTCCCTACTCAAAAAATTCCTCATTAAACTCCTATCCAATCCACACAACATCTTAATACAACTTTGTCACCACTCTTTACTTCATTTATTTGTTCAAGCCTCCTTGTAGCCTTTGTTTGTCATTTTTCAATTGTAAGGATGGATACAGACTTATCTTGAGAAAATAAAATTATTTTTAGGTACCCTCTATCCTGTAATTTCTCTCCATAAAGTTACTTGACCTATCTCCTCACAGAGATACACTTTCTAGTCCTTGTCTAGACCTAATTTTGTCTTCGTTGCCCTATTACACACAAAGTCACCTATTTTTGTATGCAGATGTACCATACAGGTTTAAAATTTTCAAAAATATTATAATACCTAATTCCCCAACTAATTACCAAGTTTCATGGTTTTTGATCTATGGAAACTCATATAAAATAAGATCTTGTCTTGAAACCCTAATACGAGGTTTGTGTCAAATTGTGTTAACTCGAGAGGGTAAAAATTGTTAGTTTAAACTCTCAATCAAGTTTCATCCTATTGTGATGATTGATTCAGTTATGTGTTATCCCTATGCAACTTTTTTAATCATTGTAGCCCTCTTTTGATGCCTATGTTCATCAATTAACTCAAGTTCTTGGCTTGACTGTAATACAAACACAGTCTCTTACAGGGTTTATATTGGTTTCCTCACACAAAATTTTATAAATAGGTACATAAATATATAAATAACCTCAATAAAATTAAGAGAACGCTTACCATTTTATATGTGCTATCAATTAAACTTCCACAGAGTCTTTTTATGCTCATTATAAATACATAATATTATGTAACCAGACACATAGTAACATAACAAAATCTGAAACTTTTAGCTATCATAAATGAGAAGCTTTCTCTTTATTTCTTACTACTCTTTATGACATTATCCATAGCAAAACAATAAAACTTCCAAGTTTTCAAAACAAAGTTATTTGTTCATTCACATTCATGATCTTTAACGAATGTACTTAGTACTAAACATGTGAGCAGAGTTTTCTTTATATTGATTTCTCCTCCATCCTCTATTCCACTCCTCTACCACCTTTTCTCTCTTTATGAATGAATCTCTATCTGAAACATCTATACTTATTCTAAACTCCTACAAATGCTCTAACTACTCCTTGATCCCTCCAACATAGAAAGGGAAGCTATACAATGAGTATGTTTAGGCATGTTTAGGATTAATCATAACATCAACTCTAAGAAGTGATAATCTACCATGAAACTTCTAAAATACCTATAACACACAAGGTCACAACAATTTGACCTTTCAAAAACAAGAAGAAACTTCTAGGAACAATTCAAGATTTTAAAATTTTGAAATGAACATTTAGGAGGGAAAATGCCTAAGTAACTCAAATTCGAATTTGAAAAAGAACTATTACCTAAGAGCGACTCTTACAAGAATATTAAGACTATAATGACCCTCTAAAGACTCAAAACCTTAGAAACAGACCAAAAATTTGCTAATTGTAGTGATGCTCCTACATCATGCTACTGAGAAGCAAAAAGAACTTTTCTATGAAAGTTATAATTGATCTTGTATTGATGTTCTTCAGAGCATCTTTGTCTCTTATTCATTCCAATTTTTCAATTTCATATCTTCATGAATCCCAAGGCCTATTAGAGGAATGTATACCTCTTTAAATCTTTGATAAAACTGTTATGGTTCCTCCCTTGATGATATCTTTCTTGCTATTGATATTCAAACTGAGCATTGTTAAATTATCCTTGATCTCCTTCCTCCAAAGACCTACACATGAAACAAACAATTCAAATAAAACAACTTCTTTCTTGTCCTTTTAAAGTTCACATTATTTCACTCCAATTTATGACTTCTCTTTGACTGCATTTGTTGCCTTTTGTATTACTTCTTATTATTCCAACTAGATGTGGATTGCCTTTTTCTTCACATTCACATCCTTATTTTATGTATGTTGTTCATGCATCACTTGACTGATCACATTATTTTTCCCACTTGTCAAATTTATACTAGGCATTGAGTTCTCCAAAGCAAGTGCTCTCAACGTACTAATCTTCTTAGCAAACTCTGTTAAATACTCCACACTAGCTATCAATGATAAATGACTAAACAACCCTGTAATCAAATTTTACAAGTGAGTTTTTGACAAGGGCTGAGTTTCATGAGGGAAAATAGTTTCTTTATTGACTGTAACCCCTATTTCTTGATGTGCACATAGAACATTGCTTAACTCATCATGTTTAGTTAATGGTAGAAACTTTGTACTTTCTACAATCAGCACCTCAATACCTTTTTCAACTATTGTATTCTCTTTTCTCACTTCTCTGTTAACTTGTGTTCCATTATATTCCTTTTTCCCCTTGTCCTTAGCCTCTATTATTTCATACCATTCATCTATGTTCCTCTTAATCACAACTGGATCAAGTGCTTCTTCTTCTTGTTCCTTGAGCCTATGCATTGGCCCAACTACTTCATCTTCTTCATCAAATCTTACACTTGCATACACACATGTTGAAACATCATTAGATTGAACATTATGAGGCTTGCTTTCCCCCATCTCTTTTATCTTAAGCTGCTTGGTCAATATTCTTAGTTGTCTTCTCATTGTGAATACTTCTTCTTGTCTTTTCTTCTTCCTCATCATCTCTTTGAGAGGCCATTTAACTGGGTTTCTAATGCTAATTGAAAACTTTGGTCTGAGATCTTATAAGATTTGTTTTGAACCTGTTAATTATGCCTTCAACTCAACAATATCTCTCTTCACAACTTTCTCTTTCACCATTTCCTTGTGGCAACCTTCATGCTTCAATCCCTTCATGTTTTTCTTTCTCTCTTCACTCTTATCTATCCTTCACTCTCTCTCTAGGTCTCATTTGGACCTATCTTCTTAGCAATATTATCTTACTTGCCTTCTTGACCTCACTTGGGTCTCTCTCTTTCTATCTTCATCTCTTCTTGAGCTTACTTATTTGAGCTTTCACTAGCTTTCTCTCTCTCTTTCCAAGCCTCTATGGATTAAGGCTTCAGCCACACAAATTTTACTTTTCTACCACTCCACTCTTTCCTACAACTTCATTATCAACATATAACATTTACTTAGCACAACTTTCATGCAATTTCAATTAGTACTTACATCACTCAAAATCAAAACTTCTCCAAATAACTTACTAGCTCTGATACCAAAATGATGCAGAGGTATATAGCAACTGACCTTGGTATAGATGCATACATGAACTTATAAACCTTACCTCTGCCAACCCAACTCTGATTTTTTTTTTTAATTCCTTCTTAATGTCTTTCTTAACCTCTTTTCTTGGTTCTTTATCACTTGTCCTCTTTCTGTACAAGAATCTTAAACCCACTTCTTGAACCATCAAATATTTCGTATATGTAAACCCTTCACACTTAGCCATTCATTATTTTCCATCAGCTTTGCACCATTATCTTTGTTGCATTTCCAATTTTCACCCTCTCATGCACTATTCATTATTAACTACTTACTTCACTCAGTCATCTATACCTCCCTTCTTACACTCACCTTTCTTGTCTTTCTTCACTCTCACTCATTTCTTGAGAACAACACATTAGCAAGTTAGCTCATTACATGGTTCAGATTTTTTTAATTCTATGAAGTTTATTTTGATAATTTACCTACCCAAACAAGTCCTCATTAAAATCCTATCCAATCCACACATCTTAATACAACTTTGTCACCACTCTTTGCTTCATTTATTTGTCCAAGCCTCCTTGTAGTCTTTTTTTGTCCTTTTTCAATTGTACAGATAGATATAGACTTATCTTGAGAAAATAAAATGATTTTTATGTACCCTTTATCTTGTACTTTCTCTCCATAAACTTTTTTGAGCTATCTCCTCTGAAAGATACACTTTCTAGTCCCTATCTAAACCTAATTTTGTCTTCGTTGCCCTGTTACACACAAAGTCACCTATTTTCATACGCAAAGGTACCATACAAGTTTAAGATTTTAAAAATATATTATAATACCTAATTCCCCAACTAATTACTAAGTTTCATGGTTTTTGACCTATGGAAACTCCTATAAAATAAGATCTTGTCTTGAAACCCTAATACAGGGTTTGTGTCAAATTGTGTTAACCTGAGAGGGTACAAATTGTTAGTTTAAACTTTAAATTAAGTTTCATCCTACTGTGATGATTGATTAGGGACTTTTTTATCCCTATGCACCTTCTTCAATCATTGTAACCCTCTTTTGATGCCTATGTTCATCAATTAACTCAAGTTCTTGGCTTGACTGTATATACAAACACAGTCTCCTACAGGGTTTATATTGGTTTCCTCACACAAAAGTTTAGAAACAGGTAAAGAAATATATAAATAGCCTCAATAAAATTAAGAGAAAGCTTAACAGTTTATATGTGCTATCAATTAAACTTCCATAGAGTCTTTTTATGCTCATTATAAATACACAATATTATGTAACCAGACACACAGTAACATAACAAAGTCTGCAACTTTTAGCTATCATAAATGAGAAGCTTTTTCTTTATTTCTTTAGATCTAGCATTAAAAACCTCTTCAAAATCCATCATAGAATTCTCTTCTTACTACTCTTTATGACATTGTCCATAGCAAAACAATAAAAATCTCCAAGTTTTCAAAACAAAGTTCTTTGTTCATTCACATTCATGATCTTTAACAAATGTACTCAGTACTAAACATGTGAATAGAGTTTTCTTTATATTGATTTATCCTCCATCCTCTATTCCACTCCTCTGCCACCTTTTCTCTCTCTATGAATGACTCTTTATCTGAAACATCTATACTTATTCTAAACTCCTACAAATGCTCTAACTACCCCTTGTTCCCTCCAACGTAGAAAGGGAAGTTATACAATGAGTATGTTTAGGCTGTTGAGTTGTGGAGCTAAAAGCTTCACTAATAAGCTAATGTGGAGGTTGCTAGGCTTACACAGTAACCGGCATCGGTCAAAACCAACTGATATTGGTTAGGAGTTGATCGGTATCAGTTAGGGGTCGGTCGGCATCGGTCATCTTCAAATCGACACCGACTTTTGTGTGTTTCTAGCTTTTCTATTTTTGGGAGAACAGATTTGAGCCTTTGATTTAAGAGGTGGATCTAAGGGTGGCGAATGCATGGCTCATGAACCCTAGTGTTGTAGTATACTATATAGTAGGGTTAGATCCTCATAGCATGTACAATTCAGTAATTGAGTTGATTGTAATTGATTGAGAGAGGGAGAGAACTCTTGAGGGAAAATTACTGTACATCTGCGAGGTGTGAGGAGAGAGAGATTTCTTCATTGTATTTCCTTCTGGAAGAGTTTAATACAGATTGGTTGTTTTTTGTATCTCTTATTATTTGTTGTTTCTGATTTCTAGTTACTTATTACTCCTGCTTTCAATTTCGTGTTTAGTTGCTTATACAAAAGTAATCAATTGTACTCTAAGATCCTAAAAACTGGGATCAAAGCGTGTTAGTGTTTGTTGATTACAGAATTCACTCACAGGGGTTTCTGATTGAGTGGGAGCAAAGCAATGGCAGAAGAAAGTAAACTAAGAATGGAGAAATTCAATGGCAAAAATTATCAATTATGGAGGATGCAAATTGAAGATTATCTGTATCAAAAAGATCTGTATTTACCATTGGGTGGGGTTTCAAGGAAGCCCACAGATATGGAAGATGAAGAATGGAATGTTCTTGATAGAAAGGCTCTTGGATCTATAAGGTTGAGCCTGGCAGCTTCTATGTTTTTCAACTTATCACAGGCAAAGACAACGGTAGAGTTAATGGATACTTTGGCAAATTTATATGAAAAACCCTCAGCTTTGAATAAGGTATATCTTATGAAGCAATTATTTAATTTGCAAATGCAGGAAGGTGGATCTGTATCTAGTCATCTTAATGATTTCCATACAATAGTAAATCAGTTAAATTCAGTCAAAATAGTTTTTGATGATGAAATTAAGGCTCTCTTAATCTTATGCTCTTTACCTGAAAGTTGGCATAGTTTGGTAATGGCAGTTAGTAATACTACATCTGCTTCAAATATCTTGAAAGTTGATGATGTTGTTAGTGTAATCTTGAATGAAGAAATTCATAGGAAAAGCACAGGGGAAACATCATGTAATGCTTTAAGTATTGAAAGCAGGGGAAGGCAAAGAGAGAAGGGCAAGCAAGGGAAATCAAGGTCAAAGATGGGAAGTAGATCCAAATCCAAAAATGGAAGAATAACCTGCTGGAATTGTGGAAAGAAAGGGCATGCAAAGAAAGATTGTTGGTTGAAGGATAACAAAGAAAATCAGCATGAAGGTAATAAAGAAGCAAAAGTTGCAGGTATTGTTGCACATGATGCTCTTATATTTTCTTTGGATAATAAAGTAGAATCATGGGTTTTAGATTCTGGTGCCTCTTTCCATGCAACCCCAAATAGATAATTTTTCAATGATTATGTCCATAGAGATTTTAGAAAAGTTTATTTAGGGGATGATGAGCCTTGTAAAATTGTTGGCAAAAGAAAAGTGCAGCTGAAATTGCAGAATAGCAACACATGGGTGTTGAAGGATGTCATGCATGTACCCATCCTGAAGAGGAATCTGATTTTTATAGAAAAGTTGGGTGATGAGAGTTGCATAGTAACTCTCACAGCTAAATCTTGGAAAGTTTCCAAGGGTGCACTTGTATTAGCAAAAGGTAAGAGAGTAGGTACACTTTATCTATCTACTTGTATTACTGATTATTCTCCTTCTGTTTTATCTACTTCAGATGTAGATGCAAAGTTGTGGCACTGTAGGCTTGGTCACATGAGTGAGAAGAGAATGAATGTTCTTAAGTCAAAAGGTAAGCTTTCAGATTTGAAAAGCATAGATCTAGATTTCTGTGAGCATTGTATTTTTGGAAAATAGAAGAAAGTGAGGTTTCTCAAAACTGAGTCAACAAAGAAAAAGCACAAATTGGAGCTTGTTCACACAGACATGTGGGGACCAGCTCAGGTAGCTTCTATTGGAGGATCACAGTATTATATTTCTTTCATTGATGATGCTACAAGAAAGGTATGGGTTTATTGCATAAAGAGGAAATATGATATTTTTGACACATTTAAGAAATGAAAAGCTTTGGTTGAGAATGAAACAAGTTTGAGATTGAAGTGCCTTAGATTTGACAATGGTGGTGAGTACTACAGCAATAAATTTAACAGTTATTGTTCTATGAGTGGAATACACAGGAAAAGGACGGTTCCAAGGACACCTCAGCAAAATGGAGTTGCTGAAAGGATGAATAGAACAATAATGGAGCATGCACAGAGTATGAGGTTGCATGCTGGTTTGCCCTTACAGTTTTGGACAGAAGCTGTAGATACTGCAGTTTATCTGATTAACAGAGGACCTTCTACTACACTAGATGGTGGAATTCCAGAAGAGGCTTGGACAGGTAAAAAGGTAGATCTTTCATTTCTCAAAGTTTTGGTTCTGAAGCTTTTGTGCACATTGATAAAGAAAATAGAAAGATGCTGGATGCTAAATCTATGTGGTGCACTTTCATTGGTTATGGTTTTGGAGATTTCAAATTTCAGTTGTAGAATTTAGAAAGTAACAAAATTATTAGAAGCCATGATGTAGTTTTCAATGAGAAGGTGATGTACAATGATCAGCTCAAGAGGCTGAATAATTTTGAGCAGGGCAATCTTGATTTGGAAGAGGTTATGATCCAAAATGAGCTCGTGGGTAAAAATCATCACTCACAGAAAAACACAGAGACCGACATCGGTCAGGTAGAAATCGACGTCGGTCAAGTGGAAATTGACGTTAGTCAGGTGGAAATCAGCATCGATCAGGAGGAATCGACATCAGTTGAGTGCAGACCAGCATCGATCAGAGATGACCGGGATCGGTCACTATCAAAAAGAAATTTGGGCAGACAGCAAGCTGTAAATGAGTCTCAAACGCCCATAAGGAGGTTTGAAAGGGTAAGTAAACCTCTAATTCGTTATTCTCCTTCTTTATACTACTTGTTGCTCACTAATGGTGGAGAACCAGAAAGTTTTGATGAGGTAATGCAGGTAGAATCCAGGAAACAGTGGGAGCATGGCATGAATGAGAAAATTGATTCTTTGGAAGAGAACCATACGTGGGATTTGGTTGAGTTGTCAGCCGAAGAGAAAGCACTGAAAAACAAATGGGTATACAAGTTAAAGGAAGGAGAGAATGGACAAATGAGACATAAGGCCAGGTTGGTAGTAAAAAGATTTGCACAGAAACTAGGTATCGATTTTGGTGAAATTTTTTCTCCTGTAGTAAAGACGACTTCTATTCGGACTGTATTGTCTTTAGTTGCTATTGAGGATTTGCATCTTGAGCAGCTTGATGTTAAGACAACATTTCTTCATGGAGATTTGGATGAAGAGATATATATGGATCAGCCGAAAGGTTTTGAGGTCAAAGGTAAGAAGAAACTTGTGTGCAGGTTGAAGAAAAGCTTATATGGTCTTAAGCAAGCTCCAAGACAATGGTATTTAAGGTTTGACAGGTTTATGATAGAGCATGGCTTTAGTAAATGTCAATCTGACCATTGTATTTATTTTATCAGATTGGATAATGGTAGTTATATTATCCTGTTACTGTATGTAGATGATATGCTTGTTGCAGGTTCACACATGCAGAAAATTACTGAGCTTAAGGTAAAATTAGCTCACACATTTGCCATGAAGGATTTAGGAGTAGCAAAGAAAATCCTTGGCATGAGTATTAAGAAAGACAAAAAAATCACAGTTTGATTTTGTCTCAAGAGGATTGTGTGAATAAGGTGTTGGAGAGGTTCAATATGCAGGATGCAAAACCGGTAAGCACACCTATGGCTGGACACTTCAAGTTGAGCAAAGAACAGTGTCCTAAATCACATGATGAGGTTGAGTACATGAGTAGAGTTCCATATGCTTCAGCAGTTGGGAGCTTGATGTATGCAATGGTATGTACTAGACCAGATATTGCCCAAGCAGTGGGAGTTGTCAGCAAGTTTATGGCCAATCCAGGAAAGGAACACTGAAAAGCAATTCAGTGGATTCTCAGATATCTGAGAGGGACCAATAGTAGGCATTTATGATATGGAGGGTCAAACACTTCTCTACATGGGTATGTAGATTCGGATATGGCAGGTGACTTGGATGGTAGGAGAAGCACCACAGGATATGTGTTCACTGTTGGTGGAACGGCGGTTAGCTAGATTTTGAAGTTGCAGAAGGTTGTTGCCTTGTCTACTACAGAGGCAGAATACATTGTAGTTACAGAGGCTAGCAAGGAAATGATTTGGATGACTCAGTTCATGGAAGAGTTGGGAAAGGAGCAAGAGAGTTGCAGATTGTACAGTGATAGTTAAAGTGCAATTCATTTGGCAAAGAATTCAGCCTTTCATTCAAGAACCAAACATATACAGCTTAGGTACCACTTCATTACATAGGTATTGGAGGATGGACAGTTGAAGCTGGAAAAGATCCATACGGATAAGAACCCTGCTGATATGTTAACAAAGCTGGTAACAAAGGAGAAGTTGAATCTTCATTCAAATTTTGTTGGTCTTCAAGATTGAACTTGAAGAGCGAGAAACAAGCCAGAGATGTTTAGAAGATGTTGTTGTACAGGTACAGGTGTAGATGTTTATCTCCAAGTGGGAGATTGTTGAGTTGTGGAGCTAAAAGCTTCACTAATGAGCTAATGTGGAGGTTGTTGGGCTTACACAGTAACCGACATCGGTCAAAACCAACCGACATCAGTTAGGGGTCGATCGGCATCGGTTAGGGGTCGGCCGGCATCGGTCATCTTCAAACCGGCACCGACTTCTATGCGTTTCCAGCTTTTCTATTTTTAGGAGAACATATTTGAGCCTTTGATTTAAGAGGTGGATCTAAGGGTGGCGAATGCATGGCTCATGAACCCTAGTGTTGTAATATACTATATAGTAGGGTTAGATCCTCATAGCATGTACAATTTAGTAATTGAGTTGATTGTAATTGATTGAGAGAGGGAGAGAACTCTTGAGGGAGAATTACTGTACATCTGCGAGGTGTGAGGAGAGAGATTTTTTCATTGTATTTCCTTCTGGAAGAGTTTAATACAGATTGGTTGTTTCTTGTATCTCCTATTATTTGTTGTTTCTGATTTCTAGTTACTTATTACTTCTGGTTTCAATTCCGTGTTTAGTTGCTTATACAAAAGTAATCAATTGTACTCTAAGATCCTAACATAGGCATTGTTAAGATTAATCATAACATCAACTCTAAGAAGTGATAATCTAACATGAACCTTCTAAAAGACCTTTAACACACAAGGTCACAATAATTTGACCTTTCAAAAACATGAAGAAACTTCTAGGAACAATTTCAGAATTCAAAAATTTGAAATGAGCATTTAGGAGGGAAAATGCCTAAGTAACTCAAATTCAAATTTGACAAGGAACTATTACCTAAGAGTGAATCCTACAAGACTCTTAAGACTATAATGACCCTCTAAATACTTAAAACATTGGCAACAGACCAAAAACTTGCCAATTGTAGTGATGCCCCTGCATCACTCTTCCAACCCTATTAGGGTTCTTTCTTGGTCATTTTTGCTTACATGTTTGGAAGCCCTACATTTTGGAGAGACTTTGTTGGATTTCATGCATGGCGGCCAAGGGAAATGGCAAGACAATTAGAGGCATTAGTTTCTTTCTGAGTTAGAACTATAGTTTGGTTTGCCTTGTCGATCATGCAAAGGGTTTTGTGGAGTCATCTAGTGGTTCAACTTGGTTAAAATGGGTCGATTGGTTTCTCTTGCTAAAAAAGTGATGAGTCAATCTTACATTGACATTGGTTGTTTTGGAAAAATTTGTTACCCTGTTTGGATGACAAAAGAAGCTCTCTTCTTTCATCCTTTAGTGGGACTTCAAGTGAGTATTGTATTTGAATTTCTAGGTTGTGTTTTATACTTCGGCCTTGTTGGTTCGAAATGGGTTGTGTTGAAAAAATAAACACAATCATTTTATTATTTGTTGGCATGCAAATAAGATTGTTTGTGATGGCTTGAAATGATGAATAAAACCTTGTAGAGTTTGAGTTGTTTCCGGGTTTTTGTATTTGTTTTCAATACAAATAAATGGCAGCCATTATGGCTCAGACAAGCATTCTTTTGGTGATTTTTATTTACATATTTTTCGAAGTCCATTTTATTATTATGGAGGTCCATTATTATATTAGTTATGTCATTTTAAGGCCACGGTTGTACATTATTTTTATTGGATTTTGGACTAAATAAACTCTTTTTAAATCTTTGAAACCATAGCTTTATACACTCATATTTTTACTACGTTCATTTTGTTTTGTAAACCTAGTTGTGCTTGATTTAGTTGTGTCCATGAATGGAAACTATGACGTTTTCGAGTTTTTATAATGGGTTGAATTTGTTATTAGGGTTTGAGTAAAATAATATTTTATTATTATTTTGTTTTAGATGGATTAAAAAGTCATACTTCCAGGGTATATTTTTTTTTTAATCATCGAGGGTTTTGACTTATTTACATAATTTTGGTTTGATCATTTGATTAGATTTTCAGTCATGATGGGTTGATTGGGATTCGAGAAGATTTGATAGTTTGACTTCTTATATCGTTATGATTTCATTTTGATTATTCTATCATTATAGTTGGATAATGACATTTAACTCTTTATTCATTATTGATAAAAGGCCAAGTTTGACCTGTAGTTTTACATTTTATGGCCTGGTCACTTTTGTCAAGTTATTATTTTTGAATTGCATAAGTTTATTTACCTTAGTGTTGTGAGTTCCTATTCTAACTCATTTATATTTATTAAATTGGAATTTAATGCACAACTACATTATAATGGCATAGCATGCATTTGTGGATCAAGTTATATTCAACAAATAAAATGACTCACAAATCAAGAAGCTTAGAGGGATGAGCGACAGTCTTGAATTTTATGTCAAGTTAATGGATCTTGGTAAGATTGAATATGAGCAAGTTGGTTCACTGCTTTCTGTTATTTGTTTGTTTATTTGTCAAGCTCAGTGTGTTTCAAATTTCCTTTCTCCACCATTTCTCGGTTGCCCCAATCCGCATTCAACTAATGGTTGGGGTAGTCTAGGACCACTTATAGTTGGGCTCATTGGGACTGGAGAGGTGGATTTTTGCTTCGTTGGAACATGTACGAAAGATTGTTGTTGTACTTATTCTAGATTATTGAGTTTTGGCAGTTATTTATAAAATGAGTTGAATTATTATTGAATAATTAACTTCATTTAATTGTATTGATCTTTATTAGTTATGTGTTGTCAAATTAATATAATGTTTAATTTGCATATTTAGATTAGTGTATTCCAATTGACTTATAATTGTGAAAAGAGTTGGATATTTTAAATATCAAATTACTCATTATGTTGTCATTTACATATATGACTATAAACGTTCATTGGGGCATTTTGATATTGTGAACTTTTAACTACATGACTTAAATTGATTCATGCATTAGTTTCTTATTACTCGGAATATGTAAACTCATAATTGAATCGCTAAGTGTTATGCTTAAAATTTAGAATGCAGATACATTTCTTTGCATAGTTATATAAGTTCATTTGGTTATCTTATATCATGAATATGTGATCACAAAGCTTTTTAAAATTCATATGACCATTCAATTCTATTAGTCTTCTTATCTCAAGTCAATGTCATTGAGTTTAGTTGGATAATTGAAATAGTAATTGGTTGCTTTTGAATTATAGTTATAATATTCAATTGTGAGATTCTACATGAGCATTGTGTTTGTTAAAGTGTACAAGAAATTAAAAAGTGATATTTTGTATGTTTAAAGTATATTTGATATACCCCATGTACAAATTAAGTTATTTTCTAATCACAAGTATTTGTGACATGTTAACTTTAAGTCTATATATACACTAAAATTACTTTAAACTATCATAAGAATTTTTTAGAGACTTCCAAAGAAGTCATTTAGATCCAATACAATCTTAAGGATTATTAAGAATTTAATCATTCGTAAGTATGAGATGGTGTCTTAATTGGACTACAACAAAATATAAGACTTACCTTAAACTATGAAAAGTTGTAATTGCTGATAGACTCTTTGTTAAAGATTAAATTAAAAGAAGTTAAAGTTATTAAAGTTCAATATCTTCTTAGTATTTATAGAAGGCAATCACTTTTAATGTAACCATTAATGTCTCTATTTGAAGTAAAGGACTGTTTGGGAGCATTGTATAATCACTTGGAAATTAAGAACCAAATAATTATAATCAAATCTTACACAAGTCTTCAAACTAGCTAAGCTAAATTAAAAGCAAGTACATAAATTGGATAAATAAATTAAGGGTTCAACTTCCAATGGTATTCCAATCAAGGTATGATGTGTTTGAGGATCATTTGCCTTTACTTGGAATTGATTTATGTAATAATAATTCAAGTCGTTCTTCATTACAATGAAAAAATAAATAAATAAACCAATGATTTGAGTTTTAATCATTAAATTGGAATTGATCATTCTTCTTGGGAGTTAAGAAAGAGAGATGTTTTAAAAGCCTTAAGGCACTAAACAATTATGAAGTACTTCGTCTAAAGTACGTTGATCTAAGTTGAAGAATACTTCACTTAAGAAATGAAGTTAAAAGGTAAACTTGCTATAAGTACATTCAAGGTCCTTGAAACAATGAGGTAATTAAAACAATGTTGTTTTATGTATGTTTGCATAATTTAATAGGGTTGACTAAACTTAAGGAGATTAGTAAACAGGGATGTCTTGGCTTGTACCTTGAGACTACCCATGTCTTATAAAAAGGTAAGATGTTCTAAAACAGAACATAAACATGGTTCTTGAAACATCGCAAGAAGCTTAATCGATACACTTATACCTTTGATCAACCCCCTTAAACTACCTACCAACGAGATGTCAATCTCATCCTTTGCTTGTTGTGAACTTCGTAAAGTGTTTCAAAGCTTTGCATTGCTTTTGGAAATAGTCCTTTCCATGATCACTGTTTGCAATAGGATAGATCTTGCTTATGCAAGCTTAGTATGATGATTCCTCTGTTGAATCTGTCTTACTTCCTATAACTGTTTTTTGAACTTTTTTGATTTACCCATTAAAGTAGCCATTGTTTTATAACTTGCGCAGATACTCGAATAAATCTATAAGTCAGTGACAACTTTACTAGGAAGACCACATTGAAGTACATGGATAAGCGTACAGGGGTGTTTCTACACTAACTCGCTTCTATCTAAATACTAAGTGATTAAAGCGCTTCCTAATAAAGTCATTATATTGATTATGACACAATTATAAAACTCACTACATCTTTCTGTGTTAAATTCTTTGATTAAATATCTATACCATAATTATTTATCTAAATATTATTATTTTTTAAAGTGATTGTTACACCAATGAAAAATCAAACGTTAAATTTTGCTGAAATTTTAAAAATATATATATTAAAATTTTCAAAAAAAAAATCATCCACAAAATCACATCACATAAATTACCGTTTAGTAATAAATTTTTCAAAAAATATAGTAGGAACTCGTGCATTTCTTTCTCCCTATTGCAAGCACCAGCGGAAATTCTTCTTCCTAAATTATAGGAACCCCTATATTTTAAGAATAGATTATAAATTTTGAAAATGCGGGATAAGTATCTGTGGTGGACTCTCTGTACCAAAAAAAAAAGCAGCGCTTGCCCCCTCCATGGGTACACCAAGTGCCATGTGGTGTGGTGCTATGTTTTTAGAAATACGGCATACCCATACAACAATTGTAGCCCGTAACCATTTCTATAGTAGCCATGGGACTCGAACATAGACGCCTCGAAGACAAAAAAATTCTGTGAATATTAACGTCTTTTCAATCTCACATAAGAAATAGTAATTTACACAGCAGAGTCTTCTAATGATTACTGGTTCTGAAGTCTCTAAATCTAAATGCTCACTGATTCTAATTGGCACTCAAAAACAAACTTCTTGAATTGTATGTATCCAAAAGACAACAATTTTAGAAAAAGGAAAGCACAGAGACAAAAATCAACATGGTAAATACTAAATGACTCTAAATATTGTTGTGAAAGGAAATTGTTTTCTTCGTTTTGTGTGTTCCAAGCAATTCTTGTCCTATAAGATTCTTGATGTTTCCACAGTCCATCAGAGTGAGTAGTGCTTGTTTCTGAGTAAAACTGTGTGCTGTATTTCTGCTTGACACATTTCGAATCATGATCTATGATTCATCACACAGTTTACCCAGAAACAAGCACTACTCACAATTCTTGTCCTGTTTGGAAAATTGTCTCCATACCACTGTAGCTTGGGATTGGATTTTGCATTTCAGTTTTGTGTTCTGAGGGTGACTACTTCAAGGATAAGCTTGATTGATTTCGAAACCCGTAATGTCAGGGTACTGGAGGTAAAGGTACAAATCACACTAGATTGCCAAACAATCATCCAAAAAGTGCTTATAAAACTGGCATTTACAGTTGTTAAATTTTCATTTTAGAGATAAAGCAAAGAAGAAAATGAGGGGGAACAATTTTTTATAAAGAAATGAAGAAAAAATCCACACATCGCAAACCAAAAGTCACAATCAATTCCCGGGTAATAAAACAAAGTAAAAGTAAGACACCGCATATTTGATAACCTTGAGGGAATTACGTGTCTTTAATTATGGGTCAAGGTGCTTGAACCAGAAGAGATTCAAATCCGGTAGCTAGCCACCCACAATTAAAGAAATTTCGCTCCTGACTTACTGAATTTGATAGCTGTGTGTAACCTTACAACTATGATATACAGAAGACAGCACACTTGAACTTACAATTCAAGCAGATATTATTCAGTAGAAATTTCGAGTGAAGATGCACCAACCACAGAATTCAAGTATGTATGGTCTGAATATGAAAGCTTCCTCCCATTTAAAATTATACTAGAATGCACACTGAATGACAATCCTTGCTCTTCCATGGTTAGTGTGTGTGTGTCTCAAAATAGCTTCTGGAAATCAAATCCTTTTACTGCTATATCTTGAGCATCGTACAAAACCTAAGCAATTGCCACTTTCACGGGATCTTGGATACCACACACCATATTTGCCGGCACTGCTACATCAATCATTTTTGGATAAGCAAGTCCAAGATCTGCAAAAGGGTGTGTAAATTCAAGTAAAACAAGAAACTTAAAAGTGTCCAAAAACAAATTCTAGAGAGCTATAACCTTTCTTGACATGTCACTAAAAAATATGCAATTCAAAAACAATTCAAGCAGAAACTGCAATCCACAAAACAAAAGGGCAAACTTACTATCCATAATATTCTTGAATGTTTCCTGCAAATCATCCACCATACACACAATTTATCATTGTACTAATATTCTGTATAGGAGGAAATTTTCAAAAAAGCAAGCAGACAAAATTTGAAGATGCCAATTGTATATGCAAACTTACCACATCCTTTGAAAGCCGAGGATTATAAAGCAACTCTTCTCCAACAGTGGTAACCTGTGAAGAAAGGTGAGACGAGACTTTTTGTAAGTACTTCTTGGCCAGAAACCACAAACATTAAAGCATTCTTTAACTGGTTGAACTTTATAATATGTTAATTGCTAGGTTTTTTTTTTCTGAATCTCTCATGAACCACATGTGGTTCGATTCAAACATGATTATATTCAATTTGACGATTCAAACACTATCAATGAATGGTTTCCACTTGCTGGGTAAGGTTCGTGCAAGCCATTAGGTTCATATTTCAAGCATCTCTAGGAATTATTGTTTTCTACAAAGAAAACATATTGAGTATTACTTGGATGAATAGATTTAATGGTTTTGGATTCTCTTTCTAAATTATTAAGATTGTGAGCCATAAATATTTTTCTTGGTCAATAATAGATGGTGGTAATTGTGAACCCACAATATCATCCTTCTCACACCAATCTTAAGATTTGTAGAAGCGACTCTGTTGCAACAATGTAAGGAAACAAGTAATGATGTTTTTCTAACCAAGCAGGATTATGCCCAATTGCTACAATGTAAAAGTCATGTATCAATTCTATACAGAGGTAAATATTATTAAACCTCTTAGTGGAAACTGGAAATTATTCAGTTGGCCAACAGCATTCTAATTACTTGACAACTTGAATCTGATGCAAACAGATATTTGAAATTATAGCAACAACAGATTCCTGTAGTTATTTTTTTCACCTTCGTTAGAACCTCCAACTTAAGGATAGGTTCCAACCAGTTATAGGAACATTCCAAATCCTTGGGAGTATTTAGAGGCTTCAAAATGTACCAACTTGAATTTCAAACCAGTGTCGTCTGAGCAGTCTTGGCTATAGACAAATATGACTATTATTATACTGCATCCACATTTATAAAGCAAAGTGTTGACGAATTGTGTTTGTCTTGTAAGTATTGCCCAAAGAACAACGGATTTCAGATAAAATTAAACTTACCGTATGGCCCTTGTAGTCATGGGCAGGAAACAGCAATGTGTCTTTTGGTAATGTGAAAATCTGAAACACAGAAAAATAACCTCATATGAGAATCAAACTACACACTATAATGGCCATAGCTTGTAATCAACTTTCAGTGAAATCTATCGTTATCAACTGTGCTGAATATTTGTTTGATCACCTGTGAATGTACAGACTTGTAGAGTTCTTCTGCACTTCCCCCCTGACACAAGATAGCCAGTACCATTCAGGCATGCCAAACATTATGGATCCCAAAGAATCAAAATAAAATGTGACTCCTGAAAAAGAAGATAATTGCGCATACTAAATAGTTGTTGATCTAAATGCAAAAGTGTAGAAATGGCATAACAGATTCAGTACAAACCTGTTACTAATAAATACAATCAATGCTTAAATATCTACAGTGTATCTATCGAGAGCATGAAGATAAAATTTCACAAAACATATCTACACGAAAGTACCTCCAAAGAAAGGAATAGAAGACCAAACGAGAAACTTGTGAAGTATATGTCTCAAATCAGTTCTTGCTCTTCAGGACTTACCTTTGCATGTGGAAGTGCACAAGCACAGTGACCAAAAGAAAGTTCCTTGAAACAGCTATTTGGTAAACTGTCAAAAGCATTTCCAGATGCATTCGATGATAACCAACAATGGATATTAACTATGAGTGCCTGGGGGCCAACTACAGATATTATGTTCCCTACCCTGTGTGTATACCATACAACAAAAAATTAAGCGTTTTTGCACAAGTTCCTTGGGTCTTTGGAGGGCTCAGATTAGTAATAACTAAATCAATCTTCTCATCAATAATTCGTGGAGAAATAAGTAAATATGTTATAATTTGCACATTTTATGGTGTATACGAGCTATCTTTAAAGTGCCTATATTTTGACAATCTACATGGTCAAAAGAGATGGACATGAATATAATGGAGATGGAAATAAGATCACTGAAGGCACAGTTGATGTTGTTGACTAAAATATGTCGAGCATTTCAATCTCCAATCAAACAATTTACAACCATATAATGGTGCCAAATTTCGACTAGTGACCGAAGAGAATAATCATGCCTATAGATGCAACACAGAAATTGAGATATGATTGAGCTGGATACAACATTCTTATGAACTTGGTGACCAAGTTTTCAAACATGACACCCCGTGTGATTTTCAAGGAGCGATAGAACATGGGTCTCAATGTGGGCCAGAATCTTTGTTGAAAATGTGTTGTATACCTTGCATGATTTAAACCCCTTATAGACTGTACACCCTGCCACGATAAAAAAAATTTGGGGTCCCCATATGTGGTTTCAGGTCCATATGGGTAGTTCTGGCACATGGTTTATAACCCATGGTTCTTATACCCATGGTTTGGTATGGACGGTTTCCATGCCCATGGTTTATACCCATTGTATTGTAATACAGCTTGGATGGTTTCCGTTTGACATGCCTACAAATACTCACACATGCATTAGGGTAAAGCAGAACTTTGAAGTATGTTATTGTATTGTAAGATAGTTGAGTTAATGTAAAAAGGAAGAAAGTAGTTGGCTGGGTTTCCTTTTCTGCTATAGCTTAAGATTCTGTTAGCATTGCTTCGGATGCATAAGTTTTTTGATTTTATTCTCTTCAATCTTCTTAAACCTGGGGTTCTTTGTGTATGAAACTAGCTTTTGATTTTTTGGGGGGCAAGTACCAAGAACTTCACCAAAAGCCAATCACAACTTGAAATGGTAAGGAGTTACATTTTTTAATGAGGTTGTATTAAAAAACTCGACTCTAGGGGCTAACAGATTCCCTTGTGCCCTTCCACAATTGCAATTGTCCATGAATATGCCCATAAACAGATACAAAAACAGATTCATGGCTGCACATGGACAACATATAGCCTAGAGTTTAAACAAATATGCTGTGGAAACTTTTCTAGAAACCTTAAGCACAAATCATAGCATTTTGTGGCAAGATAGGCAACCAAATATTCAGGGTGGGAACTCCCAAAAAGCCATAAGCACAAATTGTAGCTTTTCTATAGCAAGATAGGCATACAGATGCTGTAAGATAATCTTCAGAAGGTTTAAGCATAGTTGATGGCATTTTCTATCCATTTAACAATTACATCCTGATGATTGATGGCTACACATGGACAACATATAGCCTCAATTTTAATCAAATATGCCGTGGAAACTTTTCTAGAAACCTTAAGCACAAATCATAGCATTTTGTGGCAAGATAGGCAACCAAATATTCAGGGTGGGAACTCCCAAAAATCCTTAAGCACAAATTGTAGCTTTTTCTATAGCAAGATAGGCATACAGATGATGTAAGATACTCTTCAGAAGGTTTAAGCATAGTTAATGGCATTTTCTATCCATTTAACAATTACATCCTGATGATTGACAGTCTATAATTAAAACCAAACTCTTGTTCTGAATTCCAACAGCTCTATGACAGCCACTGTAAAACATACCTGAAAATCAGTCCGTCCACAGCCACGTATCAAAAGTGCATCTCCTGTGAAAGCCATCCTAGGATTAGGCTGACTAGGGCCTTCACCAGTTACATATGTCACACACCCTTGTGTGTGACCCGGAGTAGGTCGGACCTGCAGATCAACCATACATGAAGTGGACATGAATTTTCATAGTTATATAGTATATTAGGAAGCTATCAAACTATAAACAAAATCCATTTCTTAGATAAAAACAAGCACGTTTGAGAGCTCCAGCTTCATCCCATTTTATGATAGGAAAGAGGCATGATGTGAATGGAGGAAGATGTAAGAGATAAACGTAAACCCTGAAGCAAAGGTCCTTGGCCTTTTCAAATTGCATCTGGGAGTTGTTTTCTTTTTCTTATTTAAATTCAAGCTTTCCAGTCAAGATGGGACTGAGAAGTTCTGGACCGGAGGACAAAATAAATAGCAAACTTTGAAGAAAAGATTCAGAAATGAGGTAAAAGCTTCACAAGTTATACTGATCACATAAGAGAAACTATACCAGGTTCAGCTCTATATAGTATATACCACACCCCAATTTTCATAGCTGAACTTCACCAGATCAAAAGAAAGAAGTATAACAAGTAATACCCCGATCTTCTGTAGCTAAACTTGGACAGTTTTAGCTTTTATCAGAAAATATGAAACAAATTCGTATTAATGCCAAGACCAATGAAATCGTGGATAGATATGGTGAAGATCAAAAACGGCCCAAGGTTGATGGTGGGATTTGACATCTCTATTTAAAAATGAAATATAGACATTTTAGGCTGATAATGAAACATAGTTTTATGGGTGATACTTTTCAAATCATGATCAGGAAAGACCACCAACTATTCAGAAATGATGGGAGAACAATTCGATATGATACAGATTGAGCAATGCTATTGTGTGGGAAATATTTGGATCTTCGTGATGAAATAATCCTATAAAATGATTCTAATCTCTGGATGGAGGCACTGCTATTGGAAGTGCAACCAATTTGTGGATAAATTTCAGATAGCAGTTATTCTTTTCTGCTCTTTTCTTGTCTATTTAATACTTTTCTGAACAGAATTCTTGGTTTTCGGAATTCCATTCATGCATTCTGAAGCTTCCACCTATGCCACTGAAATTATGTGGAAGAAAAATAACATTCCACCTATGCCACTGAAATTATGTGTCAGAAGAGTAACAAGGATGCTAATGAGGGAGGAACAACTCCTGGTGATCCTTGTGAGGAAAAATGTGGTCATGTGACAGGACCAGCTGAAAAGAGGGCCAACACTACTGAAGAACAGAGATTTACTGATGAAACCAGGAAGAAGTTGGATGAATATCAAGCTAAGGGAGAGTCAGCTATGTATCAGTCGGAGTTTAAGGAAGAGTATGAGGAGGATAATGCAAACTCCTTCAAAATGGACCTTAGTCATGCTAGAGAACATAGGAATGGCAGCTGAGTTGAAAGTGGGCACAAGTAATGCCCATGCAGGTTTGGTATAGGCTATCGTCAAAAAAATGCATGAAACCCATGGGGAAACTATTGCTACCAATAATGAGGTCATCATGGACTTCAGAATGCAGGATGGTATGGATCAAGATAACAACTTTAGTTACCTGGGTGGAAGGGCAACTTAGAGAGATGGTTTACAAAGTATGGGCCCAAGAACCTCAGATTCAAATTAGAAACAAACCTGAAGAAGTGATGCAGGAGCATCCAGGTTCACAAGCAGTCTTGCATCAACCAAAACACTTGGTTTAGGAATAAACAGTTTTGTGCAACATTTTGGTTTGTGCGCAGCCTTTGAAGTTGTTTTGCGCAGCCTTGTGCGTGCACAGAGTTACTTTGCACCCTGTGGGTGCATTTCCCCTGAAGTGTCAAGCAAGCAAAGGCTTATGCTTTTCGCAAATTGAGAAGTCTCATGCATAGTTTTTTGGAGATCTCTGCGAGTTCTACCTAGGGAATTGTGAAGTTCTGTGTTGGTGTACAAAAGGTGAAATATTTCAAGGTTGGGTGATCTGTTCTGCAAACTCTGCGATGGCTTCCAAAGTTTGAAGATTTGTGCATAGTTTTATGATTGGGAAGGACTTGCGCAAACCTCATGCATTGTCTTTCATGCACAAACTCCATCTACGATTGTTGTGACCTAAGCTTGCAAGTTCGTAGGAATCCACACACCCACTATTGTGCACAAAGTTCTTGCGAACTTCTGCGTATGTACATTGATCTCCGCAACTATATGAAGACTCTTTTGTGCAACCATTGAATACCTGATCTTCCATCATGCACAAAGAAAGTTAAGAGATAGTCAATTCTGCGATGTGACTCCATCATCAAGGACACATGTCGATCTGATCTATGTTATGTTTCAGTGCCACTTCAATGTGAGATGAAAGGATAACGGTCTTGACAGCTTGTAGATGGTAATTTAAGGAAGCCAAAGAGTTATTTGTGGACAAAGGTTATCTGACAAATGGAAGAGGAATCGTTCCAACTTCTATAAACGGTTTCTTATTTGCATACCTATATAAGGTGTGAACATCATTGTGCAAAGGGTTGGCCATTGTTGGCAAGGTTGGCTACTTGTGGAAAATTGTTAGCCTCTTGGAAAGAATTAACTATTGTTGGTTGGCTGGCTAGTTGGTTAGTGTGGGCAGCTATAGAAGAACTCTGCAAAGACTACAAGTTAGCAAGATCTGCGAGGAGTGTAGTCAAAACCAAAGAGAACCTAGCCTAGTTCAAGCAGAGATTTGTGGCAAGCCATGAGTCTAAATAGTGAGATAAGATCGAGTGCATCTCTTATGAGATTGTTGTAAGACTGCAAGAAGGTTGTATGTATGTAATTTGATTGAGATTTTATAGAGTGTGCAAGTTGTAATATTTCCTCTCGAATACATAAACTATCAAATTTTGTTGTATATTGTTCCATGTGCGAATTGCATGGCAATCCATTGTTGTGTGTTGAATCTATAGGTTGCATGGTAGAAGGTTGTCCTTCACTGGACCCCCTAACTGTGACCACATCAATTGGTATCATAGCAAGGTTGTTCCTTGCAGAGTAAGCGTGTGCAACTCTTGCTAAGTCAAGTTTTTGGGTTGTATCCTGCGAAGTGCAGGCTGTTTCCACATTTGCAAGTGTGGGTAGAAAGCAATGAAAACATCTTCCAACAAGGAACATGTTGGGTAGAAGGTGTTGTTGGTGTTGTTAATTGTGATGAAAAGATGGCACACAAAGGCCCTATTGGAAGAGCATATAGAGCAACAAGAGTTGCAAACTTGGTGGAGCTGATGAGAGGAATGCAAGCCAATTTGGAGGCTATGGAGACTGTGCAACACAAAGGAGTTGTCGCAGATGTAAGTGACAATGAAGCAAAAAAAGAAGCACTTACAATCTAGGTAGAAAAATTGGTAGATGAGCCAAAAGATAGCTTCTTGCAAGCAAGTGCGAGAATGAGCAGTAAGACACGGTTGGACAACCCTAGCTAATTTGGTAGCTTGTGTCCTAAGTTGCATAAATATTTTGAATACGAACAAATGGAAGATCCCAAGAAAGTGAAGTTTGCTTGCACAAAGTTGAAGGGACATGCATCCTTATGGTGGAAGCGCATGCAGACAAAGAGAGTTAGAAGAGGTAAAGATAAAATCAAGAGTTGGGATAGACTAGTCGCAAAACCAAAATGTAAGTTTTTGCCTAGTAATTTGCACTTGAGTTTATTCAAGAAATTGCAGAACTCGAGACAAAAGGAGATGAGTGTAAAGGATTACAACGAAGAATTTTATAGACTCACCATCAAAGCGGGTCATGTTGAAGATGACACAAATAAGATCTCAAGGTAGGTGAATGGACTGCGCATTTCCATTCAAAACGAGTTTGCAATGATATGACTATGTTTAGTGGAGGAAGCCTATTGGTGCATGATGAAGGCCAAGGAAAAGTTGTCCCGAAGACAGCAAGGCACAACAAGAGGAAAAGGGAAGTTCTCGTGCAAACGAGGACAAGCAAATAGTGGCAAAGGACACTATGTGCAAGCAGGAGAACCCAATCCTTCCCAGAACAACAATCTTGTGCAAAGAGGGATATTCTACCAAAGGTAGAGTATCCAATGGACGAGGAAGAGATAGAGGACTGATGGGAACATGTTTTGGATGTGATGAAACAGGGCATAGAGTGTTTGAGTGCCCATGTGCGCATAATGATGGCAACAAAAGAAATGAGGCAAATAAACATATTGCGCAAGTAGGCGAGGAGAGTGTTGCGTTAGTCAATCACAAAGATGACCCAAGATGAAGAGAAGCTCTCATAATGAAGTGATATGAAACCAGCAAAGAAAAAATCTTTTCAGAACCATTTGCGAATTAAGAGGTATGCACTATAAAGTTATTGTTGATAATGGGAGCACTGATAATCTTGTTTCTAAGGATATGGTGGAGAAGCTTTGGCTGAAGAGGATTGTGCATCCAAATTTCTACAAGGTATCTTGGTTGCTAAAGATTCTAGTGAATGAACAATGTCTAGCAAGTTTCCAAATTGGTGCATACAAGAATGATGTCATGTGCAACATAATGCCTATACCTAAGTAACCGCATTCGCCACATTTAATTGGAGAAATTTGAAATTTGCCAAATTTCAACAAACAGTATGAAATTCATTCAAATTTGCCATTAAATTCATAAGGATTTAATCACGAATTTAAAAAACGAATATAATAAAAAAATCGTGAAAAAAAATGTCAAATTTGTTGATATTCGCAATTTTTAGGGTTGAATTTTCGTTTTGTTGGCCATCGTTGCCCGTAAATCCTCATTGTGCAAATGCAAAGTGCAAACGAACCCTGCCAGACTGTTGTTTATCTGTTGTGTGAAGCCTTCCGTCGTTTCATAGTGAAGCCTATAACAAACGAAACTTGTGTTGTGTAACATGTTTGCAGTGGACAAAGTGCGTGGGTGAACCTTGTGTCCACGACTCCATGATGCATTGGTGAGTTGCGAAGTCACAAAGAAGTAGAATAGTCAAAGCCTAAGTCACTACACGACACAGTTGAAGCCTAAGCAAAGACTAACATCACTCCAGTCTCCAACTGAGTGCAAATTGGAGTGTGATTTTTTTTTAATGGTGAGTTGGTAATTTTTTTTAAAATAAGTATATTTCTATTAGCCAAATTTAAATACGAATTTTATCTCCGATTTTTTAGTTTCGAATTTTATCCTCGACAAAATTGATTGCGGTGACTTAGGCCTATACAAGGATGATGTATGCCATGTTACTTGGAAGACCTTGACAATTTGATAGGAAGGCACAACATGATTGTCATGCAAATACATACACTTTGGTAAGGATGGCAAGACTTACGCTTTGAATCCTTTAAAGGACAAGAGTGAAGTGGTGGATAGTAGTCCATGGATTTTGTTGGTTTCGAGAAATCAATTCCTGAAAGAAGTGAAGAAGGAAAGGCGTGCTACGCTTTCATTCCCAAACCCGCACAAGTTGGGAAGGCAAGAAGAGAGGGAGCACTTCCTTGTGCAACATAAGTCATCACATGGATCTAATTCCGAGATCCAGTTTTCCAAACAAAATGGCATATAGGCTAACGCCTAAGAAGAATGTAGAGGTGCAAAGGCAAGTACAAGAACTATTAGTTAAAAGCTTGATAAGCAAAAGTTTGAGCCTGTGTGCATTGCCTACAGCATTAGCACCAAATAAAGATGGGAGAATGGTAAATGTGCATAGAATCTAGAGCCATCAATAAGATAACTATCGAGTACAAATTTTCATTTTTGTGCATGAATGACTAGATGGATTGTTTGAGTCAAGTGAAGTACTTCACAAAGATTGACTTGAAAAGTGGATATCACCAAATCCATATCAAGGAAGGGTGATGAGTGGAAGACTGCATTCAAATTGCAAGAGGGATTATATGAGTGGTTGTTTATGCCATTTGCGCTGACTAATGCACAAAGTACATTCATGCGACTCGTGAATGAAGTGCTGAAACCTTTTCTTGGTAAGTTTGTCACCATGTATTTGGATGACATATTGATTTTCAAAAAAGGCAAAGGAGGTATACTTGATGCACTTGAGGCAAGTGTTGTAGCCATTAAGAGGAGAGAAGTTGGTTAATTTGAAGAAATCTAGCTTTGTGAAGGAGTTGGTGTACTTGGATTTTGTGATTTACCAAGAAGGATTGATGATGGTTTTAAAAAACGTGAGAGATATCATTGAATGGCCATCACCTAAGAGTACATTTGAAATATGCAACTTCCATGGATTGCCAAGCTTTTACAGGATGTTCATTCACAACTTCAGTGGGACGTGCACGCCTATCACAGAAGCAATACGAGGTGATAGGAAAGAGTTTGTCTAGACATCAGAAGCAGAGCATAGATTCCAAAGTTTGAAGAGGAAGATGACTGAACAGCGAATGTTGAGTTTACTTGATTTTAATAAAGTATTTTAGGTTGATTTTCATGCAAGTGTCACAGCAATAGTTGTGTTGAGTCAAGAAGGTAAGCCAATTGCTTACTTCAACAAGACTTTGAATGACGCAAAGAGGAAATATTCAATTTATGATCAGAAGTTTTATGCCTTAATGCAAGCACTCAAGAAATGGAGGCATTACTTGTTGCCTAAGGAGTTTGTGTTGTACACAAACCATCAAGCATTGAGATTCATTAATAGTCAAGTTAAACCAAAGACATATGAAGTGGGTTGAATTTTTATAATTTTATTCATTTGTATTGAAGCATAGAAGTTGAAAGTCTAATAGAATTGCAAATGCACTCAGTAGCAGGGGTATCTTGTTGAATGAGATGCAAGTGGAAGTCATAGGATCTGATTCCATGAAGGTGTTATATGCAAAAGATGAGGATTTTAGTGACGCGTGGAAAGCATGTACAAAACCATTGAGTGTAGACAAAACACCAAGGTTAGATTATTTCTTGCAGTAAGGATTGTTGTTCAAAGGAAAACAATTGTGTATACCCCAAGGGTCTGTGCACAAGAATTTGATCAAGGAGAAGTATAGTGATGGATTTTCTGGTCATTTTGGCCTAGAAAAGACATTTAAGAATTACTTTTGGCCTAAGATGTATGGATATGTGCAAGTATGTGCAAGAATCCAGAGTTTGCTAGTTGTCAAAAGGGAAAATTCAAAATGCAGGTTGCACCAACCACTCCCTATTCTAGAGAGACCGTGGGAACATATCAGCATGGGCTTTGTTTTAGGATTGCCTAGAACATAGAAAGGCCATGATTCTATTTTTGTGATTGTAGATAGATTCTCCAAAATGGTTCATTTTGTTGCATGCAAGAAAACTAATGATGCTATGCATATAGCTAAATTTTTTTCAAGGAAGTTATGAGGTTGCATCAATTGCCGCACAACACAGTATCCAACAAAGATACAAAATTTGTTGGGCATTTCTGGAGGACATTGTGGAGGAAGTCAAATACCAAGCTTCAATTCAATTCAATGTATCATCCTCAGATGGATGGTCAGACAGAGGTGGTCAACAGGAGTATTGGTAACCTATTGCGATGTTCGATTCGAAAGAACCCAAGAACATGGGATTTAGTCTTGGCATAGGAAAAAATTGTTTAAAACAATTTGGTAAATAGAAGCACTTGAAGGACACCATTTTATATTGTTTATGGGTGAAGTCCAAGGGGTGTCGCAAAATTACGTGGCACTGGAGATAAAAGATAGAAAAGTGCAAAAGCAAAATACTTTGTTGAGTATATGCACAACATACACCAACAAGTGCACAAAAAGTTAGGTGAGGAGCAATGCACAATACAAGCAGTGCACAGAGTTGAAGAGGAGAGAACTAGAAAATCAAGTGGAAGACATGGTCTTGGCGTGCGCCTAAGGAAAAAAAGGTTCCCAAAATGAACAAATGATAAGTTGAAGTGGAAGAACATTGGACCATGCAAAGTGCTGAGAAAGCTTGCGTCCAACACATACAAGATTGAGTTGCCTAATGGGATAGATATTCGCCCATTTTCAATGTGGCAGATTTGAACCCTTACCATGAAGTACAAAGTAATGATGAAAGCACAAGTACAAATTCAAGAGAAGTAGATTGGAGACAACAAATACCTAAGAAGGCTCGAAAAGAAAGTGAGAAGGTGATTGATTCTAGAGTCGGCAAGAGGACGCAAGGAAAGGAATACAAAGAATATTTGGTGAAGTGGATGGGCCAAGAAGTTGAAGATGCGAATTGGATGGGCACATCAAAAATTGCTAAGTATGGAGTACCTCTTGGGGAACTCATAGAATGCGAATGAGCAGGAGCTCATAGTTCATTTCACTTGCCCGAGTTGTATGATGCAGAAGCATCTGGATTCACATGCAATCTTGCATCAACCAAAACACTTATTTTAGGAAGATGCAATTTTATGCAATATTTTGGTTTGTGCCCAGCCTTTGAAGTTGTTTTGCGCAGCCTTATGTGCACGTAGAGTTACTTTCGCACAACCATTTTGGTGCATTCCGCCTGAAGAGTCATGTGAACAAAGATTTGTGCTTTGCGCAACTTGTAAAGCCTTGTACATAGTTTGTTTAGAGATCTTTGCAAGTTCTACAAAAGGAATTGGGAAGTTCCACACAAGTGTGTGAAAGGTGAAATATTTCAAGGTTGGATGATTTGCGCAACAATTTTGTTCTGAAAATACTGTGATAATTTGCAAAGTTTGAAGACTCGCACAAATTTATGATTGGGAAGGTCTTGTTGCAACCTAAGCTTCCGAGTTTGGAGGAATCCACGCACCCAGTTTTGCACGCAAATTTCTTGTGAACTTCTGCGTGTGTACAATGATCTTCACAACTATATGAAGGCACTTTTGCGCAGCCAGTGAATACCTGATCTCAAATCACGCACATGAGAAGTTGAAAGATAGTCAATTCTGTGATGTGATTGCATCATCAAAGACACACATTGAACTGATCTATGTTATGTTTCGGTGCCACACGTCAATGTGAGATGACAGGATAACAGTCTTGACAGCCTATAAATGAAATTGAAGGAAGCCGAAGAGTCATTTGAGGACAATGGTTATCTAACAGATGGAAGAGGAATCATTCCAACTTCCATAAACAGCTTTTTCTATGCATACCTATATAAGGGGTGAACGTCATTGTCAAAAGGGTTGGCCATTGTTGGCAAGATTGACTATTTGCAGACGATTGTTAGCCGCTTGGGAGAATTGACTATTGTTAGTCGGTTGGTTGGCTAGTTGGTTAAAGCGGGCAAATATAGAACTCCACAAAGTGAGTTAGCAAGATCTGCAAGGTGCGTAGCCAAAACCAGAAAGAACCAAGCTTGTTTCAAGCAGAGATTTGTGGCAAGCCATAAATCTAAATAGTGAGATAGGGTGTGGCGCATCTCTTACGAGATTGATGTAAGACTGTAAGTAGATTGTATGTCTGTAATCCGATTGAGATTGTGTAGTGTGTGCAAGTTGTAATATTTCTTCCTGAATACAATAAAGATCATATTTTTTTGGATATTGTTACATGAAAGGACTGCATGTCAATCCAATGTTGTGTTTTAAATCTATAGGCTGCATGGTATAAGGCCATCCTTCACTGGACCTAACAATGACTGCATCAAGGAGGCTGCAGGGGCTGATGTAAAAGCTCTAGATGAACACTACTCAAATATTTTGATAATCCAATGAATTTAAGGCAATTAGAATTGTCAAGGGTCTGGAACATCCTCATTCTCCTGCTAATAAGTTCAATATTGTTCATTTGGTCTGCTAAGTCGGATTCACTTTTGTCCTGTGTTGGTTATCTATATCCACTACTCTTTTGTTTAGTCCCGTTGAATTACTTTGGTCAACATGGAATGTGATATGATTCCTCTCTTTCTTCTTTTTATAAATAGAATGTCGTGTATCTTATGATCTTATCTATGTAGGGTCGATGTTTTCCCCATGCATTTTTTTATCTGTGACAATCACTCTGAGGCACCGTGGATTCAAAAATTCTCAGACTCCTATGTATTCTATTGAATTGCCTTTATGAAGATTATACAACAGTCTTTTCTCATAAAGAAAAGAAAAGCAGGCCATGACACAGATCTCAAGACAAGTTTTCTTTGCAAATCTTCTTGCTATATACATATATTACAGAACATACAAAATTAATATTTCAAATGCAGTCATACATCATTACTAATAAATGTCATAAACTTACATCTATCACAGATACAGCAAAACTATGTTCAATTCCAAAGAAGCTACTGACTGAACACAGATAATATCTCGCAAAGTAAATATTAATAGAGGATTGTGAGTGTTTTATTTCAAGTCATTGAAATTTTGATTTTATGTAGATCTATACCTCCAGGAACAAATTCCCAAAATGAATTTTGTCGCCAGCATTGACAAATACATCCGCTTTTGCTTTACTTGCTTCTGATATCACAGACTTTACACCTGAAATTTTACTCTGCAACAACTAGGTCATCTATAAATCAGTAAGAGTTTCCCAAAAATAATAATGGAATTAAACATCCTTCATGAAGGTCTAGAAACAGCGTAACTGTTCTTTTCCTAATCAAATTAATATTGAACCATGGCATGAATTGCATTTTCAATTCCAATGAGACAATATATAAGTAAATTAGAAAATTAACATGAAACACAGTCAATACACTAGAAGCAACATAATCATCACATGATTAGCAAGCACACCTTTATCAGGCCAGTCCCAGTGACGTGATCAGCATGGACATGGGTATTCATGGCATAAATCAACTTCAAGCCCAGATCTTTGATTATATTGAGATCCCTGTCTGCTGTTTTATCGACTGGATCCACCAACTGTAGAGACAAATTTCTCAAGTCAGCATATGAATTTTAAATATCCATCTACATTTATAGGAATTAAAAAAGACAAATCACATTAAATTAGTTGAAGCCTCAACCAGCTAACCATCCAAAAACATATAAAAAGATGCTTGAATCAGGCATGTTAAAGTTTAATTATTATGCAGGAAAGAGATATTTGAAACTCTTCCCAAGACATGAGAACATCTTGGCCTATTAATTTGACATGAAAAAAGATAAGCCTTAAAACTCAAAACAGGTACTGATATTGGAAGATAATGACTATCGGCATCAGGGTCATTAGATCACTTAAAGTGATGTAAAGGTCAAAAAGTTATAACCCATTTAAAAGTGTTACAAGGATCGACAACCTAGTAAAAATGAAGGGCAATGATTACAAAAGTCAAAGATTCACTATAATCAAATTATAAATCAGGCACTCCCTTTCTACATGTGAGATGATGATGTGGAAAAGCCACTCGTGAACCAAGAATGCAAAATAGAGGTCGACACAAAGGTATGACATAGAATCTCTGCAAATTGAAGTTACAAACTTGATTAAATTTCATTGAAGGATTACATAGTTTATATAAGCCTAACTATGCTAAGTTTACAAGATTGTTTCAAATCTCATATTGTTGGATGCAACCAATATGAGAACCAAAAAAAACCACTAAAATTAGCCTCAACTAACTTTAGGCTAACAACTAGGAGTGAAACTAGGATTGAGAAGATTCTCACTTATTACATAGGATAGAGCATAGGATTAAAATAATAAACTATAGAATAACAACCTATCCTATGTTTGAAAAAAGATCCCCTTTGATTATAACACAAAGCAGTGCATGGCAACATTTATAATTTTGATGCCCAGGCGCCATTGCTCGTTTTATAGCCTAGAAGCCATGTCTACCTTACTCATGGCTGCCAGTCAAACAGAGGGACAATAGTTATTTGGAAAGCAGCATATGCATATCGAACCATCTTTGTACACATAAACAGTATTCAATGAACAAGTACTCTCATGTTTAAGAGTTTTGGCAGGGACGAGAGCTCTCCAAATTAGTCAGGAAGACTGGACAATTTGGAACAAGAACCTTAGTAACAATTCTAAAATTCCAGGGAGCATGGGAGCAGGCGGCGACATCTGAAGATCTGCTAGTTGACCTCTTTACTAAGATACTTCCCTGTAGAGTTCCTCTTTATCATTAATGGCTAGCATCCACATAAGCTGCAGGGGAAAGGCAGGCAGAGTGGACTTATTTATTTGATGGTTTTTCAAGAATGGAGGTTGTCTGATAACTGTTTGTTGTAATGCCTTTGCCTAAAAGCTTGTTTCAGCTCTGGCCTTTCCCCTGAATCAGCAAGGGTTTAGTGTTTAAGTGAGGTAGAAGTCTATCTTCGTTACCCGAGAGGTGAATAGATTAAGGATCCTTGTTTGTCGCCATGTGCTTGTCAGAAAATATGGCTATTCAGCCATCTCTTTGCTAGCAATCTGTTTGATAAATTGTCAAAACAACATTTTATCTTTATTCAGTCCTCCTAAGTAGGTGTATGTGCCCTCCATTCGGATTGGATTTGGGCCTCGGTCTGGTGTTTGATTTTTTGGACTCAATTGACAAGTGGATTGGACAGGTATTCCGAGGTTGTGTTAGCTGGTTCTGGACCCTGGATAGTGTCTAGATAGTAGACTGTTTGTGCCCCTCGAATGATGTCAGGGGTTAGTCAAGTGGAGAACAAGGAAGATCCTTCCAATAATTCTCAGGATCCTATTGGTGAAGAATCGATATTTCCCACTGATTCAGAATTAATTCAAAGGTGGCAAATGGAGCATGCCATGGACCAAATGGTCAACAAGCTGGTAGGTCATTGTTCCATCAGTCATGGAGTGGAGGATGTTTATCCTGACTTAGAGCCAGACTTTCATTCTCCTCATTGCAGCAGCTCATATGATGGGGACTCGGGTTTTGTGGAGGTCGGAGCTCGGGAAATGTCTAGCATACTGGATCAGTTGAGGAACTATGGGAAGGCAGTTGTGGAAGGGTTTGATGGGAAAAATCTTTTGAGAGTTGAGAGCTCCGGTCAAACATTAGTCAGTCCTTCTCAGGACAGAACTGCTCCAGCTGTTAAGAAGCAGAAAAGGTGCATTAAGCTAAGAGAAGCAAGAACCAATCTGGTGTTAAGTGAAGACATTCTTATTCATCAAGTCCTGGAGCTGGAAGCTAAAACATTAACAAGGAGATTCTATGGTAGATCTTGTTCTGTCAAGTCTCTAGGGGCTTGGATTGATTCTTTTTGGAGCTCATTCCTAGGTTATAAGCCAAGTAATTTTCTCTTGGCTGGGGGCTGGCTAGATGGTTTTGGAATTCTTCTTCCTTGGGATTAGAGAAATGGTCTCCATGTTTCGACCCAAGAAGAGAATCCAAAGCAATTCGGCAAATTTGGGTTAAATTGCCAAGGTTACCTTTGGAATTGTGGTCAACAAGAATTCTTCAAGGTATCAGGAACTCTTTAGGGACTTTTCTGGGTTGGGATGAGGAGATTTTAAAGAGCAATTCTCGCTCCTTATCTAGAATATTGATGGAAGTTTATCTTGGAGAAGGTCTCTCAGAGGTCATTGAGATTGATATTGGCATAAGGAAATACGATCAAAGTCTAGATTATTCTAAAGTGCCTTTTCGATGTGCAAGGTGTCATGCTTATGGTCGGTCATCTAGCTGATGTGTGTTCTTTAAAATTTAATAAGCAGTCTTGGAGACCCAACAATGTGGATCACTCCATTCCGGAGAAGCCAAAGAAGAGGATGGATGTTTCGTCATATGAAGGGGAGAGTCATGAAAGGCAGCATAATTTTATGTGTAGGTTGGAGAAAGCACAAGGAGTAGCTAGGCAGGATTTTTCTGAACCTATGGAGCCTACTCTCAATAATTTGGACGACCCCAAAGAAGTGGTTTCCACGCAAATTAACTCGGTCATTTCTATGGTGGATGAAGCTTTGGAATTGTTTAAGGGAGCTCAAAATGAAGTTTTGGATGGTAGTAAGGAAGAACTGAATGTGGAGCTAGAAGAATTTGAGCTTCCTTCTGTAATGTCCCCTTTTCATTATAATTTTAATAATTAATAAAATTGCCCGAATAGCGATTTTAATCATTTGAAATATAAGGCAATTTATTTAATTACTAAAATAGAACTATCTTGGATAATTATTCAAATTACTGGAAAAGTGGCTTTAACCACTTGGAAAATTAAGGTAGTTTTAATGATTATTCTAAAGGGTTTTATAATTAATAAATTGCTTGAAAAGTGATTTTTATCACTTCAATTATTAGAGCAATTTAATTAATTATTAAAGCAAGGACCTCATATAAAATAATTATTTAATTTGCCAAAAAATAATTTTAATTACTAATTTATTGATGCAAGTTATTTAATTAATTTAAAAATGCCTAAAATGAAATTAAAAGGAATGTCGGCTTGAGAGCTAAAGCAAAGAAAGGAAAAGATATCCTAAAAAGTTGGCAAGAGAGACTTATGAGGTATTTTACTTCCCCAAAGTGGTCCGCCCCCCTTTCGAAGGTACAAATACAAAGTGAAGATCACAATTGAAGACATGTTGAATTTGATGATTATTTCTTCATGTTTGAAGAAGCTATTGGGATGCATGCCCAATAAGTGTTCACAGATTTGGAGTTGATTGCTTTACAAAAGATGTCTTTTGACGCCACCTTTGCTAAACGAGGTTTTGTTACTTGCCCTAAAGTGGGACGATTTGCTTTGAGAGGCTATTATGAGGGTTTGGTGGACTATTTGAAGTCCATTTGATGCTTAATAAATTTGATTATTATTTGCATTAATTTTCTGAACTGTGGCGACTTGTTTGGAATTAAGGGTTTGATGTTTGAAGAAATAAATTCTGAAAACTAAGGTTTTCAAATTTTTGGAGCAAGTTTCAATGACCTTCCCATGGAAGGAAAATTTTGAAATTATTTTTATTTGATAGTCATTTTTTTATGATCAATTTGAGCTCTTATTTGCATCATAATTCCAAATATCAATGGAGTTATGAATTTTTGAAGTTTTCAGTTGTTCGTAGGAAATAATATTTGTTGAGGGCAGATTTGCAAGGGGATTTGTGGATGATTCATGGATGATACGACTTTTATGGTTTTTGCATAATTGTCTACAATTTGTGAAAACTTGAGCAGGGATTAGAGTGGGAAAGGCCATCAATTCAACTAGTGTGGCGCTAGGGTTTGGAAGATTGAAACATTCATTTCAAGCTCTTTCCTCTTTGCGGTAAGAGCCATTGGTGGCAAAATTCACAAGGTATTTATTTGTCATTTATTTCAAAGTGAATTGGAGTTAATTTTCAAGTTGGAGGTGCAATTACAGCAGCTAGGGTTTGCTGATTTTTCTAAATTCAGAATTCAGAAATTGTGGATTTGGAGAAAATCCCTTTTTAGTTAAATCGTCCCATTTGGGGACATTACACCTCACGGAACTCAGATTACCAATCTCTTGGGATATCAAAATCTCTCTTTAGATCCTCCTTATGATCCTACGGTTTCTAATAAGGTGTCATTTGCTGCGTCCTCTCCTCCCTTGTCCAAAAGCTTTGTTCCTCTTATTATAACTCTTGGACAGTGGCAGCCTTTAGGAGAATCTCCTCTTCTTCCTTCACAGTCTATGAATGTCGATGGTGGGCCTCTAGAGTTTTCTTTAGTCGAAGATGGTCAACTTATGGACTTTAACTCCCGAATCTTAGTTTCGAACTCTGGTGATCCACCATCTCCTAAGGTTGCTATTTTTTTCCCCTTCAAACCATTGGTCAATCATCTACCAATTTGTAGGATGGGGATAAGATCATCGGAGGCAATCGTTACAATCTCAGATCTAGTAAGAAGGCTAGTGGTGGTGTTGGGGAGGTATTATTGGGCAATTTAAGTTTTGATATCATGAGGTCGAAAAGCAAGCCTACTGTAGGGAGGAAGCCCTCCATCAAACATGCACAAGCACAAGCTGTAAGGCATATTCATAGTGTTATAGAACAAATTATTATTGGAGTCTTAGAGCATCCACCAACCCCGAAACTATTTCATAATGTTAGTTCTCTCTCTTAATTCTAGGGAGTTGGGCGGCAACTCCAAAAAATCTGCCTTGAGATTATTGAAGCTACATAATCCTGATATTCTATTTTTACAAGAGACTATGATGGCGGGTCTTAAAGCAGAAGGTATTTTACAATCTATATTGAAGGATTGGGCTTTCATCTCTCAGGACTCTGAGGGTCGTTTAGGAGGACTTACTATGGGATTTTGGGTTAAAAGAAGAGATCCTTCAGGCACATTAATTCCGTTTTCCTTGATTCTGGTTTAGGGGCTCATTTGCATTCTTTGGAAAAGGGGTCGGATTTTGTTGTTGTTAATATCTATGGGTCTTATGATAATAAAATCTTGTTTTGAGATAGACTCATGGGCATGGACTTTCTTAATTAGAATAAGCTAATCCTTGGCGGTGATTTAAATTTCACTTTGAATAGATTTGAGGTTTGGGGGTCTTCTAGGAGATTGAACCCTCTAGCTAATTATTTTGTTCACAAATTTAAGGAAAGTGGGTTGGTGGATGTTGAATCTATCAAAAAGGTTCCAACCTGGAGGAATAATAGGTTAGGGGATGACTATATTGCTAAGAGACTTGACAGGTTCTTAGTTTCTTAGGCCATTTTGGATGAGGAGGAACGTATCCGATCTTGGGTCGAAATAGGTAGTGAATCGGATCACTTCCCTATTCTACTGCAAATTGGTTCTGATGTCATAAAACCTCCGAGTCACTTCAAGTTTAATCCATTATGGTTAGAGGATGTGGACTTTCAAGGCCTTGTCAAAGAAAGTTGGAAAGATTATGATAGGAATTCAGGGGAAAATGCTTGTTTTCAGTTTTCCATGAATTAGCAAAACATTAAGACAGTGGTCTCTAAGTGGGCTTACAACAAATCTAGAATGCAGGATCAGGTCCTTCACACGAAGAGAGAGATTGCGGAGTTTTACCGTTCACGGGTCAATGGGGTTTTCAATGCCAAGGCTAAGGCCAAGATCAGAGCCATGGAGAAACTAAAAGGTGATATTTGACTAGCTCATGAGGCTGAATGGAGAATGAAAAATAGGGCTATGTGGCTGGAAGCTAGTGATGAAAACACTAAAAAATTTCATAACTTTGTCAATCATCGGAAAAATACAAACACTATATGAGAGATGCCTAAGGAGGATGGATCCAAAGTCAGGTCTTTCTTCGATCTAGCCGATTTAAAAGTCAAACACTTCAAGCAATTGTTTGAGGTTGACAGGGCCAATCTTGCAGAGATTCTGAAACTTACTACTTTTTTTCCCAATTTTTCTTCTACTGAAAACAATGAGATGAGGATGGAGGTTGTTTCTAAGGTCGAACTTAAATACATCCTCTCAACATTACAGAAGGGCAAAAGCCCACGGCCTGGTGATTGGACTGTAGAATTTTTTCTAAGTTTTTATGAGCTGATTGAAGAGGACTTGCTAAGGGTGATTGAGAAACTAAACTTTATGGAAGGATTCCTCCAGACATTAATTCCACCTTCATTGCTTTGATTCCTAAAAAAGATTGTCCTGAATCTTTTGATGATTTCAGGCCTATCTCCCTATGCAACTGCCTATATAAGATCATTGTTGTTAGAATTAAGAAAGTTTTTTCAGATTCTATTTCTGGAGAACAATTTGGTTTCCTAAGTGGGAGACAAATTCATGATGCGGTGGGAGTTGCACAAGAAGGTTTACACTATCAAAATCAAGAAACTCCTTGCTTCTGTCATCAAATTAGATCTATCTAAAGCTTATGAAAGAGTCAGCTGGTTGTATCTCGGGTTAATGCTTCTTCATATTGGTTCCTACTTACAAATTGTTAATTGGATTATGAGTTGCGTTTCTTTGGTCACCTTTGTTGTCCTAATCAATGGATTTGCCTCCAAATTTTTCAAATCTAGGAGAGAGCTTCGTCAAGGTTGCCCCCTATCTCCGATTCTTTTCCTTTTGCTTGCTAAAGATTAAACAAAGCTATCAAGGCGGCTAAGAGGTTTGGGTCGCTCAAAGGGATCAAATTGGGAAGATCTATTTTTCTCTCACCTCTTATTTGTTGACGATATTCTACTTTTTGTGATGGTTCCCTAACAGATGCAACTAAACTTGAAGACATTTTGAAGATTTATTGTACAGTCACAAGGATGGAGGTCAATATGCTAAAGTCCACATTGACCTCTTTTGCTCTTTCTGATGGGGAGGAGAGACATATTCTACAGATTCTTCCTTATCCCAAGATCGATTTTCACTCGGGGATCAAATATCAGGGGTTTGTGTTGAAGCCCAATGCTTGTGGGAAACAGGATTGGGAGTGGTTGGTGAACAAGGTTGATAAGCATATCAACTTGTGGTGTAATAGGTGGCTTTCTTTAGGCGGGAGATTGACTCTTGTGAAGTTGGTTTTAGAAGCCATCCCTGTCTATTGGCACAGCCTAGAACGTATTCCGGTTGGGGTCCTGGAAAAGATCAAGAAGAGATGTTTCAAATTTCTTTGGACCGGCAAAAAAATTAAAACTAGTATTGCTTTAGCTAAATGGACTAATATTGCTAAGCCAAAGGAATAAGGTGGGTGGGGTCTGGAAAATATTCATTTATTCGGCAAAGTTTTGGTGGCAAGGAGTCTTTGGAGACTTATGACTAAGGACAGTTTTTGGAGGAAGGTCATAGTGTAAAAATGTATGGAGCCTCAATCCTTGGTGGAGTGGATTAGGAATCCTTCCAAAGCTACCGCCTACCACTAATGTTTCTATTATATGGAAGGTTCTTGTTCATGCTTTCCCTCTAGTCGGTAACTGGCTTGCTTGGAAAATTGGTAACGGTGAGCAAGCAAGGATAGGGGTTGAACCTTGGGTGGGGAGTGGAAATGTTCATAAGCTTCCGCCTAATATTATAGTTTAGCTTCAAGACTATGGTTTTACTACTTTGTCCTAGGTGGCTGATCCTACCACTACCTCTTTATGGCAACAAGGATGTTTGAAGGCACACCATCTGGGTCTCGTGGGAAGAGACAATGAATTATGGGCTGATTATGTTGGTCTATTGATCCAAAGCCATGTTCGGCTAAGAGAAGGGGTTGAGGATGAACTTGTATGCATTAAAAATCCGATTAAGGGAGAATACACTGCTGAACTTGGTTACAAAGCTTTGGTCTCTCAGGACATAATTGGTAATCAGCTCTGGTGGTGGAAACCTATTTGGAAGGTCAACTCTCCATTCAAAACTAGAACCTTCATGTGGCTGGCTCGTAATAACAAAATCTTAACTTGCGATACTTTGTTGAGAAGAACCTAGCAAGGGCCCGGTAGATGTACTTTGTGTAAGGCTGCCTTTGAAACCATTACACACTTATTTGTAGATTGTCCCTATATGCATGTTGTGTGGGACAATCTAGTTGTATTGATTAGGAAACAAGGTGCTTGTCTTGGGGATTCTCTTGAGGCTTGCTTGCAAAATTGGTTTAACAATAGGGATTTAAAGCTCTTTAGAGCTTTACCCTTTGTGGTGGTGTAGGGCATTCGACTCGCAAGGAATTTAGATATCTTCAAAAATATTGTTATTGCCCCTTTTCAGACAGCTATTCAGATTTGTAATGTTTTCAAAGGCCTAAAGAAAGATTTGCATTTCAAGGCACCTAGACAGATTTCTCCAGTGACAATCGATTGTTCTTTGCCATGGGATTTTTTTGATGGGGCTAGTCAAGGAAATCCAGTTAGATGTGGCATTGGAGGTATTCTTTCCATCAACAACAACCATTTTTTTCAGTTTAAAGCGGGCCTTGGGATAGGATCAAATAATTTTGCAGAATTACTTGCTCTCAAGTTACTCCTCAAAATCGTTTGGATTGTAATAACTTAAGGTTACAAGTGATGGGAGACTCACAGGTGGTGATAAATTGGATGTTGAAGGTTAACAGAATGGAGAGCCTTATCTTGACTTCTATCTTTGAACGGGATAATCTTATAGCTGGGACCTTCTCCACTGTTTCGTTCAAACATGTTTATCGTGAACTCAATTTCTTGGCCAACTCTTTGTCCAAAGAAGGTTTTCTGTTGGATTCCGGACAGTGGATAAAGATGGAGATCAAGGATGGTATTTCATTGCCTCCAATCTTCGGTAATTTTATGATTTATAGCTGAGTTGAATGCACGATGGAGGTTTACGCCTTGCTCAGGTCTGGGCATTGTAGTTAAGTGAATTTTTGGGTCTTCCGCCATGATTTCTTTGTTCAGTGCATCGCTTATGGAGTCGGCATGGGATCCTAGGGGCTAATTGGAAGTCAGTGTCTTTCCATTGGGGCCTGCGGCTTATCTTTGACGCTTCTTCCTCTTTTTTGAATGGTCATTTTATAGCCTTTGGAGAGCCATTGCTGGGTGGTTATAGTTTTGGCTTTTTCAGTTGTTGTTCGCTGCCAACCGTTATTGGCTTCAATGCTTTTGGGGCGAGCTTGGTCGTGATGGAAGGCCTACATGGACAAACAAACCATTTGCTCTTTCTCTTTTGTTGTTTTTTTCTTTTTTTGCAGTTTCTTTGTCTTTTAGGACTTTGGATCTTGCCCGTTGGACTTCTTGATCTTGGGTTCAGTCATTTATGGACCTCTTGTTGTCAATTGCTTAGTTCTTTGTTTGTCCTCTTTCGGGTTTGTATTGGTCCTTTGTGGTCATCGCTCGTGACCTTGTTTTCAATGCTTCTTACATCTATGCGATGTAGCTTTTTCCAATGAATAAAGTTACATTTTTTTCTTTCGAAAAAAAAATACAAGCTATCCTATGTTTCTAACATCCTATGTACCCTATACCCTATGAATATGTATCAGATGGTTTTACAAGTATTGAGTCTAGTCCAAGTCAAAGTTGTAGTAGAACTGATCTTATATGATCTGGGAGTCTGATCATGGTATGCCATCTCATGGCTTCACCAAATGTGATGTGTTACACACCATTGCCTTCATCATGTACTAAACGATTGAGCCACATGGCCTAATTCTAATTGTGTGGTAAAGACGGGTGCCAACAACACCAGCACAAAATTTGACATTCCTAAAAAGATACTATCGGAAAACAACAAAGCCTATGAAATGTAATGACAGTAGACAAGTGGATGTTCTTATAAATGTCCAGCCTTATCTTCTTGTACGTGTATAAATATGTAACATAGCTACTCAATATGAGCTCACCGGTAGTGTTGAATAAGCTTCTAGTTTAAATTTAGTTTCAAGTTTGGTTGAATCATCCATCCAACCTCTCGGATTCCATACAAAACTTGCAGATTATGAATTTATAGAGTCTGCCATTACGTTTCTAATATGTTGCTTTGTGGTTTCTTTGTTGCTCGCTTTCTCTCTTTATCATGGCCCACTGATTATTGTTCATAAGAAGAAATACAAATCGTTTCTACTCATAAGAAATTGAACACTCATTCAGTGTGGTGTTCCCTGGTTCACCATGGGGTTCCTAATCAATTGTCAAAACATTATTCCCTCTTGTCTCATCATTCCTAGTCATCTATCTTTGTATGCCCACTCATACGAGGTTTATTTATAGGAAGTGTGGAGCTCTAGATTGCACCCTAGCTGGGCAAGGGAATGTTCAGGTCCTTTACCCAAATCTAGCTCAACATGGGACTGACCCCAAGCTGTGGGTATCCTATAATGGGGTCAAACCTCTAGGTTTTTTAACGAGGCTAGCTCCTTTGATGCATCATTTTAGCTCATTTCCACTACTAAAACCTACTAATGACCAAGGAAAAGGGAGAGAGAGAGAACATGAAAGGGAAAACCTAAGCTAAAGATGGTGATGCACCTAAATGATGGTTGATCCACTCTGCTTGACTCTTAAACACTAACGAAACAAGCACAAGGCTAGATCTAGGATTCCAAATATCTGTCATACATCAGTATTTCATGCAGAGGTTCACCAAATGATCAAGCGCTAAGGGAAGTGATGGAGAGGTCTAATGCAAGACACTAACCAGTCAAAGTATCCACATACGAACTTCACTCAAAAGATACTAAACACTAAACATGACTTGTATGACAAGATGAACTAATAACTAGGTGAGATCAAGACTTGACAAGGGAGAAAAGCTCTACCACATATGCAAATCAATTGACATGTACAAACTATACCAGAACAATGAAATCTAAAACAGTCTTGTATTCATCTCAAGAGGTTACAAGCTCCATCTTGGCAGAGTTTAGTCATGCCTAAGAAAGGGAGTAGAGGGCTACTGAGAGGATCCATTTTTTGGATCAAAAGCCTCTATATATAGCAAAAAGAGAGAGAGAGATGTGAACAATGCATTGGAGAGTGGAGAAAAGTCATCAAGATCAAGAAGTGAGGTAGCTGCTCATTGATTGTTTTTTGTATGCGTGCTTCAATCAACAAACAGACCTCCTTTTGTCCCAATAGTCCTCAAACTACTCTCATTCGCTGAGAGATCCCACTAGAGACAAGGGTTTGTTATGCATGATGACAAAGTCTATTTGAGCAGAATCAATGCTCTTAGCTACTTCTCCAACTACCAGCTCACCACCTTTAGACCCTAAGTCCACTTGACGTGTTCATGAGGACTAAATCCTCGAATCCTGAAACAGACAATGCCATGCCATGAACGGCGGTTTGTTGAGCTATGATTGTGCTGAAGGACGAAAAGCCCCCACCATATCTCATTTATCTCCCCTGCATGGGAAACTGAACCTGGGTCCACTATAGGTGAGAACCAATCCAAACTATTAGTTTTCCTCTAGTTTTGATCGACAAAAGAAGTTCATAGGTGCATGTTCTTGATTTGACAATAAGCTGCCACCCCCCTTGGCCTATACTAGGTCTAAAAACCCTGTTTTACCTCCATGGAGCTCTGCTAGTAATGCTTGGTCAAGTTTCGTCGTTCAAACTATCGACCCTTTATCTTTATTAGATCTGAAAGACCTATTTTGTCCCTATGGAGCTTTAATGGCGATGCTAGATCTTGCAATGTCCATCTGGTTCAGTCCAGACCGTGTTCGAGCTAGGTTCCTTTGTCTTTACCTTGCCTGGGTTGAAGAATGCCTTATTGACTTTTGTTGAAATGTCCCGAGCTCACCTTTTGCTTATTCGCTGTCGATATCTAACCCGAATCATTTGATTCATTGACCCATCTTGCACCGTTGATCCTGCTCGGTACGAATGATCACGAGTCGTTGATCTGCCTTTGACTTGTCAACTCTCTCCAAGCTGGTGTCACTTGGCAGCCCCGCATTTGCACTCAGGATTCGATGTCAATCTGTCAGCTTCATGCGCTTATGCCCCGTGGTGGCCTCTCGAGCTCCTTGACTTTTTGACTCATCACGCACCGTCAGATCAAGATGTACAATGCAACGTGGACCGTTAGATCTGTCAGGGCCCACTGTTTGAACTCAAACAACTAACTCACGAGACCAAACTTTGACGTCCGCATGATCGTCATTAAGATTTTTGAACCCCAACAGCTATTTACTATCTTAAATTTGACGTCCGCACGCCCATCATTTGATGTTTGTGCGACTGTCATTGACGTCCACGCAACCGTCAAATTTTGGACCTCAATAATTAATTGCCCGGGCTTTATTTTGACGTTTGCATTAACATCCCGTTCTGCAAGTTCAACTTTGAACACTTATAACTTGAGCTAGAAAGCTCGCGCAAACATGAAACTTTCAGAGCATGTTCCTGGCATGAAGAACTTCATGGTGTTGCAATATCTTGGTTGGCGATGCTTTCTAAGTGGACTTATAAAATGCATAAGTGAACTGGTCCATTTGTTCCTGTGTGACGTTCTGGGCCTTAAACTTGCACAATTCATCTTTTGATCATTCTTTCAAGGTTTTGATAATTTTCTAAGGCCTGTGCAACCTGGTTCATGCTCTTGAATGCTTGAAACACATAAAAACCTGCATGTTCTTCATTTTGCAATTTTAGGCCTGTTTCAAACCTTTGGTCCACTCAGTCCACATGAACTCTGCTCAACTTGGTATGTGGGCCAAAAATGGCCAACAGGAAGCTTGGTCTTAAAACATGTGACCCTTTGTTTTACCTTCCCTTCTAATTACCATGACCCTTGTTGATGGCAGACAAACTAACATGTGAGATGCTAGACCTGACATGGTACCAGAGGATGATAAAGGATGCTTTGCACTAGAAAGAGATTTTATAGGAGAACACTTCAAACAGGAAAAGGCCAAGATGATTGACTGCTTGCATGACTCATGCAACAATTACAATCTTCTTCAAAGCAACCACCTCCAACAACCAAAAAGTCATTTGAAGGCCAAACACTGTACAACGTACATATAAAACTAGATATTCCAATCTTTTAAGGAGATAAGATAAGCTGAGATAGATATATTAATGTCCAACTAATGACCACAAAAGTATGTCAAAGGGACTGTAGATTACAGAAATGTGTCAGGAAAAAGCGGGAAACCAGAAAGGTCTCTGAAAACAAGAAAAACAATGCTCAAAGAAATAGTATAAAAACATGGCAAAGAGTGACCATGCTCAGAGCCAAACCACCAAAGGACCTAACCACGCTCAGGTCCAAAGAAGGGAGCAAAAGAAATAAGCAATCTCCAAGAATCTATAAACATTGGGAGCACGAGGATGATCCCTAAGATAGAAGAACCAGGAGGAAACCCATCAAGAGTTCGATCTAACTCTCCTAGCATCCAAGGCCAACGAGAAGAATCTCTGAATAGAAGTCTGACCCGAAGAAGGGGAGGTATAATGCCTGGTCTGTCCTCCAATCCTCTGCCTAGAAGGAAAAGTCCTCTGTAAAGGTCTGGTGGATCTAGTCTGCCGCCTAATGCCGGGTCTAAGGTGCATATGCTGATGAAAACTCAAGGAATTGTGAATAGTGTCGTTGGGCCTCACTGATCTAGAATGTGAGGCTGTATTGAAGTCAATTTGTCGCTTAGTGCCTCTCCTCGAAGGTAGCACCATGAAAAAGGAAGTAATCCACTGAGTGGAGACTGGTCTAGTGGGTCTCTGAATAAAATGATCACGAAGCTTAAGAGCTTCCTGTATATATAAAGCCAAGCATCTCTAGTCCTCATATTTGAAGAAGTCAGAAAGAGCCTTTGTCCTCCTAAATAGGCAGCAAAACCTCCCTCTGATCTCATAGTAAATGGGACAACGAAAGATGAAGTGCTCCTCGGACTCCGTCTCCTGGATGCTGCATACAAATCCTGTTTGCTTGATCTATCTAGTGATCTGTCTCAATCCTAAGCCTGTGAGACCCCACTCAAAACTATCCAAATGGGATGAGAAGAAAGTGTATCCAGTGGTGGAATGTATACTATGGACGAATGATAAGCCCGTCACTCAGCTCCAAGCTCTGCATAAAATGCCATCTTAGGGCATAACCCCTCAGTAGGGTTTACCCAAGTATGGATAAACTATCTGTAGATATCATCCCTAATAATCCGGTTCAACCCCTATCTAGTGGGTAGAAGATGAGTTGGTGCATCCAAGGAGTACATAAATAATTGGATTAGGTAATTGGCTTAGTCAAGTAAACTCTTACTTTTCAATAAGCTTTTTCTTTGAATAAAAAATGATTACAATTGACCTCTTGGAAGTTTCCTTTTCTGTGAAAAATTGGTGGGAAAGTTATTGCAATGTCCATAAGCAATAAAAAATACCTCTAAAACCCTGGCATGGATTTGTTGATAGCTTGAAATAATCCTGCTAGATCGTTAACAATCATGATTCATTAACTTTGCACAACTTTATCAAGGTCATAATCAGTCTGTCAAAGAATATAACAATTCCTTCAATACCCTAATTACCAAGTTAAATATTCAAGATACTAAGCAGAATCAAATCTTAAATTATAAGTTAGACTTAGATTGACTTCATGTTTATGGCTGATGTGATTAGATATGTTTCTTGTGCTAAGGCCTGGACTAATAGCTTTCATGCCTGGCATGGTAGAATTTGTATATTTGAATTACTCTTTGAATTAATATAATTTTTCTTCTTTTAAAAAATAAAATAAAAATCTTAAAGTATAAGTCAATTTGAGACCATATATCCAAACTGTGATGGATTTCTTCTTAATCCCTTTTTAGATGCCTACAGGGATGCACCACAAACTTGAAGCGAAACTCGAGAACGAGTCCGAGAATGATATGTCCAAATCATTTGACAAAACAGCAGATCTATCTCAGAACAAGAACTTCAAATGAGGAATGAAGTCCTAAGCAGAAAGATAAAAGGACCATTGCATCAATACCAGAATAAAAACATACCTCTTGAACAGCAAATGAAGCAATATAAGACCAGAAAGTAGTGCAACATACATAACTCTAGCAGTCATTCCAACTGTTTTTTCTGCTGGTAAAGTCAGGAGAACTATTCGGAAGTTTTGTACCACCAAAGCATCAGATTGTGAGGGCCTCCAGGCTAAGTTCCTCAAATATGGTGTGTATTCCCTTGCCTTCCCATTGGTAAAGCTCTTTAATAAGGTTTTTTTCTCAGGTTTTCCTCATTCTTGGTCCCAACACATACTCAATCCCATTCATAAGTCCATGGATAGCTCCAACCCTAGCAACTACAAAAGCATTATGATTGGGCATCCATTTGCCAAACTTTATGTCATAAGTGTTAAACATGCAACTTTCAGAGCACTTGGAAAGGGGTAATCTTTGAGCAAGGGGACAGGCCAGCTTGAGGAGTAAATACCAGACTATCGACCACATCTTTACACTCCAGACTATTATTGAGGAGGCCTGTAATCAATCTTCCAAAGAATTATGTTGTTTTGTAGACTTTTGAAAGGCCTTTGACTTGGTTCCGAGACATCTGAGTTTCCAGAAGTTGTGTGATGTCCACATTCCAGAACTTTTCATTACTACCGTTTGGAAGCTCTATGAGACAGTTGTTGGGCAGTTTCATACTTCTCATGGTCTTTCTAGTTTTGTGAAGAATACCATTGGAGTCAAGCACGGATGCCCTCTCTCACCGACCCTCTTCAACATCTACATGAATGAGCTTGAGAATTTTCTTTGACAACATACTCGTGCAAATGATGGTTGCATTTTACATGATGTGGTGATCGCCATATTTCTTTTTGTCAATGGCATTCTCCTCTCACTTTGTTGATGGTTGACAAAGACAACTTGATGCCCTTGTTCGTTTATGTGAGGTTCATTTGTTGGTGGTTAACCTTGGCAAAACTAATGTCATGATATTCAACACCTCCAAACGTTCTCTTTTCCGATTCTAGTTCCTCTACAAAGGAGAACCTTTGGAAATCACATCGGCCTATAGTTACTTGGGGGTCCAGTTTTTTGGATCATCTTTTAGTATGAAGCCTACCTTTCAGTCAAACCTTTGCAAGGGATATGCCTCCATTTCTGTCTTGGAGCACCAATGTTTTCATATTCACTTCCAGATATCCCCTCCAAGATGCACCTTTTTGATATAGTCATCAAGCCTATGGTTTTGTATAGGTCCGAGATTTGGTGACCTAGTTTGGCATCTATTGATTGGACATGTATTGAGAGGGGTCAAATCTCATGATTCAGTGTATGAATTGCTGTAAACGGATTGTTTCTCAGTGCATTGTCCAATCTGAGTTTTCCGCCCAACCTCTATGCCTTGAGACTGTCTTCAAGATTACTTTCTACAATAGTTGCAAGGAGCGTCCCCCACCACTTGGGACGCGTCTCAAGTATAGGAGACGGGTACAAAGACGTCTCCCATACCCGAAGACATCTGAGGAAGAATTCTAACGTCCCTCTAACATTTCTCGATAGAATAAGCCCGTACCCAAAAAAATATGTTTTTTTAACCCCCTAAACACATTAAGTTTAAATACCAAGTGCATTATATTTTACCATAACCAGTCGGATTTTACAGCATTTGCAATTGAGATTCGAGGAGTTGTACTTTGTAGTCATGGTTGGAAATCAATGATTGTCACGAAAAAAGGTATGTACAATCCCATCGTCGTGGTTTAAACTTTTACAGTTTTCATAGTGCTCGCCCTACATTGCCGTGAATGACAGTTGTTTAAAACTTTAAAGTGGTTAAAATTTTATTATTTTAAGTTTTTATTTTCTATTTATAATTTTATTATTTAATTTTAGCCTTTGGGGTTTTTTAAAATGTTTTAAATTTTTAAAAGTTTTGTTTTTAAATTTTAATATTTAATATTTATTAAAATGTAATTATTATTTAATTTTTTTTGTTTTGTATTTTAATTTTATAATTTATTTCACATATAATATTTAATTTTAGTTGTTATTTAATGTTTTTTTATTATTTTTTTTTAATTTTATATTTAATTGTCATTTAGGTTTTTAAATTTCAATGATATTTTTTTAATTTTTCTTTTTATAAATTTTAAATTATAATTACTATTGTTTTTCTTTTGTCAGAATGTCCATGGGTAGGAAAAAAACATTGAATCCACTCTAGAAGTTTTGTGATTGCATTCACAAAGGGAATGGCAAAACAACGATCACCTGTAAACTTTGGAGGAAGGCCTTTCAGAGCACTTACACAAGGGTGAAGACTCATTTTTTCGAACAATGAGAAAAAAGGTTGAACCTTGCTCGAATGAGGAAGCGTGGTATGAAGCGATGAGGGAACGATCAAAAAGCTAAAGGCAAAGTAAGCTCTCATGCTTCAACCATAGATCGAACTCAGTCACCATGTCATAGCAACCGCAAGAACATAATCAGAGCTAGATGTGTATTCTAGGCATGTGGTAGAGGATGTGGGGTTTTCTCGTAAAAGACCACACATTGGCAGTTCAAATCCCATTGGAAGCATGTTTGATGTGCATGGTTGAGACATCGTGGATACAGCGATTGCATGCTTCTTCTATGCAAATGAAAGAACATTCAATGTTGTTCGATCACCTTATTATGAGGAGATGGTTCGTGCTATCAACAATGGGTCGGCGGGGTATAAGCCCCCTGCATATGAACAACTTTGCACGACCCTTATTGACAAGTAAAAAACAAGGATAAAGCAACAAATTGCGCCAATCAAAAGAATGTGGTCTCCATAAAGATGCAACATTGTGATGGATGGTTGGACTGATACAAGAAACTGTCATCTTCTCAACATTATGGTCACTTGCTCTAAAGGCCCTTATATTTTGAAGGCAATCAATTGTTCGAGATGAGAAAACTGTGGAGTTCCTTCATACCCATGTGATGCAATTGAGGTGGGATAATCACATGTTGTCCAAGTTGTTATAGATGCTGCCCTAGTTTGTAAAGCACTGGCTTGTTGGTGCAAAAATAATACAAACATGTATTTTGGACATCATGTTGCGTGCATGCATTGAATAATGCACTCAAAAGACATTGGCAAGTTTCAATGGATTTCTGAGCTTATTGAAAAAGGCAGAAATATACAAATGTTCATATGCAATCATCACCGCACACAAGATATTTATCGGAGATTTGTCAAGGTCGAATATTTATCGGAGATTTGTCAAGGTGGAACTTCTCAAACTTGCAGATACATGGTTTGTTTGAATCTTCATACTTCTTGACTATCTTTATGTTGTCAAGGGGGGCTTATGTTCCACAATAGTTATTGATGCATGGGCAGGTTGGAGACAATCTACATCAGTGACTGCGGTTGAGGTGAAGCAGATGGTCCTTAATGACCATTTTTGGGCAAATGTGGAATCTGTTTTTTATTTCATTCAGCTCATTTATGAGGTAATCCATTTCGCTAATTCAAACAAGTCATGTTTGGGGGAGGTTTACAAAGAAATTGTTGTGTGAAAAAATTAAAAAAATCACAGACTTAAGGGATCCTTTTCTATATCCTTTGAATAAGAAAAAGGTACATGGAAGATGGAACAAGCTTAACACACCTCTACATTGTGTTGTTCACTCTTTGAATCCAAAGTGGTATGATACAAAAGTCACCAAGAAGAGGGCTCCATATAAGGACATAGAAGTAATGAAGGAATTTTGGGCTGCGATGAGAAAAGTTCATGGTCAAGGAGAGAAGGCTTCTTCTATCACGACTCAGTGGAACATGTTGAAATATCCATTTTTGGATAAATATTAACAATTCTAGATTTCTTGTAAAACCCTTATAAAATAATTCAGATTTACTTTAGAAGAAATAAATTTTCCTTAGAAGAAATAAGTTCAACACCCTCTTGAAGCTCTCGGGTAATAAAAATCAAAACCCTCGTGAAGAAATCTTTTCATTGCAATTCCTGCTCATGCATGTCTTAATATAATCAAAACCCTCATGAAGAAATATTTTCATTGCAATTCCTACTCGTCCATGTCCCAATATAATAGGTGAAGCACAATAATATATATCTCTTTCAAACAAATATTGAATTTTTAAATAGAAGATGAACCCTAAAAATAGATGATTAATTTATTGCATACAATTCAATCTTGAAGTTTCATTCAAAACTTATGATAAAATAATTCAAATGCTCATATGTTGTCCAAGTAAATTCCTATGCAAAGCTTGACGGAATCAAATAATATAATAAGTATGAAACTAAGTTTTTCCACATAGATATTACAAAACCTGCTCAAATGTATGAAGTTATTCTTTTTTTTATGTTGGAAGAATGTTTTAGGTGGTAGCAAGCTCCCAAACCCTCAACGCAACTAATTCCCACAGCTATCAGTCATCGGCTATCAAGAAAACAGCAATGCCCAGGTCTGTAACAGCACACTGCTCAAAAAAAAACACGGAGTTACCCCCTGAATAGGTTTGTTGATTGTGTGTCGCATGTGTAACTCCTAGCTGAAGCTAGCTCAGAAAACTAGAGGGGTTTTGTCCTTTGGTTTGGCTGCAAAGAGGGTTTTGTCCTCAAGCAGAAGTTGAATGAATTTAGAATTCAATCGTAAATTGTCAAAAAGTTGAATAATCAATCCTCATATTCATTGCCCCCTTTGTCCTTATATAAGATTCACTTTTCAATTCATTCAAACCCTAAAGTAATTATAATTACTCGTTATTTTAATATTCATCTTTTTTCAATTAATGAATATTAATTACTTTTGGCCATGTATGTATTAATTACTTTTGGTCCCACTCAATAATAATTAATAAGTGTCATTTTCCAAAGTTATAACTTAAAGTACCCTTTTGAATGTCTTAATTAATTATTATTAGAATATTAATTATTTTGAGAAGGGGACATGACACATGTTTTCACATGGTCGCAAATAGTTTTTCACATTGGAGGCTCTCTATGATGTGTGCAAAGAGGAACCCAAAGAGGCTCTCTATGATGTTTGCAATACAATTACCCTCACAAGTAGCTAGTTCATCATCTTGTGAGAGCAATTGGAGTACTTACGGTTTCATTTATTCATTGAAGAGGAACCGACTAGGGTCAAAGAAGGCAGAGACCCTGGTGTATATTCATAACATGCTTCATCTTCTTTCTCATGTAGACCCAAGGTACAAGGAAGGCCTTTCAACAAAATGAGACCAAATTCCCCCTGATGGAGTAGCAGTCATATTCTTGGAGGATGATGTGCTTGAGGCAAATGGCCTCAATGATTTTCCCTTTGTTATATTGCCTATAAAGGAGCCACAACTTGAGAGTGATGCATATCTAGAGAACATCTTGGCAGAGGACCTAGGGGACATAATTGAAGTCACAATTAACCCTATTGTATCGGATGAGATATGATTCAGGTTCACATTTATGATTTTTATTTGTAACATGCCTATTTGTCAGCATTTCAATGTGTTACAATGCACTTTTGACCCTTAATATGATGAGATATTCATTCATTCAAGCTATCTTGTTGGCTTGCATATTACTAGTATTGCATAGTATTGCAACAGTATTTATTTCTCTAAATTTTTCATAATATATATATATATATATATATATATATATATATATATATATTGCCATCTCCCCATACCTGTCTCCTATTTTTCCTACATTACAGGTACGAGTACAAGAATCCGATACGGGGATACGGCGATTTTTTTTTGGGGGGTTTGGATATGGCCGTACAAAAATATATATAAAAAATTAAAAAATATAAAAATATAGACATATAAGCAAAATTAACCACATAATATGCATAGAAGAAACATAATAAGTTAAATAACCACAAAACATACTAATAATTTAATGCCAAATATCATAATATTCAATTGTCAAACTTAGATTAGTCTTATTTATTATTACAAGTACATAATGCAAATGTTACAAATTACCAGTATGGACAAAAATAAAGACAAAAGAAAATCCACTCTCTGCAGTTTGGTGAAGATTACAATGAGATGACCTGGTGTTAAAGCAACTTTAGACTATGCCCTATTCTCTTCTTTGAGCTTATTCATGAGTTGAGCTTTTGTATTGTACCTGTGTAAATGATCTTACCGTATGTACTGCACAGAAAGAGTCCTGGAGAACCATATTTTTGGGACATAAAGGATAAGCGAAAAAAGACATAATTGATTTCAACCTCTCCCTCATCTTGATCATGTTACAGACATTTATTTCCTTTATTTTGGCAAGGCTGAAACGCAATCCAATAACTGGAAGACTTGCTGACTTGCTCTGGCAACCTTCACAACTATTATATACAGCCCTAATAAAGAAGATACAAATGAATCGACTGAGGCTCACGTTTTGAAAACAGTCAAACACCGCCAGCCATTGAAACTGCAGAGAGGTTTTCATACTTTGTTTTGTTTTTTGAAGTCCGTGTTTGATTTTTTATTAAGTAAAATTGAAAAAATAAAATAAAATTGCAAGATATGGCCAGATATGTCACCCAGACGTATCCGGGCGTATCCACAGCCCAAATATGCTCCCTGGGCGTATCCCCGCGCTCCCGTATACAGGGAGTGTTTCCCCTCACTCCCAGGGCCTGGGGGGCGTATCCGGTAACATAGTATTTTTCAAAAAATGGCGTACCAATACCCGTCACCTAACAACTATGCTTTCTACATTCACAAACCCAAACTACTGGGGATTTAGCTTCATGCTGTGAGAGGTATCCATACTTAGCCCTTGCTCTGCAAAGAGGATTTTCCCAACAAATGCAGGTGTTGGTATTTTGAGACTAGTTTGCTCCTCCAATCTATTGGCATCTCTGTTGACAAGGTACCTTCTTTCAAGTACTCCTTGGATGCCCCTCCTTGGCTTCTTCCCTCAAAGGAGGTCATCATTAGAGCCGTCAGGAGGATATCTACAGGGAGTACATCTAGGTCACTTGGACCTCTCCTCGACTGCTCAGCCCCAAGCTTGCCTATTACACTACGCATTTTTTGTGGATGTGGCAAGTCAACTCCAAATTACCATTTGCAAAATGGTCTTCTACATCACTTGAGACGCTTACATGTATTTATTAAAATTGGGCGTCAAAAGTTGATATGGAAAGCCTATTTTAGTAAAGTTGTTGGTCATTTTGAAGTTGAAAAGACCTTGGCGTATTAAGTATTTATTTTGGACACATTTCAGATCAGATGTTGCAAATTACATCAAAACTTGTACTGTAAGTGCCATAACCAAGCTGGCCAACAAGAAACAGGGAATGTACACTCTTTCTCAATACCGAACAGACCTTGGGAATCAATTTCCATGTGTTTGCTCCCATGTTTTCTTGTAACTGAGCATGGTAATGATTTTGTTCTTGTTGTGGTAGATTGATTCTCAAATATGGAAATTCTTGCACAACAGAAAAAGGCTATCTCAGCTCAAGACACGACTGAGCTATTCTATCAAAATGTAAACATTCATTTTGGATAACCAACAATCATCATATCTCACAGAGATACCAAAAATTTTAGCAGTTTTTGGAAAGCACTTAGGCCGATCATGGACACAAAGTTGACTAAATACCACATTCCATAGCCCTACATAATACAACAGAGCAGAGCACTTCATAGCCCTAAACAATACAACCCTTTTCAAGCATGTTTGAATTTTTGGCTATTGGCACTCATTGATGTGAGCTTATCCTGTGTCACAAAACAACAAATTCTTCCACAGAGAATGAAGATGACAAAGCAACTAGATTTAATGAACACGTTCAGTTGATTAAGTAGCAAGTGCAAACAATCCTGCAAAATACCAATGCCAAATACAAGCAACACCATATCAGCATCGAACAACACACCAAGGTTGGTGATAGATAATGGCTTCATTTGCCAAAGGAAATATCCAAAAAACCTTTCTGCAAGATCCAAACTCTCTGATATGATCCATGCAACAGCACTAACAACGTTAGGGATAACACATTTGAATTCAGTCTTCCAATTTATCTTGGTTCTCATCTACCTTTCAACATAGAACTCTTGCACCGTTGCTTTCCACCTTTGTTGAACAAATCACATGCAGCAAAAGAGCTCTAGGTTGTCAAGATAAATCATGATTGCAACATGCCAGCAGAAGCAGATCATAATATAGGTCCATACAAGGAAACAGGCAATCCAGCTTCAATCTTGTTATCAAATACCTCAGGAAGGAAAGTGGTAGACCAGAGTACAAGTTGCAAACCATTTTCCGTGCTTTCTCAACTTGCCCCAATGGTGTCCATTGCTTCTCAATGAGGGGAGTCTGATCCAACAAGATTAGGATGTTTGATTGTGGTGCGCCATCTCATGACTTCATCAAATCTCGTTCACTATACACCAATGGCTTCAGCATGTACTCAACCACTCATAGTTGAACCCATAGGAACTAATTTTCATAATCCATTACTGCCATGTGCCAGCAGCAGACTTAGACATTCCTGCTATGATACTGCCAGAAAACGACAAAGCATGAGAAACCAAAAGATAGAAAGCAAATGGTTGCTCTTCTTGTTAACTGTTTAGTCTCCTCTTCATCTTCTATGCTTGTATAAATATGTAAAATATCTACTCGTAAGGGGCTTTCTAAACAGTCTTCAAACAGGCTTCTTTTTGGGAGTTAGTTTCATGTTTAGTTGAGTCACACATCCGACTTCTCAAATTCTGTACAAAGCTTGCAGATTTATGAATTAATAGCATTTGTGGTTGCAATTCTAATATGTTGTCTTGCAGTTTCCTTGTTTAATGTTCTTGTTTGCTTTCCTTTTCATGGCACCCTGATTATTGTTCATAAGAAATACAAATCATTTCTGCTGATGACAAACTAAACACTCATTTGGTGTGTTTTCCCACAGATCACCCCCTACGCTCCAGATCAAGAGTTTGTGAAGCCAGAGTGGAGCGACTGAGGTATGGAGACATAAATAAGTATTTATGAAAAGAGGTCATCATTAGCCCTTATAGGCAAGTGGATTTTTACCTCCTAAAAAGGGTCTTTCCTATTATAAAGATGTTTATCTCATGCAGTAAACTTTTTGTTGTACTTTATCTTATTTAATTTCTTTTCTGAAGAATGTATGAATAATCATTTATATCTGCTTATTTAACATTATCCTGCATTTTCTAACGAAGATGAATTGATGTCAACATGCAACATTCAATTAGCTTTGAACCCTGTCAATCCTTCTGGAAACAATTATTAGGAGTCCCTAACCACTCTTGGCATTTTAACTAAGGAAGGTGATGATAGCAACGAGCATGCACTAATGCCCCCATGAAATTGCCACTCAAAAACCTATTAAAATGAACTTCCCATTTTCTATTGGGAAGTGGTTTTATTTGCTTGCATTAATGCTTGTATTATCTTGACAAACAGAGATAGAAGATATGGCTATGATGGAAGCAAATTGATGAAGAAGATCCAATGGAAACTAGGAAAAAAGGAACACCTGGTCAGTAACTCCACTTTGGCAGTTGAAACAGATAATTACACAGGCCAAGAAAATAGGAAATCCTATAATTCTAAAGGCCACTGATGACTGGAAAAAGAAAGAATAACAGCTACTACAAAAACTTCCGATGCTCTGGATTGTTTTGAAGATTAAGAAACAATATAAAGAAATCAAAATATAACCATAAAATTTGTTTCTGATGAAAAAATTTTGCTAAATAGGAGAAAATTTTCAATAATGCTTTCTTAGATTAATCATCTGAAAGCTGTAATGAAAGATGCGTGCACATTAACTGAAAGACCAAAACAGATCATGATTACTTTATTGAGTTTGTCTCTGTTTTATAGAAACAGTATCTAACTTCATATAGTCGATAGGATGAGCTCTAAAGTTAAATCAATGCGGCTTGCATAGCAAAGCCTAAGGTTCAAGTCCTGGAATGACATGTTAATGTGCAAACATTAAGTAGTATATCAAATCCAATTATGTGTGCAGCTGCAGCCTGTCTCAACAAATTAGGCCAAGTGCAAGTCTAGGGTGACTTTGACGAAATGGATATCCCTCAGCCCTGGCATCCAAGCTGAAGGCTTCACCCATAGGAACACTTTACAAACCAAAAAAAAAGCCAAACTTAATTTAGCAGAAATAATAAAAATTAAAAAGAAAATTTGTAAAGAATTGTCCTCCATATCTATAAACAACTCTGAATAAAAATAAATTTAGTTTTCTGATGATGAGTAAGATAGCTCACTCAATGACACACGCTAGGGAGTTTGAGCAGGTTCTTGCTCGGGGGAGTAGCGGTAGGAAGGGTAAAACCCTGGCAGTTGGAGGCGGCTTCCGAGGCAGGAAAGGGCAGGCACGGCAGGTGGAAGATGAAATTTGTGAAACCCAAGAGTTGTTGGGTTTTGAAGTTGGCTCTAGATGTCCAGTTGTGGAGCGCGAGTCAGAAAGCAAGATTGGATTGTGTCAAAGCAAATTTCATGAGGAGATGGATCTGGAAGCGGTTAAGTGAGTGGCGACTGGAGCAAATGCCTTTCCAATTGGAGGGCACTCTAATAGATTGGAAGAAGAAAATTTGGTTCCTTCCCAGGTTCTGGAGGATCAGTCCACGGTGCCTTCTGTTGACGGAGTGCGAATTGGGAAATCGGTGAATTGGAATGGAATTCAAAGCCTTTTGCCAATAACTTGCAGATGTTATCCGAAAATGCCCTAATTTACAAATGTGTGGGAAAATGGCCAGCACTAGGAGAAGTGGAAGAATGGGTTTTTACAAATTGGGGGAAGGAAATGAAGATTTGTTTTCTTCCAAAGGGTTTCTTTGTGGTTACTTTCGCCTTAGGCTCAATCCGTGATCTAATCATGCAAAAGCCCTTTTGGTCTTTAAGAGGAGCAGGTTTATGGTTATAAAGATGGAGCCTTAATTTCAATCCCTTGCTAGCCAAAAAAGGTATGTTTCCGATGTAGATTCACTTTTACGATCTACCTATTGAATATTGGGGTTTGGATTGTCAAAAAGCTTTCGATAATATGCTGGGCTCTTTCATTGAGGTTGATCCTATTTCGGAAGAAGGCATTCTAGTATCTTATGCCAAAGTTAGGGTGTTGTTGGACTTAGACAAGGATATTTCGAAGAAAGTTTTGATCAAGTTCCTGGGCAGGGTTTGGAGTCAGCGAGTGGATATTGAAAAAATCCCTTTTCGTTATTTCCGGTGTCATCATCTAGGACACATCCAAAAAAGTTGTTCTCTCAGAAAGCAAGCTCCTCTTCACACTCGTTTGGCAATCCAACCAATTTGGCAGAAAAAGTTGGTGAGTAATAACAAGTCTATGGATGAGTTGGAGAAAGGTCCTTCCCAAGCAAGATGTGGGGAATGATTCTATAGAGGAGTTTCCAGGCAGGAAGGAAGGGGATTCTCAGCTCTAGCTTGATCTGAATATTGGAGACACTCAGGCTCTACTAGAGAAATTAGACAATGGTAGTAATTTGTCTCTGACTTCTTTAATCGAAGGTTGTGAGTTTATAGAACAAGAATCTAAGTCAATCAAATCTTTGTTACAATCCTCTCAAGACAAAATGGTTCAAGTTTCAGTCTCGAAGGAGGGGGGACTGGAAGAGTCGATCTTGGGATCTGGAGAAGTTGAGGGTAGTGCTTCAGAGGAATAGGAGGAATCAGAGTTGGAAGAAGAATTGAATTCACGGGAGGTTCTCTCCATTTCTCAAGTTCAGTGTTCTTTGACCCATTCAAATTGGGGTCCTAAAAAGAGAAGGGATAGGAAATCCGTTAAAGATAAGACGAAGGGGGAGATTTTAGGTGGCAGACAAGTTACTTTGCTTCGATTTGTGGAGTTTGGAAAGCGGGGGGTGGAATTCCCCCCACTGGGTCAATGAAGCTCCTATGTAAAGGGCCTGAATGCCCCTAATAAGAGGCAGGTAGTGAAACGTCTCTTGTTGGCTGAAGTTCCAAATGTTTTTTTGCTTCAGGAAACTAAGTTGAATTTGCAGGAAGCTTTGAATTTGATGAAAACAAGTTGGGCTAGATGGAACAGTGTTTTTGTGGAAGCAGTTGGGGCTTCCAGTGGCTTCGCAGTTATTTGGTCTCCTTTGATGGCTAATGTAGTGGCGGTGGATTCGAACCCTTGGTGGTAGTTGTGCAGGTTTTACAGTTTCTCTTCGGATGTCAATTTCCTATTTTTCAATATTTATGGCCCTCATGATGCCAGTCAGAAATAACAACTTTGGCAGGTACTCTCTAATACAATGTTGAGGTATCCAAAGGAAAAGATTCTGCTTGGAGGTGATTTTAATGCCATTCTTCAATCTCAAGATAAGTTGGGAGGGGTGTTGGTCCCTAAACCCTCTCAGGTCGATTTTTGTAATTTTGTTCATAATAATGAATTGGTGGATGTGTTCCCTAAATCCGGTGGGTTCACCTAGAATAATAGAAGAGTGGGTTTGGATAATATTGCAGAGAGACTTGACAAGTTTTTTATGAACCCGAATTGGTTGCTGAGTGACTGTGTGGTGGAGAGTTCAGTGCTTGGTGCTTCTAGTTCAGATCATTTTCTGATTGTTCTCAATATTTCCAGGGATTGTCCTCTAGAACGTTGTCCATTTAAGTTTGAGTTAATGTGGTTGCGAGAGCCTTCGTTGTTTCAACTCATAAAGAATTGGTGGTCAAGGTGTCCTCCTTCCTCTGGTTCTCTTATGTATAAAATGATAGGGAAACTTTAGTTCATCAAGGGTTGTCTTAAAAGGTGGAATGTTGAAGTCTTCAAAAAGATTTTTCAAGAGAAGGCGAAGATTGAAGTTGATCTATTGTCTTTGAACGATTCTGTCATGAAAGGGGGGATGGATGTGGTGGCTTAATCTTTAGAGAAGAAGTTGATGCAGAAGTATGAAGAAATCCTTCTTAGAGAAGAAATTCATTGGAAACAAAAGTCAAGGGTGAATTGGTTGCAAGTAGGGGATAAAAATTCGGTCTTTTTCATAATTCGGTGAGGGCTAAAAGATCTGCAACTCGGATTTCTAGCATCAGATCTGGTAATAATAAATTGTTGACTTCCCAAGAGGAGATTAGAGCTGAGGTGGTGTCTTTCTTCAATAAAATGCTCTCTAGAGAAGAGTATTCCAATGTGTAAGCTCAAAATTTGAATTTGGGGTTTATCCCTAAACTAGTTTCGGACAGGCAAAACGCACAATTGATGGCTCCCTTCAATTTGGAGGAAATTCACTCGGTAGTCTTTTCGATGGCCAAAGATAAAGCTTCAGGTCCTGACAGTTTTCCAGCAGCTTTCTTTCAATCCTTTTGGGACATTATGGGAGTTGATGTGTTGAACATGGTAGAAGAATCCCGCTGTCATAGGAAAGTGGCTCCAGATTTGAATGTTACTTTCATTTCCCTATTTCCAAAAGGGGAGTCTCATGTGAGTTTTGGCGATTTCCATCCTATTTCCTTATGTAATTTGGTGTATAAAATCATTTCCAAATCCTTGGCCAATTGGATCAAGTTGGTATTAGATTCCCTCATTTCTCAAGAACAAGGGGGGTTTGTGATGGGGAGGAATATCCAATAAGGTATTATTGTTGCTCATGAAATCATTCACTCTCTCTCTCATAATCACCGGAAAGGCATGCATCTTAAACTGGATATTAGTAAAGCCTATGACAAGGTTAATTGGCACTTTCTAATTAAAATCTTGGAAAATTCTACTTTTGCAAAGATTGGTCTAACTGGATCTTCAATTGTATTGCTAGTCCTAAATTTTCAGTTTTGATCAATGGGTGTCTAGCTGGTTTCTTCGAAGCTTCTAGGGGTTTGCGGCAGAGAGATCCCTTGTCCCCGTTTCTCTTCATCTTAATAGCTAAAGCTTTGGGTCAAGCGGTAGTTCAAGCTAAAATTTCTAACAAGGTGTATGGTTTAAAAGTGGTGGATAACAATGATAGTTTGACACACCATCAATTTGTTGATGATACTTTTCTCTTTAGAGTTGCTTCTGTTGTTGAAGCTCAGGAATTCAAGGCAATCTTAAACAACTATGAGCTGGCGTCGGGTCAGATGGTCAATGAAGGAAAATCAGAAATTTTCTTTGTCAACTGCAATGAGGCAAAGCAAAGGGAGATTGTTATGGTGCTTGGCTTTAAAATTGGAAAGCTCCCGAGTAAATATCTAGGCGTTCCTCTTTTTTCAAGCGCTGGCAAATCAACCCTGTGGGAAGGTTTAATCAAAAACTTCAATTCTCGGTTGGCTTCCTAGCAAGGGAGGTGGTTGTCTTTGGCAGGCAAAATCACTTTGATTAAATCTGTTTTGAGTGCTCTTCCTACTTATTGCTTCTCTATCTTGCATCCTCCCTGCAATGTGGTCAATAAAATCATGAAGGATTTCCTCTGGCAAGGTGCGTCGGATTCAAGTAAAATTCCTCTTCTGAAATGGGAGCGAGTTTGCAAACAAAAAAAATGGGGGATGCTGAGATTAAAAATCTTCACCTCCATAATTTAGCTTTGGGAGCAAAATTGGTATGGCAGATGATTGAACAATCGTATGCGTTGTGGAGTAGACTTCTCAGATCCAAATATCTTTGGTCGGATGACCCTTGGAGCATGGTTTATGGTGCTAATCCGCCCAAGGGCTCGCATATGTGGAATTTCTTGTTGAAATGTAAGTCGATTATTGCAAATCATGTGTCTGGGACTATTAATAATGGGAGGAGAGCAGATTTCTAGTTTGATTCTTGGAATGGTCATAAGCCTTTGGATGAGATCCTTCAAGTCCTTGGGGCGAGAATTGTTCTTCAAGAGTTGTGGGGTCGTAAGGTTGTTGACTATATTGAGTTCCAATCTTGCCAAGGTGTCACTAGCTGGCGGTGAAAAAGTTTAACGGATCTAACAATTTCTTATGATCAGGGCAGGGCCATTTCTGCTTGTTTGTCTTCCAGGTAAGTTTTTTTGAATGAAAAAGAGGATGGTCTCCATTGGGTCGAATCGAAATCTGGTAGGTATTCAGTTAATCTTGGTTATCAAATGGTTGAGGTGACAGAAGTATCTTTTTCATGGGCCAATAAGTTGTGTTGGGGTAAGGAAGAACTTCAAAAAGCAGGGGCCTTTGTGTGGTTGGCAATTCAAAATAGGATCCTGACTCAAAACAGGTTGCGTAAAATGGGCTTCCAGGGTCCCTCTAGATGTTGCATGTGCAATAAGGAGGAATCAACAGATCATTTGTTGTCCAATTGCTCGTTTGCAAGGTGGTGTTGGTCTTGGCTTTGTGGTAAGTTTGATTGGCTTTCGGCTTGGCCTCCTTCTCTCGATAAAGCCTTTGAGTCTTGGCCTCTAGGAGATGTCAAGCATTCTCTATATAGTCTGTGGCGAGTAAGTCCAGCCATCCTTATTTGGTCTATATGGAAGGAAAGAAATCAGCGTATCTTTGAAAATAAAGAAAGGTCGTTATCCGGGGTGCTTTGTGAGATTGAAATTTCCATTTCAAAAGTAGTTTCGGCCCAGGCTAAACGCAAAAAGGGTCTTCTCTCTAGTTGGGATCTAAGAATGAGCGATAGATGGAAGCTGATAAAAATACCCCCCGTTAATGGGTTGATAGTATGTAAGTCTGATAGAAGAAAAAGTAGATCTGAAGCTAGCTAGGAGCCTCCCCCTCCTAGTTGGATTAAGCTCAATTTTGATGGAGCTTGTAGAGGCAATCCCGGGGCTTCCGGGGCAGGGTGCATGCTAAAAGATTGCAGTGGTTCTTTGATCAGCGTTGTCCCGGTCAAATTCTTGGATGGGACCAACAATGAAGCAAAGGATCAAGCTTTGATTGTCGGTTTGGAATCAGCAGTGGAATGTGGCATAGATTTCCTAATCATCAAAGGGGACTCTCAATTGGTGATTCAATCCCTTTCGAATCAGAGAGCCAAAGCATGGAACATAAATAATATCCTAGTTAAAGCATGGTAGCTTCTTCGTCATTTTCAGGATTGGAAAGGGGAGCATTGCTTCCGCGAGGCGAATGAGGTAGCTGATTTTTTAGCCAATGCAGGGATTGACCAAGTGGACGGGATTTGAATCGACAATTGTAAAGAAAAGTGGCTCGACATTGACGGGATAGCTCATATTGAGCTATAATGATTGGCATTTATGGTGGACGGTACGTAGATCAGGGGGATGCTCTCTAATGATGATGGCATTTATTTCATGGCATGGGAATTGGCTCCCAATTTTTGCGGCGCGGGAAATCTGGCTATATCTTCTGCGAGATTTATTGGCGGTGGCAGGTTTTGGTGACAACACATTTTGAGAACCTCTTGGCTCAAAGTTGGTGGGTTAAAGGTGACAGGCATGGCTATGGAGAAAGCCTTGGCTAAAGCGACAGTATGGCCGGTTGTGTTTGGGATCAGCCCTAAAAGGGAGATGGGTTCCTTGGGGTCAGTCTCTTCATGCAGACTGCAACACATCTTTTGGACTCCTTTGTCGACCATTGCGGATGTTGTGGCGCATGTTGTTGGGGTGGAGGAGATAAGCGGAATTGGCTGCCCTATTCACCACCAATCTTCTTATGTTGGTCTCCGATAAAGGTATGATGAAGGAGCTGGTTGAATTTTTTGTCAAACCAGAATATACGTTAAATCTCCTTTCTGAGATGGAGTTGGTCGATTTTGGACCTTTTCTGGATTTGCCCTTTTCTGGAAAGGACGGTCTAGGTTCCATCCCAGTTGCTATCTTTAGGATCCTAGAAGAGCGGTTTGCTAAAGTCCTCAACTTCGTTGAAGAATTGGATGGTTTCTGTTCAGATAAGCAAGATGGGGTCTCGAAGAAAAAGGTGGTTCTCCCTGAGGTGACAAGGCTCAAAGCTCCACTGTCGGAATTGGAGACTTGGAGAGTAGCTCGGCGCTCACCTACACACGTGGAAGCAGTGAAATATCTTCTTCGAGGTTTTAGTAGAGGGAAGTTTCTAGCTCCACTTTGGTTTGGAAAAAGGGTGTCGTGGGTAGCTGAATCTTCCAATCCGTCTAGTTCAATGTTTGGAGTTGGGGAGCTTGAAGGCGAGAGGCAAAGTGCGGAGCAGGGAGTGTTGCGGGGTGACGCACTGGTTTTAGTTCAATCTCAAGCGCAACCGTCGACACCGATAAAACAAATCCTGGACAATGAAATCCTACATGCTAATTGGGATGGTAAACCAGTGGTAGTTCTGGAATGATAAATGGTTTGTGTATGTTTTTTTTGAGAATCAGCAGTCTATTTGCTAAAATGGTTATGTAAGAGCAATAGACGATGTAACTATGGGCTTTTTGTACTTGCTCGTATTAAGCAATATAATATATCTGGTATTTTGGTTGTTTTGGGTTTGGTCACATGTCTTTTGGATTTCTATCCTTAAGCCAAGCCTGTTTTTTTCTGATATGCTCTACTAGGTGGGGGTCCCATTAACCCTGAGATCAATCCAAAAAAAAGATAGCTCACTCAGAGTGTCTCTAAATCAATACTACCCAGTTTATCCAAATAATACTTTAGAAACCATTTACCTGCACAAAACTCCTCCCTGAAAGAATGAATACGCCAAACTTAATCTGTTAAACATTTTATTTTTCTGAAAACTGATCTTCCAAGAGATCAAGGGTTCAAATCTCAGCAAGAAAAATATTGATCATACAAGTCAATGGCAGATTGAAAATTTCCCCAGATTAAATCAAATTCAGACAAAATAAAGCTGAAATAAACCAACCAAATTCAAATACACCAAACCTAAAAATCTAAAATCAATTACAAATTTTTATTTAAAAATCAATTCATAATCTCAGATATAAAAGAAAAATGTGTCGAATTGGATGAACTAAGTGGTATAAAGCATTGGGGCTTTTATAAGAGCACCAAGTTCAAATTTCAGGAGACATGATCAAATGTTAAAATTGGGTTAAAGACCACATCCAACTTGCTGGATATGGCATACCCCAATGTACAAGACCAGATGCAAGTCAATAGTGTTAGGGTTATAGTGTGTAGGCTGTGTTTGCAGTGCAAATCTGCAAGTTGAAATTCTGGAGACAACTGCATAGCATTATTCATTCCAAATAACAGGATAAGGCTTCTTCTCGGACTCTGAATATTGGAGATGAATAATATTAGCAGTTGTTTCCAGATACTCACCTTGCAGTGTTAGGGTTACTGAAATTTGTTCAAAATTAATTCAAATTCAAATACAATAAAGCTGAACTAAACCGAATTTAAATACAACAGACCTAAATATCTAAAGCTATTATAATTAAATCAAATAGTATGAGCCCAAGTGGTAAAAGCATCAAGGCTTCTTCAATAACAGAGCCCCAGGTTAAATTTTCAGGAGACATGGTAAAATATTAAATCTGGGTAGAATACTGCACCCAATGGACGGGGCTCGATACAAAGACTTGGGTGAATTTAACAAAAGAGATGCCATGAATATAACAGAGACCCAGTTAGTAAGATGGAAGATATACCACAATTATAACAGAGGCCCAGGTTCAAATTTCAGGAGACATGATAGAATATTAATATTAGGTAGAATACCACCCTAACAGAGGAGACCTGATACAAGTCTTATAAGTAAATTTGACTGAAGATATACCATAATTATAACAGACCCCAAAGTTCATATTTTAGGAGGCATGATCAAATATTTAAATTGGGTAGAACACCCAAAAAATGAGGCCTAGTGCTACTCTTGAGTGAATATGATAGAAGAAATACCACGATAATAACAGAGCCTCCGGTTCAAATTTCAGCAGACATGATAAAATATTAAAAATGGGTAGAATACTGCACTCAACTGAGAGGTCTTGATGCAAGTCTTAGGTGAATTTGACAGAAGAGATACCATAATTATAACAGAGCCCCAGGTTCAAATTTCAAGAGATACAATAAAATATTAAAATTGGGTAGAATACTGCACCCAACAGACAAGGCCTGATGTAAATCTTGTCTGTTGTAAATCTTAACTGAATTTGATGGAAAAAAAACTACAACAATAACGGAGCCCCAGGTTCAAATTTCATGAGAGATGATAAAATATTAAAATTGGATAAAATGCTCAACCCAACTGACGAGGCCCATTGCAAGTCTTTTGAGAATTTGACAGAAGAAATACCAGGATTATAACAGAACCTTGGGTTCAAATTTCATGATAAAATATTCAAATTGGGTAAATTACGGCCCAGTGCAAGTTTTTGGTGAAATTAAATGAAGAAAGGTGACTCAAAAATAAATAATTAACAAATATCAATGGCAGAGTTTCCCACATTAATACAAAATTAACCCAAACAATTAATTAAAAGAAAAAAAATCATAACCTCAAAAATTAATTTTAATTCCTGATAACTAATTTCTTCATAATTCATCATTTGCAGTGCTTCCTGAAAACTGAACTGAACGAACTCACCACAGCGGGCTTGTCAGGGTGTGCCACGTCAGCAAGCAAGTACGTATAAGTGGATGAATCCTTTTCAAACAGTTGTCTGAACAACAGAGCTCCTCCCGCCATACTTGATATTCCTCTGCAATAAGCTGAACTCTGTACAAGACAACAAGATTTTTTCGCAGCAGCTGGATTTAAGCGGGCAGCGGCGGTCGCATGGACCCGTGCGAATTGCTGCGTTGCAAAGAACCGCATGCCAGCAGAGTTTTTATAGAGATCTAAAGACTTTAGACAGAGCTTTGGGATTTCCTTCGCGGATTTGACGAGGTTCTGAATGATTTTTTTTTGTTTTGTTGTTTTTGTGCAGGCGCTGAGCTGTTATCAGAGGCAAAAGGTTTTATAAATTAACGGGCACGTTTTAGGCGGGTATCATCAGTCCCTGCTGGCAGGGTACCATAGCTTTTATTGAAAGCAAATACCTTTTTTTTTTGGGGGGTGGATTGTGTTTGTTTTAATTGGGATAATATTTGATCTTGTTATTAATTGAGATAAATTACACTTTGGTAAAGAAGTTTCTCCACAATTATGCGGGTTCATTTACAAATTATGGTTTATATTTGTGTTTATGTAAAATATTTATAGTAATTTTAAATTTGTTAAATATGAGAGGCCATAAGTTTATGGTGGTATTTGATTTTTACAGTTGATATTGAAGAGGTCATAGATCGTGTAATTGAGCTTCTATATTTAGACATCATTGTTCAATCAACGATAATTGAGGTTATTTTTGGTGTTGGTGGTGCGGACCTTATATCGATGTATTAGTATTGTTATTTATTGGAGTATGATGGATGTTGACATTTATTTAGTTAAAAGCCAAGCAAACTTTACAAATCTCATCATTTGAACTAGTTTTCACTCCAACGTTGCTCATCTTGAGCATACCCTGTGCGAAATCTGAGCCAAATCCAAAGAATGTTTCCACAAACTTGCTGACGTAGGGTCTAGTTGAATTGTCAACCCAAAGTCTCTAATCATATTCAAGTGTTGCATTTCCATCTCTCACATTCTTGAAGAAAAATTGTCAAAACTAGTTTGGCTTCCTTTGTCGAGTGCAACTCTTTTTGACCTGTCACCACCAGAATCAAAGACGCTACATTAATTGTCAGATCAACCTCCCCATTTGTTGTGAATTTGTATAGCCGATAGCTAAAAAACTAGCAATCAGTTTGTCCAATTGTGTGCCCTCTTGTCTAAATAATAATGATGAGTATTAGAGATTTAAAGGGCTTAATGTCTTCAAGTTTTTTCATTGATGTTTCAAAACTCGATCAAAAGTGACTATGCATTGTCTATATGTTTGGGCTTCCCTGAGGTCTCGCAACGTCGAGATCGTGCCATGTGGCATAATCCCAGGGACCTAGGTACTCAGGGGGTTGATTGGATTGCATAATCCAGTTAACCTTCCAAGCACCCGAGTCCTTGGGATCGTGTCATATTACACGATCTCGGGTGATATGAGCATTGATAGTCCAACGTAGTCGGTTGTTCTTCCTATTGCTAATTACTCCATTATAATAGTACAATGACAAGTCCATTAAATGACAAATATGTTCATGTTTGGATACAGTACTTCTCTGACAAGTCCGCTATGAAATTGCCAACAATAAAGTGATTGAAATAATTATCCACTATCTCCAATTTGAATCAAGGTACAAGTTCGAAGCAACAATGGTGATGTCGTGTGCAAAAAAATATGTGTTACCCCATGATTTAATACCAACTTATGCTACACATCTCAAGCGATCCAAAAAGATTGAGCTACCACACTGGACAGATAATAGCATTCCATGAAACCACCTTTGTAATTGCACTTGCTTAAAACATGGCAGGAGTCGGGAAAGATTAAGGGCAAAGGGTGAAACTTAGGGGAGCCAAACCCCTGAACACCCTAAGTGGCACGATCTCAGGGAAATGAAGGATTTAGAAGCGAAAGCAAATGAGCCAAGCCCCCAAGACCCCAAGATCATGCCATGTGGCACGTTCTCAAAGACTTAGAGCCTCAAGGGTTTGGTTCCTTTGCATTGGCCTCTCAATCTTGAGCACTCAAGATCGTGCCACATGGCACAATCCCCGAGGTTAAAATCCTCCACATGTTTACTTTTGATACGAGATGCCCAAGAAATGGAATATACGAACACTTCAAAGGCTGAAAGCTTTGTTTCCAAAAATATTTGATCTCCCTTAACGTTTATAGCTCTACGACAAGTAGATCGAGTCTCATTATGTTTGAGTGCCTCAAATAAAGCTACAAAATGCTTTTAGGATTTAAATGACATAATGGTTGGCCTTATCACAAATAGCTATTAGATGAACATAGTATTTATAAATAGTTGGTCAGACACCTTACTAGTACTATTTAATGCACTAGCACACACCTAAAAAATAAAATATAATTTATACAACAAATCTCAAAAAATAGTCGATGTTGCAGGGTCATGGCGGGTTAGCTGCAAGTATAAAAAGGGAGAAATATAATTGCACAACCAGTACCTATTTGTATCTGTATTATTGCTCAGGTATTTAATACAGTTTCAAATCTATACTATTTATTAATATGGTTCTCCTCTTACTCCTACTAAATTTGCTCCATAAAACTTCACTCAATGAGAATTTCAATTTTCTTTCCTCCATATCTAACAAAATCAGCTAAAATAATAATAAATTAATACCACAAACCAACAACAGACCCTGAGGCACTAGGGAATACCATGCAACAACAATAATAGAATAGGTATGACACACAATGGGGAAATAATATGAGGAGAATCAATTAGAGGAAGTATCAAAGAACTATCAATCAAGTAACACCCTTGGTGACATACCCTGAAACACTTGTCTACAAAGAAGCCACTGATGTTGATCAATTTGGAGTGCCTTTGGAATAATAGTCATTGAATCTTCCTGTAACATTGGTTGGTTGTAATCAATATCATGACGATAATAGGAGAAAGAATAAGAACTACTTAGGGAATGGTACAAGAAATGGATGAAGGCAATATGGGTGCCCCCAAGTGAGGACTCTCATAGAAAATGGTTCAAACTAGTTACGCATAGTAATGTTTGATATGCATGATATTCAAAGGTTCCTTGAGATCTTATCCATATAGGGTAGCCAACCTATATGCCCAAAACCATAATTTGTACTAACAACAAAGGGACTAAGTGAGGTGGCCTCAAATTTGTCTTTCTTCTTATGCTCAACATTGGTGTTCTTTTGATTCTCTTTGAGCACCAAATCACTAATTTCAAATTCTCTTGGGAGAATATGTTGGTTGTAGCTACGGTGTAGTTGATTTTGATAGGATTTTAAATGGTCCAATGTTGCTTGTCATTTCTCATCCAAGAGGTCTAGCTCCTACAATCTAGCCACTCTATATTCCTCATCATCATTGATATTCTGTAGAGAAATGCACAGAGGGAAACTCCATATCGATATGGATAATGGCCTCAGATCCAAAGAATAAGGAATATGGTGTGGCTCCTATAGGCATACAGGTATTGGTGCGGTAAGCCCATGAGGCTAAGAATAATTGTAAATGTTAATCGCAGCCAGTGTCTTTGACAATCTTTTTCAGAATCTCAATAATGGTTTAGTTTGATGCCTTAGCTTGGCCATTACCCTGTGGATAAAAGGTCGTGGCCCTTTTATGCTTGATATAGAACTTGGTGTAGAGGGATTTGACATATTTATTTTTGAATAGGACACCATTATTAGATATAATAATGGAAGGAATGTCATAGCGGTAGATAAGGTGATAGTAAATGAACTTGGAAATCTAGTTACTAGATATATAAGTGAGAGGGATGGCCTTTATCCACTTAGTGAAATATTATGTAGTAGTTAGGATATGTTTGTGGCCATCAGATGAAGTGGGGTTTATTTTCCCTAGAAGATCGAGTCCCCATGTAGAAAATGGCTAGGGTGTAGTGATTGGTTGGAGTGGTAAGGAAGGAGCATGGATTAAATCATTATACTATTGACAAGCGTTGCACTTCTTGACATGTTGACAAGAGTTTGTCTCCATTGTTGGCTAATAATACCTTGTTCGAAGTAGATTCGTGGCAAGGATTAGGCCATTGGTGTAGGCCCCATAAGTTCTTTTGTGTATGTCCTTCAACACTAATTTGGATTCTCCTAAATTTAAACAATGAAGTAATGTTCCATCATAGCCCCTATGATAGATCATATTACGAAGGTATATCGAGCAAATTTATGAATAAAGTATTTATGTTGGGCTTGTGATAGGTCTGTAGGAAGAGTTTATTTGTAGAGGTAGGTGTATAGGTCTTGATACCAAGGGAGATCGAGATCAACAATATCGCATACCATCTCAAAATATGTGTATGTGAGCTAGCTAAAGAAGGTTCTCAATAAGAAATTGATACTATCTAACATTGTTAGCCATTGCTAGCATAGACACAATGGTCTCCATGGCATCTGTTGATGTATTAATGGCCCTGGGTATTTATTCGAACTGAATCATGTCAAAATAAGGCTTGAGTCTGTCAACCATATTCTGCAGGGTACAAGCTTCTCATCTTTGGCTTGGTACTAGTCTATAGCCTAATTAATGATCAACTGGGAATCCCCATATACCATTAATTGTTGAATATTCCACTAGATGGTGAGATGAAGTCCTAAAATTAGTGCTTCAGACTCAACCATGTTGTTGTAGTAGAAGCCAATATGGAACACCTTGGGAATGAGATTCCCCTATTATTTGATGAACAAGATACCAGCCCTAGATCCACAGGGTGTGAATGAGCCATCAAAGTACAATGTCCACTATTTGGATTCAATAGCTACTGCTTCTAGAGTTAGAATTGGCTCATCTAGGAAATCAAAGTTGAATGGTTAAGTATCTAATATAGGGGCTTCAACAAGCTAATATTCAATAAATTAACCCTTAATGGCCTTCTAGTTCTGATTTTCAACATCAAATTCACTCAATAACATTACCCATTTAGTCGTGTAACATATCAAAGTTGCCTTAGCTAATAAATATTTGAGCAGATTAATCTTGGTTATAACAATGGTGTTGTTATTTAGCATGCAGTGATGCAAATTTTGGGAAGTGAACACTGTTTCCAAACAAGCATTTTTAATTGGCATGTAGTTGTTCTCATACGTTACAAGTGTCATGCTCAAATAATAAACTACATGTTCTTTTCCCCACTCATAATGTTGAGCCAGAAGTGCCCCCAGGGTATGTTCTATTGTAGATATGTAAAGTAGTATGGTCTGTCTGGTATAGGTGGCATCAATATTAGTAGGTTGGCCAAATAAGTCTTTAATTCTTCAAAGGCCTGGTGACAACTAGTATCCCATTGAAATGCTACATCTTTCTTCAAAAAGTGAGTAAAAAGATGGCATTTATCTACTAGTTACAAAATGAACTGGTGAGTGGACTGAACTTTACCCTAGAGGCTACATGGTTACTTCAAAGTAGAAGGAGGAGGTATCTCCATAATGGCCTTGACCTTATCCGGATCAACTTTAATGCCTCAATGTGAAACAATAAATCCTAGCAATTTTTTTGAAGTGATGTCAAAGATGCACTTCTTAGGATTGAGGCGTACCTTATATTCATGAAGTCTCTCAAAGATTCTTTGTAGAACTTCAAAATGTATTGCACATGTCTCGGATTTGGCTAGGATGCCATTCCGTAGTCCTCAATAATATTATGCATCATGTCATGGAAGATGACAGTTATGGCATGTTGATAAGTTTCCTTGGAATTCTTCAATCCAAATGGCATGCCTTGATAACAAAATGTCCCCCATGGAGTGGCAAACATTGTTTTGTGTTGGTCTTTAGGTGTTATCTTAATCTGGTTATATCTTAAGAAGCTATCCATGAGGGACAACATATCATATCCTATTTTTGAGTCAATTATCATATCGATGTTTGATAAAGGGAAGTCATCCTTAGGGCATGCCTTCTGAATTCATTACACAAATGAATTCCCTAAGGCTTTTTGCTGACTATAATGATGTTCGAGATCCATTTTGAGGAATGTAATGGTCGAATGAATCTTGTTCCCAATAGTTTTTCTAGCTCTTTCTTAACCAACACAACAATGCACAAATGCATTTTCCATAGCTTATTTTTTATTAGTTTGGCATCTAGATGTACAATGAACTTATGTACCACTAAAGATGGATCTAAGCCTGGCATGTCTGCATAGGACTAGGCAAAGATATCGATGAAGTATTTTAGGATAACAATAATGAACTTGCATTCCTTAGCAGTGAGGGATGCACCTAAGTAGATTATTTTTGGGTCATCATATGTGCCAATGTTCACTTCTATGGTATCTTATAGGAGTGTATAACCATCTTCAAAAATAGTAGGCAAGAATGGAACCTGGTCTTCTTTAGTTGATTGTGAGCCATAGGGCTCACCCATGCAAGAAGAATCAGAATCTGCCATGTCTGGCAATGGCCAATTGATGAATTTCTCTATAAATTCTTGTACCAATTGTCAAAAGATTATATGTTATTCTTCATTGGTGTCAGACCCAATTGAAATGGGACTTGGAGGACATTGAGTTTCTTGAGGAGATGAGTGAACTTCCCCATCTAAGGGCACTTGAAACAAGTTTTCACCCATGGACTTATCTTTCTCTTTATAATTTCCTTGATCCAAAGGCGCCTCAAAGAGATTTTCACAAGATGATCTTGATGTTTTACTTCGTTTATGACCAAGGAAGTTCACCTACTCTCCAAAGTAGGTGACAGGGTCCAATGCAAAATCAAAGCCTTGTTTATGATCACTAGTTGGCAATCTGTCTCTAAGGCCCATGAATTTGGAAATGGATTCTTCATTTTGAAACTCATCCAATGGTATAATTGAATCTTGCTAGTCCAAATTGATTAGGTTGGGATGATGGAGGGAAAGAGGATAATGGGTTGTAATGGTAAGAATGGTGTTGGTATTGAACAAATTAGTATTAACCAATTCATCATAGGCACTATAATGGGATGTTTTGTCACTACTAGGAGTCTCTTAATCGGTCAATGAATTAGTATCACTCTCAAAATCTATGGGGTCACCCCTAAGCGATGTGAATCTAAGACCTCAATTTCCTACATGTGTTACCATGGGTACAGGTTCTATAATTCCTTGTGCTTTTGCCCCTAGACCTTTTCCCTTATAGTCTTGATTATCCTTAATTCTATTGGGAATGGGCTACTTGGTATTTTGATAGCAAGTAGCAAAGCCATCACCATACAACTAATCTCCTTCAAAACTAGTGGACTGATCTTGGTTTGGTGACATGTCCTCTACAAATACAAGTAGCTATAGTCTAGCAGAAGTGGACTTCTTTTGCCATATCATCTTGGGCCTACAAGGGATAGGTTGGGCCTTCCAAAGGATTTAGGGGATTTGGGAAATTTTTCAACATGAAAATCATCTTGAATGCAATCTTTGGCCATGCCAACCTCTTCAACAGTAAAGTGGGCAAAAATTGACTCAAGTGGTGGATTAATGGAAGTGGTTGCGAGGTCCCTAGGGTTAATGTAATTAGATTTTAGAGATTTAAGAACTTTTCCTTTATTGTTATTAACTACATACTGAGTGCTAGGACAATAACTGTAATTCCCATACTCAACTTCTAGTTTTTTGTAATATAGGTATGGCTGTGGATCACTAGGAATAATGACCTCTAATCTTGAATGAGGGAATTTAATGTGTTGGTGCAAGGTGGAAGGGACTACTTGTAATTCATGGATCTGAGGATGACCAAGAAAAAAATTATAGGGCAACTCGATCTTAATGTCATGGAAAAGGGTGTCATGGGTGACAAGCCAACAATGACAGACAAACATATAACATTTGTAGATTCTCTCTTTGCATTATCATAGGCTTTGGTTGTAATAGTATCTAGATGCATATCCACTACTATGTATCCCAAATGTTGGATCAATTTTAATGAAGCAATGTTTAACCCTGAACCATTATCTACGAGAATCCTATTGAATTTGTGGTGGGAAATGATGGCTTTGATGTACATAGGATTATTGTGGAGGGGACCAAGGTATGACATATCTCTTTGATTGAATGTGAGTTGTTGACCTAGGGACAAATGACCCACAAGTGCTTGAGACTGGGCTAGATCAATGTCATTGGGTACTTTTGACTGTTGTATAAGTCATTTAATATTGTTCGATGAACTTCAAATATATGCAAGAGAAATCTATACAAGTGTTTTACTTAGTTATTCACCAATATTATACAACTTCTCAATAAAAGGACGAGGTGGTTTGGCTTTTGGCGGTGTAGTGTTTTGATTGAAATTGGTATTGGTATTAGAGGGTGGCAAAGGGCCTTTGAGAGGAACTCTTGGAGGTCTAGTTGTGACTGCACAATTTTGAGTCGAGAAAGAGTTACTTAAATTAGATGAATTAAGTGGGGGTCTAGGAATAGTAATTCTCGGTGGTCGAGGTGAAATTGAATTACTCTAACTTGTGTTGGAATTACCTATGGTCAAAGGGGGTGGACCAAGAGGGAAGGGCTAACACTCTGATGAGTGTTAGACATAGTACGAGGAATGACTTTGATAGTAGTGATGTAGTTATGTATAACATGCCCTTCGACATCACTATAATCATATGGTACACTTTGACAACTAGCTTGGTTAGTTTGGGTCTCATGATCCTAATTACGATTGGCTTGTTTCTATTTTGGCCTTGTCCTTGATGTTGATTATGATTGGCTTGGTTTTGATTGTGGCCTTGTCCTTGAATTTGATTGTTTATTTTCTAGTGATTGTTATGTTTGGGAAAGGGATTTTAGTAGATACCCATATCTTGGTTAGAATTGGGTGCTCTTTTCTCTAACTAGATTTCCCCATTTTCAAGAAAATCTTAGATAATATGCCTTAGTTTCATGCAATTATATATTACATGACCAACCATGCTATGGTAATAATAATACTCATTATCTTGATACCATGTTAGCTTGGGTTGACCTTCTAGAAAGGGTTTTGGAACATACCAAGCAATCATATTAGTTGCTACCACTTTTTGGAATACTACCTCAATGGGCTCCCCAGGGTCACTAAAAACACTATCTTGGTAATGTCCTCATCACGGGGCAACTCTTTGTAATGTGAGTTGAGGGTTAGGTGTGGTACTTCGGGCAGGTGATGGCTATACTATTTGTACATGTCTGGCTTCTATGACCCCATTGTTGACCATGTTTTTATTATTGATGAAGGTTTTTGTCTTTTCAGTTGTGTTGGCTTGAATTGGCACTTGATTTTGGTTTGGCACTTAGTTTTGGTTTAGCATTTGGACTTGAGAGTATGTCTTTACAAGACCCTTGTCAATTAGTGCTTTTTCAATTTGCACCCCTTTGTTAATTATTTCTTCAAATGTGTTTGCATAATGAAGTCTCATATTATGTGCAACTTCAACATTTAGGTTTTGTACATAAAACCCCTGTTAACTAATTATCCAAAAAAATATTCAAAAAATGACTAGTTAGGACCCTCCACCTTTGTAAATATGCTGAGAAACTTTCTCCTCCTCATTGCTTGGCATTGCACAAATCCACTATTATCAGTTCATGTTCTATGTTGTAGGAGAAGAGGTTGACAAAATTTTCTAATAAGTCATCAAAAGGGATTACCAACCCCTCTAGAAGTTTGAGACACCACTCCAAATCTTGTCCACTCAAACTACTTGGAAACAAATGAAGAAAATATATATTGATGTAAGCTAGTTCTTGGCATGCAATGAAGAATGCCTGCAATTTCTCTCTTGGGTCACCTTTCCCTTTGTATTTATCAAACTTTGACAGTTCAAAATGAGGGGAAAAAGGAACTTGAAGAAAACAGAGGTCAAAAGGATAAGACACATATTTCATCAAATTTATATTTCTTGGTCACTTGGTTACCTTCTTAAAGTCTAGAAATAATTTCCTTCATTGTATTCTACTTTTGGCTGTTGGGAGCATTTTGTGATGAAGGTAAGATATTTTCTTATGTTTGATGGCCTTGGTTGGTAGCGGTGTAAGTAGGAATGGCTCCCCTTTACATGGTTCTATTAGGGATATTCATCCTATAACCTACTATTTGAGTTTGACGAGGGTTTTATTATAGGTTTTGATTTGGATTGGAATAGGTAATGCACTATTGGTTTAGAGGAAGATGTTGTTACAAATTGTAATGAATCTATTGTTGTGTATTTTATGGGATATATTATAGGTTTAGAGGAATTTGTTGTTGGTTTTGAGGGACTTTCTATTGCTTTACAATAAGGTGTTGCATTACAAATTAGAAGAAGTAGGCAATGTGTGTTAGGAACTACCCAATGCTTGTTGTGGTGGTGGATTGTTGGCAACTTGTGCATTATTTGACACTTGTTGCATATTTTTTTGGCCTTTATTGTGTGTTGGAAAGGATCTCTTAGTGGTTTAAAAATATATGTTATGTGTCAAGTGGAACTTATTGCATATCATTCGTTGAAGTGGCCTATTCAGAGGGAGCCAATTGATCTACATTAGATTTAACATTATTTATGGGTTGTTGTGGTTACTCAAGCAAATATTTTTAAATGTCATTGTTGCTAAATAAGTAGATAAATTAGCTACCAACTGATCAACATATCATTGGCTAATTTGTTGTATTGTAGAAGTAATGATTTTCTGTGTTGGGATTCAAAAAGTTATGCCTTCCATTTGCTAGATGACACAATCATTGGTTTTGTACTTTAAATAAGGGGTTGACTTTAGGTAATAGTTACTTCTTGAGGTAATTATTCAATGTGAACAAGATTACATAATTGGTTTATGGGGAAGTTAGGTGGGAGCTTGCCTCCCAATTCTAATATTTTTAGAAGTTGTTCATCCTTATCTTTCATAATTGATTGTTCAAATTGACCTTGAATAGTTCCAACAATGGGAGGGAGGTATTCGAACACTATAGGGTGGTCCTCATCATCCTCATTGTATTCAAAATTTTTAAGGTATCCCAAGGGATCGTAGAAATTTTCTTCCTCAAAGCTAAGGCTGTAATAGGCCCCATTACATGTGTACCTAGGCATGTCTCAAATGGTTTTTGAGTTAGATGAGGGTTTGGACATTGGTAGGTCTTTGACATGATTTGTTTGAAATTTGAAATGAGATTGAATGGCTTTGGACCTAAACTAAAACCTGAAATTGGAATTTAGATTTTGACACAAGGAAATGCTAGTTTGAGACTAAGAATGGAATGGGCAGTGTAATAGTACAAAATGAGAAAAGGCTTTATTTCAATTGGAAACATGTAACACCATAAAATGACTAAGGATGATTTGGAAAATTTGTGCAGTATAACACCTTAGTGCGTGAATGTGTAAGAATGTGTTTTGAAACATTTGTTTCTAGAACTTGGTGTATTTGTTTTGAATGTGGTTGTGATCACAACACTGGTTTCAACAAAGTCCTCAAGTAATCATGAACATAACTTAGAAACCAACACAAGTTTAAGCCTTAATCACTAAGTCCTTTTGATATACTCACCTTTGAGAGGATAAAATTTAATGGTTTATTATAGAAATTATTGGTGGTATTTTAACCCTACCCTTATCTCAAATATCTGTACTAAAAAGCGATCTTCAAGGGTGGATACCTTTGCACCCCTACATCAATGAAAATGTCATGAAAAAAATGGTTTCTATTCTAAGTTTTTATTGGATTTTCTAGATGGTCTTGATATACCTTATGATACATGGGTGGTTTAAAAAATACATGAATTAGATGTGAGATTCTACAAGCCATTTGTCAAAGGGTCTTGTCCCTTTACAACCACTTCAGTTATTGGGGTATGAGTGAAGTGCTATCGAAATTATCAGGCTCCAAGGAACATGCCAGCTAAGATACGACTAGTGTGACCTCAATTTTTATATGCCATTAGATAGCAAGGTTGGTACAATGTTAGGATGTGACTTCCTAGGTCAACACAACCCTAAAGACTAGTGGGAAGGAGATGAACTCCACCCCATAGTAAGAAAAGAAAAAAAGAAAAACATGCTTCATTTTTGATTCTTAGGACCCCACAAATGGGCAAGAGAAGAGCATACTTTGAAATGTTTTTTTGGGTAGATAAGTACGTAAGTAAACTTATGTGTTTTTTGTTACCTAGACTCCCTAAAGGGGGCAAGGGGAAAACACATGCACAATGGTTTACACAAATAAAAATGTAAATAACAAACCACTTAAGCTAATAATGAAATTCATGCACTCTTAAGAACCAAGTCAGAAATGATTGTTCATTGTTAAACACCAAATAGAAAAGATGATTGAAGTTTGCCTTGTAAAATCATGTAAAATTCTTAAAAGGATATCAAAACCTGCAAGACAAATGATTAAGCATTCAAATAATAATTGTGGTTGTCAAGAGGAAGTTGATTTCATAGTTTTTAATTCTTGATAAATTTTTACACAGGGTGATCCTACCGTTTAACATGGTGGTTATGTTGATTTCAAAGCAAACCCATTGTTCTACAGGGAGTCAAAGCTACAAATTTGGTAACTTCATCAATTAATCGGATGAACCCATTAATTACTAGATGAGTCTACTATTTCAAAAAAAATGACAAATAGAAAACATAATTTACCTTATAACAACCTCACCATTTGTCTATCAACACTACTAATTAAAGGTCAAGTTTATTATTTAGTAGTTCAAGTTCACTGATTGTAAGAAAACACAGTGAAATGTAGAACAATGACTTCACCATTTAGCAGGGTGAGTCTATCGATTTAGTATCAATACTGCCATTTTGTAGATTGAGTCTGTTGATCTTCCAAAACACATAGAGTAAATAGAGATTGGTGTAAAGCGATTCCACTAATTTGCATATCAAATTCACCATTTACATGAGCGATCCCATCATTCTACAGGGCAATCTCATTGTTCCACAAGGTGATCCCATCGTTAATCAGTAAGCAGAATATGATAAATTAAGAAAAAAAAGAAAAAAAATACCAAATAACAATCAAATTTGATAACTAGAAGATTAGGAAGGTTTATAAGGAATTTTATGGGGTGCACGGTCCCACCAGGCATGCCAAATGTAGAATAAGATTATGAAATATGTTAGTCCATCCATTAGTGAATAAAATCAAGAACAAACAACAAGAAATAACATACTAAGCCTACTTCCACAACTGGGCAAGGTCTATGAGATAAAGAAATAAACAAGAAAACATAAACAAGATAAGCTATACCTTCTCCATGGAATTTACCATCAAAGATGGTCCACAAGCATGTTCATGCTCGGATATGGAACTCAAAATGTTTAGTAATGTCGTTGAGCTAGTGCCTCCTATCATCAAGCTCTATTGGATTAGTTTGTGAATGGATTGGAATAATTTTTGAAGCTTTTAGATGAATTTTTGCATGGTTTATTTACACTAAAAAGCTTGTTGAAAGTGTGTAATGGCCTTGGTATTTATAGATTTTGAAAACTAAGTGTGACCCTAGGATCTAGATCAATATGTGTGGCCACAAATGGATTCAGTTTTTGAGGCAAAAGCATTGATTATTTTGGAAAGAGGGTGCATTAATAATGCATGACTTGCCTTAATTCAAATATTTATCCTCATAAATACCTAGTGCATGACAACTTTATGATGATGTCATGATGAGGTCATAATTCTAATGTTTTTTGAACTTTGAATATGTTATAGCTAGATAATTAGATCATTTCCATGGATTTTTAGTTTAGCCAATTGATTTATTTTACTTTTGATCTAGGAGGATCCATGTATCATTCCAAAAATGAAGTCTTCAAAATTTAGTTTGATTGATGGCACAATATAGAGCTCATCGAGAGCTTTTTGGCATAATTTGAATGGAACAATTTTGAGTCTGTATGTGAAAGATATCACACATTGAAGTTTTTGGTCGATAGGTAAAAAATTGGTGACGTAGGTTGATGTGGCACAATTCTAATTTGTGAAGTGGATAATCATGTGTCAACATGTGGTAGTCAGTTTGTGTAAAAAATTGGGTTTGGTTTTCATCCTTCATCTTTGACAGTGTATGGTGTTGGTCAAATGGGCCCCGTTATTTGCTCATTAGGGGTCCTCAGCGAGGGTCGACACACTTTTTGTGAGGAGGGGTGCCTTGGCCTCCTTTACTTCACAACTCATTATATTTGTTGGTGCATATAAACCTTTATTTACTTCATATCCCCATGCATGTGGGATTAATATTTATGTATTTGTAAATAGTGTTGATCTCATGCCAACCTAGGTGATCAACTTGAGTCAGTTGCTGAGCTCGAAGAACACACCAACATCCAACTCATTACCAAGTTAGCTTGTCAAACTGTCAACTACCAAGCTCATAACCAAAGCTTCCAATGCCATCGACGAGCCCAACATAGTTACCATCTAACATTATCTTGGATGTTGAGTTTAGCATTTGATAATGCCAAGCTAGGTCAAGCCTAACATAGCTCGAATCAAGACTGAGTTGATTCACCTCAGTTAAATCAAGTGCCTTAGCCAACAAAAGGCTATTGGTGACTATTCAAGTAGAGATGCAAGCTTTGAAAAGCTTGAAGTTGTTGCAATGTCCCAAAAATGGGACTAAAGGATTAAGTCTAATCACCAAACAAACACCGAAGGCTTCAAACCCCTGACCTAACATGTAAAAGGATAGAGGCTTGACTAGTGGACCCATGGGTTACAACATGTATATAAACCCATGATATTTTATTTGAAGTAAATTTTGGTTCAAATTGTGTATTTTTTTAAAAGGGCATAGAATTATTTGGAGAGAATAAGCCTTGAGTTTGTAGACTTGGCTCAAGAGAATTATCTCCAATAGAGAGCAGATCCTGATGAAGAATTTGAAGACTTATAATTTGATTGTAAATCCATTTGGATGTGAAAATTAATAGAATGGTCCTCACTTTGAGTGGACCTGGAGATGTAGGCTTATAAGCTAAACTCCGTTATCAAGTCTTGACTAGTGATATTGTTCCTATTCTTCGATTTTCTATATATTGCTCTTAATTTTAGTCATTTTATTATAATTTTGATTCTTTTTAAATCAGAAAAAGAGTAAAGAGAATTAGATTCATGTAAACAATAATGTGTTTTTAGCTTTTTTTGACACTTGTACATTTCATTTACTGATTAAATTTTTGGTATCAGAGCGGTTGTGATTTAATAGTGGGATTGCTAGTGTATGTTGACAAGGTCTAAATCTAGGTGGGGTGAAGGAGAATTGGTAGAGTATGATCCAAATATTGGGTCAAGATGTACTACTAAAATGTCAGGAGAAGAGTTTGATTCTGAATAAGCTTTCCACCAAGCCTTCTTAGAAATGAAGGGCATGGTTGAGGAGCTTTACCGGGAAAGAAAAAAGAAAATGGAGAGTGATGAAGGTAGTAAAGAATATGAGAAAACTTCCTCCTCTTCAAATGATAGTAAAGATAAGAAAGCCATTGAATCTCTTCCTTTATTAAAGCTAGATATCAAGTTTGAATTGCCAATGTTTAATGGTGAGATTAATGTAGAGAATTTGGATATTAGATAAAGCAAATTGAAGTATATTGCAGGGTCCAAAAGGTTGCTGAGGATGAGGCAAACATTCACTTGGCTACTCTTCATATGGGAGGCACAACTCTCATCTTGTGGGAGAGTAAGTTGAAGGAAAATGAGCTTAACAAAGGTAACTCAATTTCTACTTGGAGTGAATTTGTTGGTGAACTCAGAAAGCAATTTTATCCTTTAGGCTATCTATAACAATCTATGATAAATTGAAAAACTTTTAGACAAAATAAAGGCCAAAGTGTTTAGGAATACACATAGGAATTTATGAGAAAAACTTTACTTTTGAATATTCCTCTTTATACACAAGAAACACTACTTAAGAACATAGGTGGGTTGCATAGTTATTTGAGACACTTGATTCTTGTTCTCAATCCCACTAATCTAGATGCAATATGTGTTCAAGCTACTCACTTAGAGGCTAGAGGAAAATAAACAAAGTAATCTTTCCTAAAATTAAAAGTAAGCAATATGATGTTAAACATTTGAAAGGGCTAAGTACTGGAAAGGGTAAACAAAAATCCACTTTTACTATTCAAAAAGAAGAAGGAAAGCTAATTTGTAATCATTGAAAGAAAAATCATGATGAGTCAAAGTGTTGGAAATTACATCCTGAGTTAAGACCTAAAAGGTTTTAAAAGAAAGAAAAGAAAATTGATGCTATGGTTAAGGATCTAGGTTTAGATTCGGGGGATGAAATTAAGATCAAAGCCATGGGTTTGCACAATGATTCTTCTCTTTCCGTTTCTAGCACTAAGTCATCAAATGTTGCATCTTCTTCAAAACAAAATTATGTGCATGTTGATAAGAAAAGAAATGAATTGTTTCACATTAGATTTGTTTCAAAACATACTAAAATTGACACTCTGTTTGATAGTGGATCTCAAGCAAATATAATTTCTGAGGAGGTTGTTAAACAATTAGGCTTACAAACCAATCCCCATCCGAAGCCTTATCCACTAGTTTGGTTGTGTGACAATGCAAAACTTCAAGTAACAAAAACTTTTAGATTGAGGTTTGCAATCACATCCAAGTTTGTTGATGAGGTAAATTTGGATGTTGTCCCTTTGGGCATATGTGGGATTGTCTAGGGAAGTCCTTATCTTTATGACAAAAAAACAATCTTTTATAAGGAAGAAAATAAGTACTTGATTGTAAAGGATGGCATTGAATATATAGTCAGAGAACATCACATCAAGATAAGTCTTTCTTTAGTTTCAGCAGGGCAAATGAAAATATTAGTTAATTCAAGCAAGACTCTTTGTCTCATGTTGATTAAGTCTAAAGAAAAATAATATTTGTAGGCTTTGGAAAATTGTGATCCTAGGCATAAGAATGAATTAGTTGAAATCATTTCTTGTTATGATGATGTGTTTCAGGATCCCAAGGGGTTGTCCCATAAAAGGGGAGTTCAACATGAAATTTAGTTATTACAAGATTCTCCTCTCCCTAACATTGGCATGTACAGGGTATTAATGGTTGAAAATGAGGAAATCAAAAAGTAGGTAATGGAACTTTTGGAAAGAGGTGTTATTTATCCAAGTTTATCTCCTATTGGTTCGCCTATCATTTTGGTGCTAAATAAAGATGGAACATGGTGAATGCGTGTTGATTTTCATGCTTTAAACAAAATTACTATTAAGAATCATTACCCTCTTCTTTTTATTGATGATTTATTGGATCAATTGAAAAATGTTGTTTATTTCACCAAGTTAGATTTAAGAAGTGGTTATCACCAAGTTGGAATTAATGAGAGTGATGTTTGAAAAATTGCTTTCAAAACAAAACATGGATTTTTCAAATGGCTTGTCATGCATTTTAGATTGTGCAATGCACCAGCTCCATTCATGCATTTGATGAATGATGTTTTTAGGGAATTCCTTGATGATTTTGTTATAATCTACTTATATGATATATTGATCTTCAGTAAGTCTCAGGAAGATCACGTGATCCATATTGATAAAGTAATGGATGCATTAAGAAAGGAAAAAAAAAATTAAAAATGTCAAAATGTGAGTTTGGCAAAACCTCTTTGATTTACTTGGGGTACATTATAGGACATGTAATTGAAAATTGATCCTGCAAAGGTGGAAATCATTGTTAACTGGCCTAAGCCCAATAATGTAACTAAGGTTAAAAGTTTTCTTAGTGCATTACAGTTTTGGAGAAAGTTTATTGATCATTTCTTGTATATTGCATCACCTTTGCATTCTTTGACTAGTGTGAAACACGTCTTTTAGTGGGGAGGCAAACATCAGAAGGCCTTAGACACTTTAACAAAAAAGATAAGTACTGCTCCTATCTTGACACTTCTTGACTTACAACAACCATTTAAGACCGAGACAGATGCAAGTGATTATGTTATGGGAGTTGTTTTAATGCAGGGAAAAAACCTATCTGTTATCATTTTGAGACCTTCACAAGTGCGGTAAGGAATTATCCAACTTATGATAAAAAAATTGTATGCATTGGTTCAAAGTATTAAAAAATGGAAATATTAATTGGTGGGCAAGGAAACAATAATTCATATAGATCACTAGCCCTTATAGTATCTCCAATCACAAACCAAGCTACAACAGTCTAGGCATTTCCATTGGATGGGTTTCTTGCAGCAATTTCATCTTGTGATCAGGTATAAAAAAGGTATATAGAATAAGGTTTAAAATATGCTTTCTAGGCCTCCTATGGTAGTTGCATCTATTCTTTTAGAGTATGGTTCTTTGTCTCATGAAAGTTAGAAAGAACAATATGTTAATGGTCTTGATTTTAAGGATGTGTATGAACACTTGATGAGTGGTAAACGAGTAGAAGAATTGAACTATCATGTGTATAATGGTCTTTTGTATTATTTGGGTAAACTTTGTATTCCTCAAAATGAGAGGGTGCACATAATTAGGGAAGCTCATACTTCTATTATTTTTGGTCATTTTGGAGTTGGTAAAATGATTACACATTTGAAAATGTATTGTTACTGGCCCTGTATGCAGGAACATGTTGCAAAATACATAAAGGGGTGTGGTCTTTGTGCCACAAGCAAGCCTAGCAATAAGAAACTGGGACTTTACACTCCCTTACCTATTCCTACCCACCCATGGGAAAGTATTTCCATGGAATTTGTAGGGGGCTTGCCTATGTCACAAAGAAAACATGACTATTTGTATGTGGTAGTAGATAGATTTAACAAGATGTGTTTTCATTCTTTGCAATAAACAAATCACTGGGGAAGGTACTACACACTTGTTCTTTAAACATGTATGGGTTCATTTTGGTTTACCCACTTCTATTATTTCTGATCAAGATTCTTCATTTATTGGAAGTTATTGGTCAACTTTATGGAAATTAATGGACACTAAATTAAAAAAGAGTACTGCATTTCATCCACAAACCGATGGATAAATAGAGGTTGTAAACCGCACTGTGGTACATTTGCTTAGGGGTTATTACAGTAAACATCCCAAGTTGTGACATGAACATTTGTATTACATACAACATGCTTATAACCATGCACTTCACTCTTCTGCTATGAAATCTCCATTTGAAGTTTGTTATGGATACTTGCCTAAATATCCTCTAGATTTTTGTTATGGATAGGATTCAGTTGTAGTTGAACATAATGATGCTATTAAAGCTAAGTTCATTGAAAAGATACAACTAGTACACTAGACTATCCGTGATCAGTTGGAGAAAAGTCAAGTAAATTACAAAGCAAGACATGACAAATATCGAGTTGATCATTAGTTTGTTGTAGGTGATATGGTATGGCTTCACATCAGTAAGGAAAGACTTATAGGTGAAGGTAAAAAGTTGAAACCAATCCAATATAGACCTTTTTGAATTATTGACAAAATTGATACAAATGTTTTCTAGTTAGATTTACCATCTTACCTGCAAATTTATTTAGTTGTTAATGTTGAAAATCTAAAATTGTATGAGCCTCCAATGATTGTTGATCATGATGAAAGTGTAGCCATTCATTCTGTTGATGATTTTGCTCTTGAGTATCTAATAAAATTGTAGGAAGATACGATTCTTGACAGGAAGGTTCAAACATTGCAAAGGGGAGATGTTGAGTATCTTCATGTTAGTCTCAAAAGGATGCACTTGAACATGGCCAAATGGATGGAAGCCAAAAAAGTGAGGGAGAAATACCCTCACCTCATTACCAATTAAAAATCAACTTTTGAAGGTCCAAAATCTCCTAGTGGGGAGGATTGATCTAGGAGGATCCATGTATCATTCCAAAAATGAAGTCTTCAAAATTCAATTTGATCAATGGCACAATGTAGAGCTCATCGAGAGCTTTCTGGCACAATTTAAATGGGTCAATTTTGAGTTCATATGTACAAGATATCGCACACTGAAGTTTTTGGTCGACAGGAAAAAAATTGGTGATGCAGGTTGATGTGGCATAATTCTAGTTTGCTAAGTGGACCAATCATGTATCAACATGTGGTAATCAGTTTATGTGAAATAATTGGGTTTGGTTTTGTCCTTCATCTTTGATAGTGTATGGTGTTGGTCAAATGGGCCCCATTATTTGCTCGTTAGGGGCCCTTAGTGAGGGTTGACACACTTTTTGTGAGGAGGTGTGCCTTGGTCTCCTTTAATTCATAACTCATTGTATTCATTGATACATATAAAACTTCATTTGCTTCATATCCCCATGCATGTGGGATTAATATTTATTTATTTGTAAATAGTGTTGAGCTCATGCCAACCCGAGTCATCAACTCGAGTTAGTTGCTGATGTCAAAGAGCACACCAACATCCAACTCATTGCCATGTCAGCTCATTGAGCTGTCAAGTGTCAAGCTCAAAATCGAAGCTTCCAATGCCATTGATGAGTCCAACATAGCTGCCATCTAACATTAGCTCAGATGTCAACTTTAGCATTTGATAATGCCAAGTTGGGTCCAACCCAATATAGCTCAAATCAATATTGAGTTGAGTCACCTCGGCTAAATCAAGCACCTTATCCAATAAAAGGCTATTGGTAACTATTTAGGTAGAGACCCAAGATTTTAAAAGATCGAAGATGTTGCAACATCCTAAATGTGGGACTAAAGGATTAAGTCTAATCACCAAACCAATGCCAAAGGCCTCGAACCCCTAACCTACCATGTAAAAGGATAGAGGCCCGACTGGTGGACCTGTGGGTTGAAACATTATATAAAGCCATGATATTGTATTTGAAGTTAATTTTAGTTTGGACTATGTATTTTTTTAAAAGGGCATATAATTATTTGGAGAGAATAGGCCTTGAGTTTGTGGACTTGGTGAAAGAGAATTATCTCCAATAGAGAGCAGATCCTGGTGAAGAATTTGAAGACTTCTAAATTGACTGTAAAGCCATTTGGATGCAACAATTAATAGAATGGTCCACACTTTGAGCAAACCTAGAGACATAGGCTTATAAGCCAAACTTCGTTATCAAGTCTTTACTAGTGATATTATTCCTCTTCTCTAATTTTCTATTTATTGCTCTTAATTTCATTCCTTTTATTATAATTTTGATTCATTTTAAATAAAAAAAAAGACTAAAAAGAATTAGATCCATGTAAACAATAGTGTGTTTTTAGTTTTTTCAACACTTGTGCATTTCATTTATGGATCAGCTTTGCTATTTAATCTTGATTAGCTTTTAGGTGCCTTATGCAATGTCAAAATTTTCTTATTTTACTTCAGTTAATTGCCCTTAAATTTCACCCACACAACAGTAATTTGATTCTAGTTAAATTGATCGAAGCTTCCAATTGGTTATAGTGTCGTGCCTCAATTAAGGATGTATTGATATGTTTTGTAAATTGCATGTGACATGTGCAAAAAAATTAGAGTGGTTCAATGGTGTTTGGTTATAATGTTCTGATTTACAATTTCAACACAATAGTGGTGAGAATTAGATGTTTATATACACTTCATTTATGTGACTATGATTTCAGTTATTTTTATAAGAATGTAGTGCACAAGTGATAGGGGTGCAACCTATGTTTACTTAATGAAGTTTTATAGACCTCAAAAAAAATTCATCAAAAATGCACTACAGGCCCTGTTATTGGTGTGTCATGTTTGCACTTGATGTGAAGTCCACCTTAGGTGGTGTGTTACTAGGATGTGACTTATTATGTGCAAAATATTATTTAAGTGGCAGTTGTCCTCACATGTGTGAGAAGGGTGATTTGTAACTTGGGGATTGATCTTATCCCACCTTTCACTCAACCAAAAATAATATCTCACTCACCTCATGATTTTCTTAAATAAGGACCCTTTGTGTCTTTGTGGAAAGTTAGACTTGAGCTTAGATTCATTTTTAGAGCTTGTAGAGATGTAGTCTCTTATAGATTCGTATTTTAGTGTAACCATTGCTTGTTACACACACATGTACATTATGTATTTTATTAGTGTAATACAATGTGCTTTTGTTGGTGAATCTCTTTCTCTATGATCTAAGCATTGTTGTGTGGATGGACGTTCATTGCATAGTTTTATTGGGCCCTTCTTGATTCCTATATGGTATCAAAGTCAAATCTGCAATCTCAATCTTAAAATTTTCTCAAGTCTAGGTTTTTATTCATAGTTATTTTCATCATTGGTTGTAGATCTAAATGGAGAAGAGCTTTTATGAAGTGATTTTACCTTTTTTAGTGTTTTTGGTGGATCTAAAATTCCATTTGAAGATAATTTATGTTGTTGATGTTTTCATCTTCATCAATATCATAATTTCCATGCATTTTCCCAAGCCTCTAATAAGTTTTTAGCGAATCCATGTTGTGGGTTTTCAAAATTACCCAATGGGTATTTTTTGTTTGTGCCAAAACTAATATTTTAGGATTATTTTTGGGTTTTTTTAATTTTTGGAAAAATATAGAAATTTTGTTTCTAATTCAATATATTTCTTAAATTATATTTAGAAAAAATAAAAGTTTAAAAAAATCATTTTTTTTGGAGCTTTGGGTGATTTTATGTGAAATTTTGAAAATTTAAATTTGTAAGATAAGAGCAACAAAGATGAAAGTGGATTTTTTGCACTTTATTTGAAAAATGTGGGACAAAACAATGCTAAAAAAAATTTAATTCTAACAACATTTTAAAAATTCTTCTTTTCAATAATTTGGACTTACGCTACTCTTGTGGCACGCATTTGAAGTCGTTGTTTAATGTGATGGAGTACTAAAGAGATCACACTAATTACCTGATTACTAACTACCACACAAACCATAGCATGTGACCATTATGCTTAAACATCAATGGATAACCACTAGCAATTTACTAACACAGGTCCACCATGTGACTTCTCATTGGGCGGATTTAGTCCTTAGGGTCTAAACATCACCATTAAGCCTTCTTTTTGGAATGTTTAAATTTTGTGGCTCGCATCTTTTGATCTGTAAAGCCTGGAGAGGTGATTTTTTTCAAATCGTATTTTATTTTTTAGATATACATAGTGGTGGGCTTATTATTTTCATTTTGATAACCTATGTTTCCATAATTTATAATTTTTTCCTGATTTGTTGACTAGATCATGTATTTTGTACTTTCTAAAGACCTTAAATTTTGACCAGTAGCTTAGATTGACATGTTTTTTTTGAAAGTGCATGTCGTTTCATAATATTCATTGATGTAACATCAATTAGTTTGATGTTGACTCAGATTTGAATTTATTTCAACATAATGGCCTATTTTATAAATTGTGAGTCATATTGCTTAACATTGAGTATAGGTGCCACCTTATTTTCAAAGGGTATCCCTCTTTAATGATTTATATATATTTAAGGGGTTTATTTATATGTGCTTTATACTCACACTACTTTATAAAGTGACATAGGGTTTTTTAATGTTTATCTTTACGCGTATGTGCCTCATTTTGCATACTCTTTTCAAATTTTAGTTGTTGAGTACTTTCATGTGGCATTTGGGGCACTCTCACTTGGGGATTTTTAGTGATTTTTATGCACACCTACCACATTGACACTTTTGAGAATATATTATGGTTGTTCGAGTATGCTATGTACCTTATGTTTTTTTCCTAGAGGATACAAAGGCTGGTTGTTTTTTGAGCCAAATCATTTCTATAGCAGTGCTTCTAGGGTTTCTAAAATCATAATTTATTTTTTTCGATGTTATATTATTAATAGAACCAACTTGAGGTTTTAAAACATTCAAATAAGTTTTTGAGCCAACGCTCTTTGGTTTTCACCTTCAATTTTGCTCAGATGAAACACATATATACAAACACTCTTGTTTACATATCGAGATTCATGGGAGATACTTTTATTTCCATCTTCATTCTATATGAGGATTTAACATATTTGACAGTTATCTACATCAATAAATTCATTATTATTTTTCTCTATTATTGTACAGAGTACCTCACCATGCCTAGTTGTTGGGACCCACACTTATGAGCTTAAGACTTCATCTCTTTCACCATGTCACCTAAGTTGATCTTTAGGGGGGATGGTGTTGGTGTGTTTCATATTAAAACTTGATATAAAGTCTACCTTAGGTGATGTGTTACAAAGGTGTGACTTATTATGTGCATTGTTTATGTGCACAACATTATTTAAGTGGTAGTTATCCTCACATGTGTGAGAATGATGAGTTGTTACTTGGGAAATAATCTTATCCCACCTTTCACTCAACCAATAAAATTCTCACTCACCTCTTGATTTTCCTATATAGGGTCCCTTTATGTCCCTGTAGAAAGTTATATCAGAGCTTAGATTCATCTCCAAATCTTGTGGAGATATAGTCTCTTAGAGAGTCTCGTTCTAAAGAAACCATTGATGGTTTCACACACATGTACATTGTACATTCCATTAGTGTAATACAATGTGCTTTTATTGGTGAATCTCTTTATGATATGAGCATTGTTATGTGGATGGATGTTCATTGTAGAGTTTTCTTGGGACATCCTCAATTCCTATACCTATTGATATTCAATCAATGACACATGTTTAGTGAAATTTGAATATTTTATTTCTCTACCTTTACAAAATTCCTATAGCTACTTCATACTTATTATTTATTCATAGGAAATTAACATAATCCTATGATCTTAACCTTATGATATAGATTTAGTACGCCCCAGGACAAATGTACAACCCATTCTCTTGTAGTCTTGAAAATTATGTCAAAATTATAGCGGCTCCTAGAAGGTCGTACACTTAGAGACTCTGATTCAATCTAGTGGAAACACATAGAACAATGTTAGGATCTCTAGAAGGGCATAATGAATAGATTCATGGGTAAATACATGTATCCAGCTTATGCTAAGTGGTAAATATGTGTCAAAATCATAGTTATCCAAACTGTAGCTCAAATGACATATTTATGTATGAAGTCTCACAATCACACAATACACAATAAAAAAGGAGATAAATCAAGACTCTAGGATACTCTGTGACTCTAGGACCCTAAGATCATGACACATGGATAGATGAGATCTCATTTAAAAATAAATCCATAAGCAAAATTATTGTACTAATTTTTTAATGAAAGTCAAAAAATATAAAATGACAAGTCTTTTGACTACAAATGGTAAAAAAAGTCAAAATGAGTTAAAATTGGTCAAATTTATTTTTATTCTTCCAAGTCAAGAAATTCAATGAAGGAAATGAATAAAAAATTGCTTAATTCCTTTGCCTTGTCAAAATTCTACAACCTGGCAAGCATATGGCAAATTTATCTCATTTGTCTAGCAGATCATCATAACCCAAAGTGTGCTCAAATGTACATTGAAACCTGATGTGTGCTCAAATAGGTGGCAGAATATGCATCCTTGTCAAATAGCTCCTTGAAACCTAATGTGTGTCCAAACACATTAGATCATGATACCTTTATGAGCATACCCATTAGATTCTACTCTTGTTCAAAGTACACACAGACTCTACTCTTCATTCATGCAGGGGATAAAGCCTAACATATTGTCGAACAAGCCTATAGATCTTGACACTAATAGATGCACCCCAAAATCTCTACCATTAATCTATATATTATCTTCACACACATGGATATTTCACATCATGTATTAAAACCCTATATTTCTTCCATGTTATTCATCAATTTTCTCCTCAATCCTTGTATTCTCTATTCCTCCTTGCTCAATCTTGTGAATCTTGCCTTCTTGTTATCATTGGCATTGCAAGTTTTTATTTTTTGGATTATTTTTAGTAGACATGACCCAGGGTTTACATTCATTGAATCAACATATAAATTCACATAGTTCTAACAAGTGTTTGATCAAATTACTTGAGTTTCTTCTTCAAAAGTTTCTTCAAAACACATTGCAGAATTTAGTTTTCCTTTTATGTATTTTGTTAACATTTACCACTGGTTTATACAACTACTAGATTGTAATCCTCTAATAGACAAATTTCTAAACTACGAGATTGATTTGTGCATTCCCCAAACCCTGAACATTATTCAAACATTCATCATATTATACCTTTTCTTAGAATACCATGGGACTCTAACCTACTGCTTAACACCTTTTCAAACTTTGATCCTACTTGTGACATAGTCAAACTCCATAGTCTGCTCAAACAACTACCACATCTTGATCCTGTATCAAATAGATCCATAGAGTCCACCTTTTTCATAAACACACCTTGGAACCTATAATCTAGTCAAATATACTTTAGACTCTATATTCTATATAAACACTCTTTAGATTCTACATCTCACTCAAACATACTCTATGATCCACTCTTTTCTTGAACAAGGTCATTTTTTTGCTCTGTCCATATGATCAAATCAAGTTTCAATTTCTCTCATAGGAAGGTGATCTTCATCAGATGTCAACATTCATAACTGAAATCAAAGAGACTCTTAAGAAAAACACCCTGAAGAAGACTCCTCCCAAAAAAGGTCTTCAATTAGAAGACAAAGAGATGAAGTATCAGTTTCAAGGGGTTATTCCACCCTTGGAACCCAATGTATATCCAAACATATATTAGATCTTGATACATATATGAATATACCCATCAGATTTTTCTCTTGTTCAAAGCATAAACAGACTCCACTCTTCATTCATGCAGGGCTCAAAACCTAACATACTATCAAACAAGCCCATAGATCTTGACACTAATAGATGCACCCCAAAATGTTTGCCATTACTCTATATATTATCTTCACACACATGGATATTTCACATCATCTATTAAATCCCTCCATTTCTTCCATTTTATTCACCAATTTACTCCTCAGTCCTTGTATTCTCCATTCCTCCTTGCTCAATCTTGTGAATCTTGCCTTCTCGTTATCATTGACATTGAAAGGTTCTATTTTTTGGATTATTTTTAGTAGACATGAGCTAGGGTTTACATTCAATGACTTGACATATAAATTCACATAGTTATAACAAGTGTTTGATCAAATTACTTGAGCTTCTTCTTCAAAATTTTCTTCAAAACACATTCTCGAATTTAGTTTTCCTTTTGTGTAATTTGTTATCATTTACCACTGGTTTGTACAATTACTAGATTGTAATCATCTAACAAACAAATTTATAGACTCTGAGCTTGATCTGTGCATTCACCAAACCCTAAACATTGTTTAAACATTCATCATATTCTACCCTTTCTTGGAATATTACTAGACTCTAACCTACTGCTTAACACCTTATCAAACTTTGATTCTGCTTATGACATAGTCAGATTCCATAGCCTGCTCAAACAACTACCAAATCTTGATCCTCTATAAAATAGATCCATGGAGTCCACCTTTTTCATAAACACATCTAAGAACCTATAATCTAGTCAAATATACTTTAGACTCCACATTATACACAAACACTCTTTAAATTCTACAACTCGCTCAAACACACCCTATGATCCACTCTTTGCTTGAACAAGGTTAGATTTCTTACTCTCTTCACATGATCAACTCAAGTTTCAATTTATCTCACAGGCAGATGATCTTCATTAGATGTCAACATTCATAACTCAAATCAAAGAGACTCTTAATAAAATCACCTTGAAGAAGACTCCTCCCAAAAATGTCTTCAATTAGAAGAAGATAGAGAGATGAAGTATCAGTTTCAAGGGGTTGTTCCACCCTCATATCTAGATTCAAAAGTTGAGGAAATAAAAAATAATGATCTAGGTCACATCAACATGGAATATTTTTAGAATAGAATTAGTGGGGCCCATAAGATAGATTATAATCAAAGCATCGACGATAGTGGATTAGTTCAAGTAACTACCTTCCTAATTTCAGTATAGTTCTCAGAACTAGTCCTAACAATGGCTAAGCATTATGATGTAGAGAAGAGAGAAGTCAAAAATTCAAAAGGAGAATATATCTTATGTTGAGGCCAAAATCATATTAATCGCTTGCTTCAATTACCTAATATGCAACATTTGTTAATTTGACTCCAACATCTGCTCAACAATTTTGGGATTCCAATACTAGTTTTTGTTTTAAGTGGGTTGATAAAAAATGGTTGACAAAACATAAGCATACAATAATAAGACTTCCTAAGAATATTTCCATGTTTGAATTTATGAATAAAGTCAATGATATGATCACACTCTTGTATAGAGTATTAGGGAGCTTGGTTGCAAGAAATTTTTTAAACATGGATGTATAGATGTACATGGATCATCATCAAAATAAGAAATGAATCAATTGGGGATAATTGATCAATGATTTTATTCACAAGCAACTAATAGAGATTAATATTGCTTCCAAGTTCTATGTGACCTCTTATTTCATATATGATGTTTCCAGGAGAAGATTCTATAGTGGCTTGAATACACTAGTTGACACGCAAACTACAAAAATATATGATTTATATACTCAACTCACATTTAATAAAAGTGCACGTCATTTTCACAGAATAAATGATGCATTTTTACAATATTTTATTCAAATGTTTGAAAAATAACCATACAACTTGAGAATATCAATTCAAGCTTCTACAAAGATTTCCAGATGGGGAGCCTGGTTCATATAATTCCTAACTTTCACTTATCTAAGAATTCATGGTCATGAGATTTCTCCATACATGCTTCCAAGGTATGTAGATGATAAATGGGCCTTAATGTAACTAGTAAGGTAATTGACTGAGACACACAAGCTCTTGTCTAGCAAGCACAAGTTTGGAATAAAGTTTCTTATTTTTATTGGTCAATACACTTGTGCTTCTTTGTCTAAAGAAAAATTGATTGATGAATAAATGACTTGAGTCACCATTTGATCATTTGAAATAAGACCTTATTTTGATGCTAGATGCCTAATTTAAAATATTCTTAGTTATATACATCAACATGTATACCATTTTGAAGACTTTTGGATGTATTGTGATGATGAAAAGGATGTGAGAATTCATGATAAATCATGATTCACTTTGGAATAGGTTATTATATTTGATATAGTATAAATCAAGAAGAATATAGTGGCTGATGAAGAATCATTAGACCCTATTTATGAATAATAAGGAATTAAATCAAAATCTCTTCTAAAAGTAGATTGGCACAAAAAAGAATCCACTTCACTCATTAATAGGACCCAGGTGGTGCTGAATATAACTCTCAAATGGTTGAGAAACAAAGGTATTAATGTTGATAAAGCAAGATTTCATCCTCCCATGAAGGATATTGAATTGGGAAGTGCTCATTAACAACATCACACATAAATAAGAGCATTTTCAATAGCAAAAACTAACAAATATTCAAAATAAATTGAAGAAAAAATAAAAGTTGAAGCCATTGCAGAAGTCATTCTAGTGCAAAACCATTCAAGCTTAAAATAATAAGGTTAGGTGAAAAGTTCTCAAGTACTCATACCAGTTATATTTCAAAATAAATTCCTCCTGAAAGTCTTACTCAACCCCAAACCTTGGTGTTTGATACTACATAATATCTTCTAGCTTCAAATTAATCCTTGGTATTTTCACCTTTTTCTCCCTCTCAGCTTGATACTTCATTACCTTCACCTCTTTAAATATTATCCTAAATCTCCCACTGATACATTAGAAAAAGAGGAAGGTGAAATTGTATAAGAAAATTCTCAAGCCTTTCAAACTCCTCTTCCTCCTCCTGAGACTCAAAAGGAATCTAACATAAGAAATGATCTCCTAGTGTATAAGTTCCTGATCGGTTGAATGAGATAGTCAAGAGAATTAAAAAATTGTGAAGCCATAGGAAATTAATTTCAACATTTTGACAACTATTCTTCCTAGTGAAGTTAAGAAGCCCGAAATAGTTTTTAGAATAATCATAGATCAAAAAGGGGATTTATGTGCATAGGCAATAGTTCCTCCTATTGAGAAAGATAAAGACAATGTTGAGGCTTTTGATTATCAAATTACAAAGATACACTTGGGAAAATCCATAATGTAAGGTGTGAAGTAAAATGTTCAATATGTAATTGACACATTACTTGAGAAAATAAACCAAGATAAAGTGACCAAAGAACAACTAAGAGAAAAGGTTGAACAATTAACATCAGTGGTCTAGAAACTAGTAAGACCAATTCAATCTTCCTCTTCGCTTGTTCATAAAATCTTAAAATTTAAAACACTAAATTTAGTAGAATAAATTGGTCATATAGGCAAGGCAATAAAAGAATGGTCCAAGAAAATTTTGTAGCAAGGTGTTACTACTAATCATATAGTGATGACCATATTTTCTAAATTCTAATTAGAATATGATTAGGCAACAAAATCTGAAGACAAATATGTTAATGAGGTATAAAAATGGAATGGATTACTTCTCAAGTTGGAATATTTCTCCTATACTTGTCCAGATGTCCTCATTTAAGAAGAAATTATTAAAAAATAAATTATATATCTCACTAAATTTTTAAGAGCAGTTAAGTTCATAATTTGTATTGTCAAATAAAGTATCAAAAAATTTAATGATTCAAGTCAATAGGAGGTGATGATCTCCTTGAAATAATGGGAGGAGTAGGGAAATTAAATTTCACATACACTAATGATAATGGAAAAGTGGTTTATGAGGAAATCATTATCAATCAATTCAAAAATAATGTTGAGGAAATCCTAACTCCCAAATCTACATTTAGTTATGGATCAATTCAGATGTTGATTAAATATTATAATAATTTGGATAATCTCAATACGATGTTAAAGAGACTTTAGGGAACAACTCATAAAATTGATCATCTACATTTTGATGCAAAGATAACTTTTACATATTCATATGGCTCATATGAAGACAAAGTGATAGAAACCCTAAATTTTTTTGATGAATACTAGGAGAAGAAGCCTTAACCATAGAAAGAGAAGATCTATATTTTCCTCGGTGAATAAGAACAATAATAGTTCATCATAAAATTTTGACTAGTTTCCTACGTGGAACTTTTTGAGTCATTCTTAAAATTTTCATTTGCATATTTTTGTAATAGTAATTTATACATTGTATGTTTCCTTTGCAAGTTTAAAGTCATGCAAAATTTCCAATGCATTTTTGAAATTTGTGTAATTTTGTTATTATAAATTTTCAATTCATGCAAAAATATCAACGCATTTTTGCAAGTTATGTAAATTGCCTAATGTGTTTTTGTAAGTTTTTAAGATGTGCAATTTTGATATTGTAGTTTTGAAAGATTTTAAAAGGAAAAAAAGATGGTTATGCACTAATACCACCTAGTTCAACCTATAAATAAAATTTATAGGCTTATTTTTAAGGGTTCTTGACAGTTATACTTTTATAGCAAAATAGAGAAAGAGGAGATTCCATTTGCAGCTCAAAGAGAATCAATACAAGGAGGAATTTTACAAAATTTGTGTTCAAAATATCTTAATGGATAATGTATATGTGTACATCAATATACATTTGATTCTTTTATTTATAAATGTTTCTAAGATTATGATTAATTAAATTTTTTATTTGAATCTACGTTCTTAATTTCTATAAAATAGTGAAACCTTGGTGGAATGAAAATACTAATTTTATAAGAAAATACAAGATAGTTTTCATATTCTTGTTATAAAAATTATAAAATTATTTTGGTGTGTGTTTTATGATATAAGTAACATTTAATGTCTTTCGTAACTATTAAATGAGAAAGGTTTCCTTCTAGCAAAGTCACCTTCCTTTTTGACAATTCCTTTAAGTCTCTAAAAACTCCTCTTTCCTACACCTTACACACTTGGCCTCAAATTTGGCTTAAATTTACCATTAAAATCCATAAAATGGAGTGGATGACACTTATCAAGACCCTCCATTACCTTAGAGGCATCAATGACACCTTAAAATCAATTTACTTGAAGTTTTCCACCCTTCTCACTAGTTTGGACACTATGCCAGTTTTGATTGGCTGAGATGAAGCTATTGGTTTGAATACTTATGAGTTGATATGAATAATTAAATGGATGTTAGGATTTATCTCAAGTCCTAATACCTCTCCTAGAGTTGGTTTCATCTTCAGACTCCTCCTAGAACCTACAAAACACATAAAATAGTCAAAAGTACCCTATTTTGTACTTTGTCCATACAATTTTGTATACCTCATCCTGATGGGGAGTAGCCTTAGATAGTAATATATAACCTCTAATCCCTTTTTTGGACAAAATATTCCATTTGAGCAGATTCATATCCTCATTTCTCCAATTGGGTCTTTGTAAGGGTTTAACAAGGGTTTTAGGCTTGTTTTCACTCTTAAGGTTTATTCATGAAGAGTGGATGTTGTATTTTCAAAATAATTCCAAAAATTCATATTTAAAGACCTTAATAAACATCCTTGAACTTATTATATACCCATGCATATCCTCAAGGGAGATGTGAGCATCCAAAATAGTCTTGTCGAGCTTGATTCCTCATTTCCACAGGCCTAATGTTGTCTCTGAGCCCAAAAATGGATTCTTGATGCTTTCTTTGCAAGGTGGAAGATGAAACAAACCTATAATTACCCTATGAAAATTATAAAATATTTTTGAAATGTTATCTCATGATAGAAGTGAAAATGGTTCTCTAATTGCCTTTAGGCCTAACCATGCCCAATAGGCCTGCCTGCAACCCTTGTGTTCTAGGCCATCTTATTGGAATTATTTTAATTACATAAGATTTAAAACTTATATAATGATCCCAAAAACATTATTTAACAATTTATAAGGCCCTCTTACATATGTAAATGAAAATGACCTTTCATTTGGGCACTAGGCCAAAACCTTGCCTAACATGCTGACTGTAACCTTAGAGTTATAGGACACTTGGATGAGATTATTCCTTATGTGATTGATTATTCATGCTTGTATATATGTTTTTAAACTATCTACACCTTATTGAAATGTACATGTATCTTCTAGTTTACTCTTATTACCCATCTTTTCCACGACTGTAAATTTCATGCATAAAGGGAGTGCCTTCTGTTTGAGACAAAAAAATGGCACTCCCCTATTTCCTAAAATAAAGGTGAATATTTTATTGGATTAATCAAATAATATAGGTTATTTTTACCAATTTTATCCCTTGAACCAATCAATATGCCCCTCAACCTCTGCAATACTCAAGACAATTAGTGTAAAAAGGGACTGTGCACAGGGTTTTGATGTGGACTGTGTAATGTTTGTTTAGAGCTCCTCTATTTGATCTATGTTTATCATGAAATTTCCATGATACCAATTTTACCATGATGTATTCATTATAATTCTCTCTTATCACTCCAATATTCCATGTCCCTTTCCATACATTGAACCTCTCAAGGCTGAGTTATATCAATTCATTGTGTTTTACTCCAATATGCTACACTTGTAGGTGATCATGTGCATTTGGGATTGAGTAAAGTGTTTTATAACTATATATATTCCTTTAGGTTCATTTAAAACCTATTTGGATTCAGTTTTCTCACCCTTACACTATTTCCATACCAAAACACTATTGCCCTATTCACTATCTACCACAGTAAACTATAGTTGACTTTCTTGAAGCAAAAGGTTTATAGGTTGGCATTATTATCTTAAAGTCATGACAAATGTTATTTGGGAGGGTTTTTATCCCTTAAAATTCACTTTATAATAAAAAATTTGGTACATTCATGTCAAACTCTTCATTATGAATGATGTGGAGGATGGCTCATGACTGTAGGTGCATAATTCAAGAAGTAGACACCTATAGGTGCTTATGAGGATAAAAACACTACTTATCCTCTATTTTTGATGATACCTTAGGTCATTAATGTCACTTTAACCATTTTGAGACATTCACATATAATGTCATAGTCTAGTTTACAACATTGGGTAAAAGAAGGTATCTTGAGGATTAAAATCATGTAGATGTTAATGAAGGGTTTTAGTGTTCCAATAACAACTTTGAGGCCCCCAAATGACCATCTTCCACTAATAATCTTGACCTCATTTTTTACAGTGCTATTTTCCTATGATAGGGATGCAATAAAAATTCATTATGATACCCAAAAAGTCCTTATATCCCTGTTGTATGATACCAACCAAAAGGCCCAGACCTCTGTTTTCTTATTTTAGGGACAAAGGGCATGAACACTGTCATCTCATACTTTGAAGGTTTATCCACTTCAAATTGCCAACTTGACACCTCAAGTGAGTCTACTATGGTATTTTAAACCCACTATGATTCCAAAATGGGTTTGACCACTTGCTTAAAAACTCCTATATGACATCCTAACTCTTTGTATTATCTCCTGTAGATGCACATTTTCCTATCTTTAGGCAATGAATACAGTCATAAATAGTGTGTGATACATTTGAACTTCTAATGGATATTGACATATTTCAATGATTGAAAATATACTATTCTTTCTCCTTATGTCCTTGTTTAACTTAGGTACTCTTCTTCCAATGTGATTTTCTTCATGAGAACATCTGTAGGTAAGCATTCTAAATTGTATATACAGGCAGTGAACATGATTGGTGAATGTATGTTGATGAATGATATCATGAACCTGCATAGTCTAATTATCAACTCCTCAAATGAGTTTTTTGACTTATTATAATCTTTATACAAGTCTCAAAACACCTACTCTAACGTGAAAACCTTTTACAAACCAATGCTACAAAGTAATCAATGGTGTCTAGTGGTCGGTTAGTATGGTGTATGAACTTGCAACCAACCTACATCCTCTTCAAACCTTCAAATAGACTCTATTGAGTTATTTATGACTTGAATTAATTGATAAATCCTCACTACAACTCCATGAACATGCTAAATAGGCTTTATACATGTGGCTGCAAGTGATAGTGAGTGGAAAGTTGACTATGAGAAAGGCAAGACTGAATATTTGATCAAAACATGGTGTTATGAGACTAATATTAAAGGCAAGGTGATAAATATGACCTTTATACCTTTATAACATTAATTTATACCTTTATAACACTACATCACATTCTTATGAGACCTCTTCTAAGAACCAAACATTCTATAAACAAAGAAAACTGATTGAGACTACACATGGTGGCACCTTCCTATAACATGAGATAACATGCTCATCCAAATAAAATGAAACATGAAAATAAACATGGATATCATTTTAAAATATATCCCACATCCTCCAAAATCAACATCACCAAATTGTTTGTACAGACTTGCCCAAAATAGAGCAAAACCTATAGGGTGCACAAATTAGCAAGCAAAAAACACAATCAACTTCATGAGGATGGTTCATAAAACAAAAGATACCATTCTTAAAAATATTTCTATGTAAATTAAGATATATAATTTTAGTTTCACCTCCCAAAGGTTTTTGACCTATAAGTTCTCCAACTGTCAGTACCAAGTACAAACTTGAAGACTAGTTCTGTGTGTCTAGAAGGGTGAGAAAGGAACATAATGGTTTTAGCTTTAAAATGGCACTTACAGAGAATTTAAAGAATAAAAATGAACCTAAAGAAGATGAAGAGTCATATTAAAACCTTATCCCACGTGTAAAACTTTCCCATAGGCCATACAAGTGCTAAACTCTTCTCTTTTCCCAAGAAAACTATTATTTCTCTTGAAGAACATGTCCCTTTCAGTTATGAAGAGTTGATTAAGGCATAATAGGACACATGTCACATTAAATCATATTTATTACACCTTCACACTTTCCTAGGAGGTTGTACAACTCATTTAATGCCTTATTTTGACCCTAAAATGACTCAAAATGATATAAGGACTAATATGACTAATGACCAAGCTAAAGTGATATGGAATAACATTTAAATACATATAATACACCCGATGACATAATATTATATCCCTAAAAACACTTAAAACTCAAGTTTTATTTTATAGGGATCCTGATATGACCTACAAGGTCAAATTTGGTCAATAAATTGGTGACTCATAAGGGTAGTATAACTGCTATACTAACTAGACCATTAGCCTTATTAAACCATTGAGATTAGGGAGTCATCTAAAGTCTAAGACATAATAAGAGGACCTTGAAAAAAATATTTGATGAAGAAAAGACCAATTGACTACCTCAACCACATAAAGCAAACGACACACACAAAACAAAATAAACAAACTAACAAGACATACATGTACTCAAGGCACTTAGGGGAATCATAAAAGAAACTAATATAAAAAATTATAAACTAAGCATACCTCCTTTTTAGGATCAAAAGGAAAGTTTTTTGAATCATATTATTAATGAGATGAATCATAGTGTCAAGCATGTTTCTCTTTGGATTGGATGCTTTGTAGATCAAACCTATTCCTTGGCACTTCACTTGATCTGCTCTCAAGTAGATCATCCTTAAATAGGTCTCTAATGTTGATATATTTCTCTTTAACCCATACACATAACTCATACTTATGCACACTCTTCATCTCATAATCAACTAGTATCGTCTTGGCAGGTATGGCTTCAAGAGGATTGGTTTTTTGTTCCTTAGTTTAAGGCCAATAAGAGCTTGTTCCATCCTTCAAGAGCTGATGTGTTTCTCCCAAATATTTGAGAGGATGATATCCATTGTTATTAATTCAAACATATCATCATGAAACACATATTCTTCTTGAAAGGATAGATTTGAAAGGTTATTTTTTTATGCATACTCATTTGAGTTCCAAGGCTGCCTTCTCCATCATTGACTAGATCATAGCCTCCTTGAAGAAGAATATATCCTAGTCCAATTATTTAAAATAATTCATCCAAAGGCTGGTGTGTGGCTTGTTCTTTCCCATCCATGATATATTGCACAGTGATGGAAGAACCAATGATCATTTCTTCCTCTTTGGCAAAAAGAAAACATTCTTCCATATCAACCCAATCAGAAGTTTCAACACAAGAGACCATCTCATCTTTAGCATTTAGAACATCTTGAGGGCTCTGAAATTGCATCTCAACTGTCCTAACTTGACTTTGGCTCTCAAGGGTTTCAAGATCCTCCATTTCTTTCTCCTTCTTTGTGATTCCAAGACTAGGCATTTTGAAGTCATGTGATTTAGTCCAATGACGCTGTCAAGGAGCTACACCTTCTTCAAGTAAGAGTTATAAATTTCCTCAACCAAATGCTCCTCTTTAGGTTCCCATACCATAGGTCCATCAAGGAAAAGGGTGATAGGGTGAGGACAAGATGAACTAGTTGGTGGAGGTGGCACTTAAAACTCAAAATTAGATTAAGAATGAATTATAGAGGATTCTTTTGGGAGCTCTTGAGGAAGGGGAGGTAAACCTTGGGTTAAAATAGATTCATTTCATTCCTTCCATTTGATAATTAATTCATTCACATCTAATTTGTCTTGAACACTCTCTTGTGGGAGGTTATATGGGATGTGTTTGGGCATAGAATCTTCTTGTAGCTCTAAACCTTCCATCACACCTTGACTCAATAATTTCATTCTTGACTCTAACTCTTCGATTTACTTGGCTAGGTTCTCTTGGAAAAGTATTTCTTGAAGTTAATAGGCATCTTCATGAGGATGAGGAGAACAAGAGGTCTGACATGGAAGATAAGGAGTCTCTTGAGTAATGGTGGGAGGGGCTTGCTAGGATCAAGCTCTTTTTCAACTTCACACTCCTTATCTAGGATTTTATCCTCTTTCTTTCCCCATGATTCCACTACCTTATTCTAGCTTAGGATATTAGGATTAGGATCCTCTTCTTTAGGTAGTGATGTATCTTGAGAATTATATGAAGTGTTTAAGAATCTTGGAATCTCCTTAGGCTTGGATTCTCCACCTTGTCTCCAACTTGGAATTTCCTATTTAGAGGTTTTTTCTTGAGATGGGGATGCAATGGGAGAGGGAAATAAGGGATTGTATTCCACTTCCTTTGCTGATGACAAGGACTATTACATCTGCATATTAGCCAACTCAAACTACCTATCAATATTTGTTTTAAAAATAAGGTTTCTCTTTTCAACTCTCTCTTCCAGCTTATTGGGAAAAGGATAACTTTGACAAGCTTGATTGGGCTTATGAGTATGAGTTAGGTAGGACTGATAAAATTCTTGGGGAAGTGGATATGAAGGTTGATAGGTTTGGTGAGGCTACCTTTCATGAATTCTTAGCCTATCCTCTAAGGATGAAACTAGGCCACTCATATCTAGCATCTCACTTACGAGCCTTTTCCAATTGGCTCTCTCAATAGGTGCCCAATATATTTTGATGAAATCTAATGCATATCTCACCTTATGAATGAAATGAATAGGAATCTCTAGACCATATCCCCTTTGTGTGTCTAGATCTAAATGTACTTCTCATATCCCAAGAGAGTTTGCTTGAAAGTGGAAATGGATTGACTTGAGAAGTGACCAACTGACTAGGAGAAGCAAGATATTGAGGAGGCTGATTGTAGGTTTGCTACAACTCATAATAAGGTTGATAAATTTCATGTTGAAGCTAGTAAGGATCATGATAATATTGGTAAGAATCACACCAAGGATGATAAGGAGTGCCATAATCTTGATATGTCTCACCAACTTATGAAAAATAGTACTCAACACCAAAATTAGCAATGGAACCTCATTGAAAGTAAGAACACAAAGAAATATAATATCAAAAATCTTCAAAAGGAAGCCTGAGCTGATTGACTAGCTAATGTATCTTTGGAGTCTCCATTGATGCTTGGATAGATGCCTCTAAAGGTTGATTGTTGAAGACAACACCAAAAATATTTCAACTTCTTGGACTAAGAGTTCCAACAGATATGCCAAAAATTATTGTCACTTGGATTTTTACCCTTTGAGGAGATGTCTCAACTCTCCTCATCCAAGTGGCACAATTGAAACACCTCTAGGATTATGGGTATCCTAAGGATGAGGTGAATCTTTAGGTAGGGCTAACTCCCTTGATGTACCACTTTGGATCACTACTACAGCTAAAATTTGGGGTTGAAAAGGGAGAGAGAAAATTAAAATAAAACTATCCCATGGGAGGTGATACACCAAATAAGTTCATGACTTCCAACCAATTGCATGTTACACATGAAACCAAGAAACTAACCAAATATACACTTCTCCAATCTACATCTTCTCACATCAATATTACATTATGAGGTTATGGATGAATGTTTAGGCTAGGAGGACTAGACAAGAGGCCATGAATGGCACTAGTTAATAGACTAACTCATCAACCTTGACACTTTCTAGAACACTTCACATGCCCTGCAAGAAGAAGCTTTCCAACTGCAAATAGGTTGAAAGAATGAGACAACATGCTAAGGAAATCATAGTTATTACTAATTAAGATCAATCATCCAAGTAAAACACACTATGAATAGTCGTGAAGAGGTAAAAATTAGTAGTTTTATTAATCAAATGGTATGCAAATGATCAGGGCTTCACCATACTCAAGTGGAACATGAGTTACAATGGCCAAAATGGCTAGCTCTTTTATAAATTGAGAGAGAGAGAGAGGAGAAGAGATAATTCCAAAGGTTACAAGGACACTTGTCAAGCTGATAAAAGGAGTTACTTGTGCATGATAAATGAATGTGAAATGAACCATGTAAGATTAGGAGGCACAAGTGTCCATACAAGGCATAAAATTCATGAAAAGTGGCATGAAACTTCCTTCATCATACACACCTATTTGAACATCCCAAAACTGACTATGGATAGGTTTTATTATTGGAATGAGATGTAATTATTTCATATATGCCTCTTCATGCATTGGTTGTAGTCATGGTCATCTAGAATCTTCCCAAAATGAGCTATCACCATCTGTAGTCTTAAAAACTCCTCTTTCCCACACCTTGCAGACTTGGACTCAAATTTGGCTCTAGTTTTCCATGAAAATACATAAAAAGGAGTGGATGAAACTTTTAAATACCCTTCATGGCCTTAGAAGCATCAGGCACACCTTAAAATTAGCTTGCTTGAGGTTTTCCACCTTTCACACTAGCTTGGACACTATGCCAATTTTGACTAGTTGAGATGAAGCTATTGATTTGAATACTTAAGAGTTGTTATGAAGAATTAAATGGACATGAGGCATTATCCAAAGTCTTGATCCTTCTCCCAAATTTGGTTTCATCTTTTGACTCCTCTTGGAACTTGAAAAACACATAAAATAGTCAAAAATGCCTTATTTTATACCCTATTCATACAATTACATACAAATCATCCTAATGAAGAGTAGATTGAGAGAGTACTCTACAACCTCCAATACTTTTTTTGGATAAAATATTACATTTGAGTATCTTTCCATCCTCATTTCTCCAATTAGGTCTTTGTAAGGGTTTAACAAGGTTTTTAGGCCTGTTTCCACTCTTATGCTCTGTTCATGAAGATTGAACATTGGATTTTCAAAATAATTTCAAAAATGAATATTTAAAGACCTTTATAAACATATTTAAACTTATTAGATGCCCATGCATAATTTGAAGGGATATGTGAGAATCCAAAATTGTCTTGTCGAGCTTGATTCCTCATTTCCACAGGCCTAATGTTGTCTCTGGGCCCAAAAATGGATTATTGATGATTTATCTACAATTTTTAAGATTAAAAACACCTAAAATCACCCTATTAATATTTTCTAATAGGTTTTAAATCCTATCTCATGATAAATTGAAAATGGTTCTCTAATTGGCTTTAGGCCTAACCATGCCCAATAGGCCTGCCTATAACCCTTGTGTTCTAGGCCATATTATTGGAATTATTTGAATTAAATAAAAATTAAAACTTATATAATTATAAAAAAAACATGATTTAACAAGTTTTAATACCCTCATACATGTATAAATGAAAATGACTTTTCATTTGGGCACTAGGCCAAAACCCTACTTAAAACGCTGACTGTAACTTTGGAATTCTAGGACACTTGGTTGAGATTATTCATTATTTTATTGATTATTAATGATTTTATGGATGTTTTAAAACTATATAAACCTTATTTAAAGGTCCCTATATATTTTATTTTACTCTTTTTACCCATCTTTTCTGAGACTGCAAATTTCATGCACAAAGGGAGTGCCATGTGTCTAAGATAAAACAAAGGGCACTCCCCTATTTAATTAGAGAAAGGTGAATGTTTTATGGGATTAATAAAGTCATAAATGTTATATTTATCAAGTTTTATCCCTTTACCAGGTCAATAGGCCCCTCAAATTTTTCAAAACTCACGACAGTTAGTGCAAAAGGGGACTGTGTACAGGGTTTTGATGTGGACTTTGTAATGTTTGTTTAAAACCACTCTCTTTGTTATATGTTTATCATGAAAGTTCCATGAGAAAAATTTGAACATGATGGATTTTTTCTCATTCTCTCTTATAACTCAAATATCCCATGACCCTTTCCATACATTAAACCTTTCAAGGCTGAGTTATTTCATTTGACTATGTTTTACTCTAATATGTTGCACTTGTAGGTGATCATGTGTGTTTGGGGTTGAGGATAGTGTTTTAAAAATATATATAGTCCCTTAGGTTAATTTCACACCTATTTTGATTCATTTTTCTCACCCTTATGCTATTTATATACCAAAACACTAATGCCCTATTCACTGTCTACCATAGTCAACTGTAGTTGGCTTTCTTGAAACAAAAGGCTTATAGGTTGGCATTATTATTTGAAATTCATGAAAAATGTTCTTTGGTAGGATTATAAGTCCTTATAAGTCACTTTATAATAACAAATTGGGTGCATTCATGTTCAAACTCTTCATTATGAATGATGTGGAGGATGGTTCCTAGCTGTAGGTGCATAATTCAGGAAGTAGACACCTGCAAATGCTTATGAGGACAAAAACACTACTTATCCTCTCCTTTTGATGATAACTTAAGTAATTAGTTCCAATTTGACCATTTGGAAACATTCACATATAGTGGCATAGTCTTTTCTATAACCATTGGGTGAAATAAGGTCTCTTTAGGATCAAAATCATGTAGATGTTAATGAAGGGTTTTAGTGTTCCAATAACAACTTTGAGGCCCCCAAATGACAATATTAAACTAATCCTATTGAGATAAAAATTTTCAAGGATATTTTCCTATGATATGGATAAAATAAAAATTCATTATGATACCAAAAAAGTCCTTTTATCCCTATTGTATGCTACCAACGAAATGGCCCAGACCTTTGTTTTCTTGATTTAGGGACAAAGGGCCTGAACATTGTCATCTCATGCCCCTTCAAATTTCCAACTTGACACATAAAATGAGTCTACTATGGTATTTTAAACCCACTAGGATTCTAAAATGGGTTTGACCACTTGCTTCAAAACTCCTATATGACATCCTAACTCTTTGTATTATCACCTGTAGATGCACATTTTCTTGTCTATAGGCAATGAGTATAGTCATAAATAACATGTGATACATTTGACATTACAATGGATCTTCACCTATTTCAATTATTTAAAATAGATTATTATTTCTCCTTAGGTTCTTATTCAACTTAGGTACTCTTATTCCAACATGATTTTCTTCATGAGAACATCTATAGTTAAGCATTCTGAGTTGTATATACAGGCAGTGAATAGGATTGGTGAATGTATGTTGATGAATGATCTCATGAACCTACATAGTCTCATTATAAATTAATAAAATGAGTTTTTTGACTTATTATAATATTTATACAAGTCTCAAAACACCTACTCCAATGCAAAAACCTTTTACAAACCAATGCTACAAAGCAAACAATGGTGTCTAGTGGTTGGTTAGTGTGGTGTATGAACTTGAAACCAACCTACATCCTCTTAAAAAATTCAAATATAATCTCTTGAGTTATTTATTCCTTGAATTATTTGATAAATACTCATTAAAACTCCATGAACATGCTAAACAAGCTTTATACATGTGGATGCAAGTGATAGTGAGAGGAAAGTTGACTATGAGAAAGGCAAGATTGAATATTTGACAAAACATGGTGTTATGAGACTAAGATTAAATTAAAGGTGGTAAATATGACCTTGATACCTATGGAACACCAAATAATATTCCTATGATACTTATTTTGAGAACCAAACATTCTGCAAACAAGGAAAACTGGTTGAGACTGCATATGGTGGCAACTTCCTACAACATGAGGTAACTTGCTCATCCAAACACCATGAAACATGAGAATAAACATGGAGATAATGTGAGAAGAGATACAACATATTGTATAGTCAAAATCACTAACTATTTTGTATAGACTTGCCCAAAATGGAGCAAAACCTATAGGGTACACAAATTAGCAAGCAGAAAAACACAGTAAACTTCATGAGGATGGTTCATAAAGAATAGGCCACCATTATTTAAAATATTTTTATGAAAACAAATCTATTTGAGTGTAATTTCACATACCAAAGGTGTTTGACCTATAATTTCTCTAACTATCCATACCAAGAATAAACCCGAAGACTGGTTTTGTGTGTTTAGAAGGGTGAGAAAGGAGCATAATAGTTTTAGCTTAAAAATGGAACTTCTAGAGCATGTCAAGTGTATAAATAAACCTAATAAAGATTAAGAGTCATATTAAAACCTTATCCCATGTATAAAACTCTGTCATAGGCCATATAAGTGCCAAACTCTTCTCTTTTCCCAAGAAAATTTCTCTTTCTTCTAAAGAACCTGTACCTTTTAGTTATGAATAGCTGATTAAGCCATAATAAGACACATGTAACATGACATCACCCTTATTACACCTTCACACTTCTCTAGGAGGTTGTACAACTCATTTAATGACCTATTTTGACCCTAAAATGACTCAAAATGATATAAGGACTAATATGACTAATGACCAAGGCTAAAGTGATATGGAATAACATCAAAAGACATATAACACACCATATGACATAATATTAGACCCCTAAAAACACCTAAAACTCAAGTTTTCTCTTATAGGAGTCCTAATTTGACCTATAGGGTCAAATTTGGTCAATAATATTAGCAACTGCTAAGCTGACATATGAGAATTAGAAAATTTTCTTTATCAAATCTCAATTTCTAGAAGTGAGTTATCATTTTTGAAGGGCCAGAGTATCTGATTTGAATGTAGCTTAGACATTAGCCATTGATGTCAAAGATGATATGATAATGGATTAGAAACTAAAAAAGGAATCATTGAAAGGTAAGGCACATAGTTCAGATCAGTCTTCTACTAAAAAACTTTTACAAAAAATGGCTAATGATATAATAGCTTTGAAAAAACTACCTCGAAAAACTATCATTATTCCTTACAAAGATATCCAAGAATAAATCATGTGCCTTTTTAAAGGAATCATTTTTTATTGTAAGATCGTCATCATAATCTTGCACTAGAATCTCCTCCTCATCCAAATACAAATCCTCTAGTAAATGTTGTTTTAGAAATAAAATAAATATTTGGATATAAAGAAATTGAAGAAACTAAATAAAAAAATCTAGATCTTCAAGAGTGTGAAATTGAAGAACCTAGTGGCAACTCCACAAACAAATTATTGGAATATAATTCATATGAATATTATTATGAAGAAAATACTAGAGATATGAGAAACCAATCATTTACAATCTTTACAAGAGCTAAAAACCAAAAAAGGCAACAAAGTGATGAACAAGAAGAATATACAAAAGTCATTCTTCCATGAGGGACATTACCTCTTGTTCAGATGAATAGAAAATAACCAATGGTTAAAATAGTTGAGTCCTCCTTGACTACTACTATTGGTTATTTAAAGAGTACTCCTATCAATAATAATGCTAATTTATCTCAACCTGTAGAATGCTTTTCCTATGCTAGCCTACCTATTTTTTATATAATTGAACATGTCAATAAAACTAAAATGTAAATGTCACAAACTAAATATTTAAGAGTATATCTAGATCAACTAGATAGGCTAGTAGGTTTAATTAAGGAAAAAATATTGATCCTAAGAAGACTAATTCAAAAGAATATTAGGCACCCCACCTTCTTCCAATTCAGTGAACTCCATGGCTATAGTAACTTCCAAGTCTATGAAGGTTGATCCTTTTTACATTTTCTTATTCCTTAAGGGATGTAAAGTCAGTAATTGAATCATTGATATAAGAGCATTTGATAATTTAATGCTTGGCAAAGTTTCTCATGCCCTTGGATTGACTTGTGCAAAAACTTTTGGTCATTATTACTTAATGGAAGCAAAGTAATTTCCACTTGTTGGCCAAATCAAATACGCTCAATTTACCCTATCTTCTTTCCCTCAAAAGAGGATTAAGATTAACATTTTGGTAGCTGATATCCCATCTACCTATGGTGCTCTCTTAGGGAGAAACTTTAGTAAGGAACTCAATGGTGAAATTCAATTAAACTTGTCACATGCAATGATCCCAATCAAAGGAGTGAACTAATGCCTTGAACTAGAATTGAAAACAAAGTACACACTACAAAAAGTAGATGATCCTAGGGTAGATATTTGTATGAAGATGTAGGTATAGTAAATTATTTGTTGATGTCAAAAAAAGATTTTTTTATGCCATAAATCATGGAAATACATCCCAATGAACTATGGACATTAGAGTTCATCATAGTTATTCTTCAACTAGAAGTGGTGCAAGAATTAATCTAATATCTTTGAATAAGGAAATATTTCTTTTTCTTAAAAATTATAGTTCAATTGTACTAACAATACAATAGAATATGAAGCACTCTTACTTGGGTTATTGGTTGCATAAAAAATGGGAAAAAAAAATTTGAAAGTGTTGGGTGATGTAGAACTTGTTGTAAAGTAGATCAAAGACTAGTATTAAGTAAAGAATGATCACTTGAGACACTAAAAAAATGAAGTCTAGGATAATATAGAAAAAAATTGTGCATTCTTTATTCATGCTATCCCAAGAGAAAATAACTCCAAAGCAAACACACTTGTAGTGTCTGCTTTATTATTGATTCCACATTCATAAATTAGTACATATAAATACATAATTGAATTGGTGTATCGACCTAGTGTAATAGATAATTTTGAGAACTGGTAGGTATTCAATGATGATCCAAAAATCATTTATTTTATTGATAAAGTACATATTTTTCATAAATTTATATTTTAAAGGCAGTGGTTGATCATATAGATAATATTCATCTCAAACTTAGAAGGAAGGCATTTTTGAAGAGCAAGATGAAGAAGGAATAATCGAACTAAAAGGGAATAAAATTCCTAAAGGCCTAGTCTCATTAGAAGAACTATTTGGCAAGCATGACAAGTTAATCAAAATGAAGATGTAGAAAGATTCCCTTAGTTCAATAAACTATGATAAAGTGAATATTGCCTCTGAAGAATAACTTAGGTTGCTTAACATTGGGAAAGGATGTTCACTAGAAGAAAAGAGAAAATTTGTTAGCTTTATTTGAAAATACATTAGCTTTCTTGCATATTCATACGAAGATCTTAAGTCTTTTCATATGAAATAAATGCAACACATAGTTCCTCTAAAACCTGATGATAAACCATCTAGACAAAAATATAGATAATATAATTTGAAGATCGCATAATTTTTTTGGGTAGAAATGTAGAAAATGTTAAATGCATGGATTATTTTTCCTATCCATTATTCAAATTGGATTACCAATATAGTACCAAATCATGAAAAAATGGAGAAATGAGAATTTGTGTTAATTATGTAAAGTTAAATTAGGGATCTCTCAAAGATAATTATCCATTGCCCATCATGGATCAAGTCCTTCACATAGTTATAGGTTCATAAATGCTATCAATGCTAGATAGTTTCTCAAGCTATAATCAGATTAAGGTTGACGAATAAGATCAACATAAAATGGATTTCACAACTCCATGGGGAACTTTTTGCATATCGATGAATGTCATTTGGATTGATCAATGTGGGAGATACATTTCAGAGGACCATGAATCTTGCATTAAAATATATATATTTATATATAATGATATAATTATGGTACACTTAGATGATCTAACCTTTTTTTTCAAAAAAGAGAGAAGATCACTATGAATATCTTGAGAAAGTATTCAAAAAGTGTCGATTGCATGGTATTTTTCTCAACCCTAAAAAATCTATTTTTGGGGTGACTAAAGGTAAAATTCTTAGGCACATTCTCAAAAGAAGGGATCAATATTGATCTAGAGAGATTTGAAGCCATATAGAAACTGTCTCTGCCCAACTAGAAAACCAAGTGTAATTTTGTTTTTTAGAAAAGTGAATTTTCTAATGAGGTTTCTTCCTAATTTTATAGAACTCACCAACATATTGATAAGATGATGAAAGGAAAATCCTCCTTCAACTAAAATAATTATGGAAAAGAAGCATATGAGAAAATAAAATCTACTATTGCTTGTGCACCAACTTTGACTTGTCTAGATTTCAAAAAAGAGTTCATCATTTATTGGTATGTTTCAGAACATACTCTCTCAACCATATAGATTCAAAAGAATAATGAAGGTATTGAATATCCTATTTATTTCATGAGTTAACGTCTTAAGGACTATGATCTGAAATATTATCCATAAGAGAAACATGCATACATAATTATGAAAGTTGTTAAACAATTCAAATATTGTATTATTAATTCACATTTTATTATGTTGGTGTCAGATATATTAGTGAATTCTATTTTGACTCAACATGAACAAGATCTAAGAGAGGTAACTGTATAACCAAGTTTTGGGAATATGACCTCGAAATCAATCATACAAAATTGGTTTGAGGAAAAGGATTGTGCCACCTCATGGTAGAATAGATGGATTCCTAGCTAATTTCTTCAACAGATTCTGATGATCAAAATAAAGAAGATATTCCTCTTGTCATTTTTGTAGATTTTACCAATGAGTGGTTTTTAGGTATTATTTTATTTTAGACATATGAAGAATGTATGTCTCATCTATATACCAAACATTATAGAATACTCATGTTGAAGGCCATAAAGTACATAATATGAGATGATATGTTGTTCAAAAAGAATATTGATGGCTTTTCTTTAGGTGTGTTGATAATGAACAATAGAAGAAGGTCTTACAATCCTTCCAAGATCAAGCTTGTGGCAAGCACATTTCTAATCTAGTGACAACTTACAAAATCTTGATCGCTCACTGGTATTGGCATACATTATTCAAAGACTCTTATGAGTAGGTAAGGAAATGCAAAGCTTGTCAATAGTTCATCAAGTGACCAAAACTTGTAGTATTTCCTCTTAAACCAGTGGTGATAGAAAAACATTTCCAACAATGGGGATTAGATTTTGTAGGAACTGTGAATCCTCATTCAAGTGTGGGACACACACATGTTATTATTGATACAAATTATTTCACCAAATGGGTATAATCCATCCTAGTCAAATAGAGAACTTCAAAATTTATTTATAATTTCATCAAGGAGAATATCTTTGTGAGATATGGTGTTCCATAGAATATTGTAATAGACAATTCCCCAAATTTATCTTCACCAGAATTTATTGGATTCTACTATGGCTATGTTATATCATTTTCCCACTCTTTAGACTATTGCCTATAAGGAAATAGTCAAGTCAAGTCAAGCAATAAGAAATTAGTAACCATCATTCGTAAGTTGGTTGATGACAATTATATGAATTAGCATAAAAAATTATATGATGCATTGTGGGTAGATCACATAACAATTAAGAAAGCCCTAGGCATGTCTCCATTTCAATTGATTTATGGTATTGATGTGGTGATTCTAATAACACTTGAATTACTTACACTTCAGCTAACTAGGGCCATTGAGAATCATAACTTTGAAAGTCCCTTGGATAAAGGAATTCTCCATTTGAATAAGCTTAAAGAAGATAGATCCTGAGTTGTTGACAAAATTACCTAGCAACAAGCTTAAGTCAAAATCATTTTTGATAAAAAAATAAAGAGAAGGGATTTTTAGGTAGGAGATCTTGTTCTTATATGGGATAAGTGTAGATAAGTGAAGGGAAGTCATTGAAAATTTGACTCCTTAGGGATGGGCCCATTCAAAATTAGGCACTTTTGTGGAGACAATAACTTTTACTTAGATTATTGTGATGACACACATTTTCCATTACCCTACAATGGGAAATATCATAAACATTACTTCAAGTGAAATTAGGTTGTCCTCTACATGTAAGTATGTCTAGAACAATTTTAATTGTGTTTCCCCTTCCATTATTCTTTTTGTCTTGTTTTGTGTTGTGTCATTGTTTTCATGTCTTTTACCTTGTTATTTGGTTTTTTTTCCTTTACATCTCTTGATTTGCCTAAAGTACATCTTTTTATCAAAATTTAAATGAATTTGTAACACAATGGAAATGCACTTATTTGCAAAACTAGAGTCTGCAATTCTTCTCTCATCCCTTGTAGTTTGAAGTTCTTAGTCGGAGCTAGTTGTTGTTGTATGAGTTTTTGAGTGAAAGTTATAAAATCTAAAATGGTAAGCCTTTTGACTACAAATGGTCAAAAAAATAAAAATGAATCAAAATTGGTTAAAATTATTTTTATTTGTCTAAGTCAAGAAAGTCAGTGAAGAAAATTTTGATTAAGTCATTTGCCTTGTCAGAATTATACAACCTACCAAGCACATGGAAGATTTATATCATTTTTCTAGAAGGCCATTAGAACTCGACATGTGCTCAAACATATGTTAAAACTGGATTTGTATTCAAGTAGGTGGTAAAATCTACCTCCTTATCAAATAACTCCCCAAAACCTGATATGTGTCTAAACACACATCAAATCTTGATACTTCTATGAACATGTAATGAAATTGTATGATTGTAATTTTGAGCTATGGATCTAAAATACTAAAAATATAAATTTTAACCCAAAAATACAATAACATCAAAGGGAGAGAAATATAGGAACAATCAACAATAAGAAATGAATTTTTACCATCACATTACTCCTAATAGCTTTCCTCCAAGATCTTCAAACCGATTTTCCAATGTTAATTGACTTGTATATGGATTGCTTGATAATGGCTTTAAAAAGGATATAATGGATTTTTTAGATGCTAGAGAGGATGCAAGAGGGTATGAGTGCTTACGATAGCTGGTATATATATATGCAAGAATGGCTTATGAGATTTCTAATTAATTTAACCATGCTCCAAGCATGGCTATTTATAGGTTGATGGAGGAGGTTTTAGATGAATTTTTAATTCATTTAGAATTCTCTAGTTTAGAGAATTCTATAAAGTTAGGGAAGTCTCTAGATCTAGAGGCTTATAGATTAGATTAAGGGATAACAGGGATTAGTTAGGGGTTTATGAAGGTTTAAGGCTTATAGGGGTGTAGGAAAGGCTATGAATAGGTTGGTTAGGGGGGTAGTTGGAATATATATGCATTTTAATTAGCAAGTGGGCTAGTGGCTAGTTAATAAGGTAAGATTAATAGTTAAGTGGGATGTTAGTGGGATAATGAGGGGATTAATATGTCATGGTGGTGTAGAAAGGTTAATAGGATGTAGGAAATATTCAATAGGGAATATGATTTAATTAATTGGTTAGGATTTTGGTTATGGGATTTAAATAGTGGAATTAGTGGGATAATTAAGGTGAGCAGAATTAGGTGTATACATTAGCCCTCTTTGAAAGGGCATTATGAGTGATGAAGTGAGAAGTAGTAGTCTTTCAATGAAACAATGTTATGTAGATAAGTTAGTAAAATGAGGTTGCATGATCCATTACATAGATAAGTTAGTAAAATGAGGTTACTAATGCCCCCTCGAGGGGATATGTGAGAGATATGAGCCAGATGGCCACTTGAAATAAGATCCCCAGGTGGGTAAAAGACCAAGATGGTGAGGGGTTAGGATGCCCCAAGTTTTGATTGAGATACGAATGATGAGATACCCCAAGTGGAAAGGCAAGTGGATAAGATTGTAGGTGTAAGACTAATCCCAAGGGGGAATGCACCTAAATAACAATGATTAGCCTCTTAAGATGAGTCCTAGGCAAATACCAATGTTGAGGAAAGAGGCAAGTGAATTCAAATAATAAGATGAATATTCCTAAGATAACCATATATGTTTGAGAAATGGATGGATAAATAAGGCTGCAAGTTATCGACAGTTCTCAGGGAAGGTTGCATACAAGCGATAGTTATAGGTCGATAAAAGATAAGTGACAAGTGATTGGTGACAATGAAAAGATTTGATATAATGAGTGTAGCTCAACATGATTTAATAAATTTGAGTGACCTAAAAGGGATGGGGTAGGGGTTGAATGTTAGTAGTGGCCAAACTATCCTTGGGAACCAATATATGGTTAAGTGTTGCCTACATAGTCTAAAAAGACTCCAAGATAATTTAGTTTTGACTCAGGATGTTGGACGAGGAATGGGGGAATGGAAGACCATACCCCAAAAAAATGACTAAAATGACTTGGGGAAAGAGAATAATGATTGGGATTATGATTAAATGTGATAACAATATGCATAAAAGGATACAAGGGGTCAGAATTAGTTGGTTGGGTAGGAAAATAGGGTTAACAGGGACTAAACGGGGTGAAGGGGCTAAAAGAATAGGGTTATTGGGGCTAACATAGAAAATTAGGGGGTAAAAAGAGTCATTCACTCTTTGTCTTTTGTGATTTGAGCTCTAGAAATAATAACTATGGATTGTATCCCATGAACATCTCACTATAGAGAGAGGGTCCTGGAGTATCAGAGAGCAACTGACACAGGACCACCAGTTAGTACCCAATCCATGCTTGGTCATTTTTTTCATTAATGCATTAATTTATTGTATTTATTATAAGTTTGGTATTTAGGTGTCCTCCAGCCTTCCCAATCCATTCTAGGCACCCAAACACACAATATTGAAGAAAGATGTATTTAATTCAATATGGTCATGGTGAATATGAGTATGGTTATGCGCATAAGAAAGAAATCATGCACTCCCATCTCCTCCCATCTCCAATTAAGAGTACTCTTCACTCCCAACCTCTTCAATATAGCCTACTTAGATAGAGTTGTCGGGCATAGTTCTATATATAGGGGGGTGCTCTCCCCTATCTATATATAGAGTCTAGATGTCACTTGGACTATAGGTAGACCAACTATAGTCTAGTTTATAATGGATTGATCTGGTGTGATCTCCCTATATCCCCCCATCCCCATCTATATAGAGAGGGAGAAGGGGGAAAATCTATGGATACAAATAATAGAATAGGTGACACCCCAAATAGAGGGCACCTCATCCATATCCATATCCATCTCCATCTCTATCTCCATCTCCATCTACATCTCCATCTCTATCTATATAGAGGGGGAGGGGTAGGGGGCCTTACAAATGGGAAATGCAAAAGCACCTCTGGGGGCACTACCCTTAGTTGTGGTTTTATGATCATAAAGTGCAGTATTACACTCACAACCTATGGTCTTACAAAAATGCATGTGATGAACTATGGTTTTATAATACCACAACAAATGATCTATGGTATTGTAATACCACATTGGGGGACATGTAGTCTTATAAAATTATAAGTGATGACTTGTGGTTTTATGAAATTAAAATTTTTGATATGCAATTGTGTCATAACCATGGGTTAGGGTCAAGAAGGAGATGCGATTTTGATAAAAATTAGGTTTGGTGGCTAGTTAGGTAATGGGATGGGAAGGGGAGGGGTAGATGGATAAATTAGACATGTGGATGGATGGGTAGGTGGGATAAATGGATAAGTTAGATAGGTGAATGGCTAGGTATGGGTTAGATATAGAGGTTAAGGGAGATTAATAAGTTAGATGGATGGGTTAGGTAGGAAGAGTAGGGTTGACCATATAGATAGAATAGGCAGGATTGATGGGATAAGTGACAGGTAGGTTGGATTCAATAAATAGGATAGGTGGGATTAGTAGGAGAGATGGATATGTAGGATTGATAGGCATGATTGGATAAATAGGATGGTTACTAGTGATCGAGGGCTAATAGGTTATTTTTGGTGTAAGAGGATTTAGGAATATTAGTTTCTAGATTACGGTGATTGTTGGTCCTTCATAAGATAAATAGGTTGATGCTAACAGATTATGGAGTCATATAGATGATTGACCTATATTATATTGTAATGATGATAATTATCTAGATAGATAGGGATCTCATTACAACATTAGTGGAGTGGTGACACTCTGAGACCAACACATTCCACTTTGTGATAGGGGAGATGATTATGACCATAGAGGATGTGTTGTGCATCTTCTAGTTATTAATGAGAGGGAATATGATATAATGGTAATCATAAGGACTAGGCACTATTATACAGAGATTATACAGGTACCTGTAGGTCGAGGTGTGAGATGCATGGATAGTTATTGATAGGGTATTTAGGGATGAGTCAATTGATAGACTGACCCCAGTATTTATGTCTCTTGTCACTGGTATACTATTTATAGATAAGAGCAGGTAGTGGTTTCATTTGGGGCTAAAAGATGTAGTTACTAATATGGTTCAAGACTATCACATATTTGCCTAGGGTCCCATAGTATTGGGGCATTTATATAGGGCACTGTGCATGGGTGCTTACAAAAGGGCAGCTAGATTTGGTCCATCATTATTGTTTTAGATTTAGAGTTGGGAGCACATAGCTATTAAAAGACCATTAGGTACACATGGAGACAAAGATTTGGTTGGTATATTAGTTAAGGGGTACAAAGGGCACATACAAGAGATATGTGGTTCTATAGATAGGCTTTATCTAGTTTGAGGGTTGATCAGATATCATGGATGCCCTACACATAGGTCTAGTGGGGATGGACAAAAGATGCAAATGTCATGAGGTTTATGTTGACAGAATGCTACTTGACCAAGTGTAGAGATTATATTATTGAGAAATATAGGCCAAATAGGGTTCAAATATAGTTTAGACACCAGTAATATGTCCTAGGAGAGGATCATCTCTTCACTAAGAGTGACAGGGAGAGACCCCAATGGGGATGGACAATGGATAGAGTTCTGATAGGAGTGGATTATGTTAGTATTACACCTTTGGTGTAGGACTACCAGATACCTATGGTGGATCCAAGAGTTATGATATCATATAAAAGATGGGGGTTTTAGAGATGACCCCATAGATTATTAAGGCCTTCATAGGGAGTGAGGAGGAAAGGAGAAATATAGAGGCTAGTGCAAGCACATGCCCATTTGAGGAGGTGATGGGATCAGAGACCATATCCATAGGCTTAGGATGGGTAGTATGGATAGGATGGGGGTGATCAGGTATTGATGATCATTGATTGTGGGGATCAGGGAATTAGAGGGGGAGACCAGGTCATAGGTGGAGCAGATCTAGGTATAGCAGGGCCTTCTAGGTCACCTATTAGTGCAAAGGATTAGGCTCAGATGGATAATCTGAGATAGGAGGTGAGGGCCAGGGCAGAAGAGGTGGAAATGATTAATGTAAAGTAGGATAGATATAGGTTATAGGTTAAAGACTTGCAATGATAGATCATATAGAGGGATAGTCAGATGGGATCTATATTGGGTCAATTTACAATTTATTAGGGTAGGTTGGGATGAATGATACATAAATAACATCTTTATAGGGTCATTTGAGCCAAATTTAGGCCAAAAATGGTCAGATTGTGACCTTATAGAGGTAGATATAGGCACAAGATGCTTAGATAGTGGCATTATAGGCATAAATTAGCTAGATTCAGGCAAGATTGAGCTAAAGAGAGGTAAAGTTATAGGTGGTTGAGAGGGCTAGGGAAGAGGGTGGTACTTTATTACAAATACATGGTTTGGGGGATATTAATAGGCATATATCCCACTTCATATCTGAGGCACAATATTATAGAGATATATATGAGGGTACAGTGCTAGTAGACTAGTGTGCACCATATTATGGGCTATTACTTCCTCTCATTCAGTGCATCAGCTAGTGTGGAGGCCTATGGGATAGTTGTGATTTTGGATTTTTGTGAGACATTATGTATAGTTTGGACAAGTATTGTCATATTAACACATGGATGCTTATGGGGCCCATCTTGTATTTATATATTTTGACTAGACTTTATGTGATTATGAGACTTTTTTATTATGATATGACATTATGATTATATTTTGATCATGTGTTTGATGATGTATTGACTATATTAGACACTGAATATTTGTTGAGATGATTAAACATGGATGTATGATTAAATTTTTTTCTTATGTGATGATGATGTATGGATTATTTTAGATGGTTTATTGATTATGAGATGATTAAATCTGAATGTTAGGATTTGATTGTGGATTTTATGAATGTTGTGATATATGGATGGCTGTTAATATTATGTAGATTATGTGGATAACATGGTTTATATATAGATGATGTAATGTATTGTTTTTATTTCTCATGAGATAATGTGATTTTTATAATAAGATGGAAACTATTATGATTTGTGACATGTGCTAAGTGGTAGATATATAGTCTGTAGATTTTAATTATATGTCTCACAAATTTATATTGGGTAAAATTCTCCTGCACCAAGGAGATGGGGGGGGGCTCAGTTAGTAGGCTAGGATGGTCAAATAGGCTAATGAAATGATTAGGGGGATGGATATGGATTATGGGGGATTGAAGCTATTGGAAATGTAGGCAATCTAATTTTACTATTACACTTTGATTATGAGTGTACCTATGACATTAAGATAGTTGAGGTCACATTTGATTCATACTACATGGGGACTGAGAGAGGGAAATCCATTAATGACATTCCCAATTTTTTATAATGGGTTGTAATTTAAGGTCATCCTCATTCCTGTTATTAATAAAAAATACAAGACAAGATATTTACAAAACTAACACCTAACAAGATAATGATAAAAAATGATTGTTACAATGTAACAAGAGATATTACAATAAAATATTTACATGACACAATAATATTAACAAGAAAACTTAATGAACAATATTTACATGTGGATTAAAAGACTAAATGTATCTACTGACATGATGACTTAAAAAGTTTCAAAGTAATTAAAATAATTTCTATTTTTAAACATAACTTAAAGAGATTACAAGGAAAAATGATTATATTTATAATATGGTCTATATTCCTAAGATGGCATAATAAAGATAAAAATGACCTAATCAGGACTGGACTAATATATATTAAGTATGATAAAAGGAATGATTGTAATAAATTTACTAAATGGTTTTATATAATGCATGTTGGCAAAATGGGTGATTGACAAATCAAGTGCCCGATAATTTTTGTGATAATTGAAACAAGGATCAAACTAGGTATAACGACAATCTAAGGATCTAGAGTGATCTTTTAGGATTCAATTATGTACAAAAAATATCATATATCCTAGAGGATAAATATATTATGACCCTTCTTTAGTAATGAAGTTAGTGGGTACCCATGGATGTATACTTAGGGAATAAATAGGGATGGACAAAGTTTAGTGTGATTGAGGATGATAGGAAGAAGAGTCATCTAAGAGGATTCGATTGGGATTTGGATGAGGATGTTAAAATGGAATTATTGACTTTAAAAGTGGATCAAATATTCTAGATAACTCTTTAACAGGTATCCCATTCACACTTTCAGCAATATTTTACCCCATTTTTGAAACTCTCATCTCCAAATTTTCAAAAAGCACATATCTTATACCCACTATTAGGATCAGGGTCATATGGGAGGTGAATGGACAAGATGGGAAGATGGAAGAGGATTAAAAATGATATAAGTGAAATGATATGCCTCTAAGAGTGGGGTCCCATAGATGAAGGATTTTTGGGCCCTCTAGGTATAAAAATACTTCAAGTGCATAATGTTCATGGGCTCATCAAGTTCATCACCATCTAAAGTGGCAAGTTTATAGGCCCCTGATCCAAATTTGGCAATAATGACATATGGCCCAAGCTAAGTGGCTTCAAATTTACCTTCTTTTCACGCTCTGCATTAGTGTTTTTTTAATTTTATTTTAGGACTACGTCACTAACTTTGAATTATCTAGACTGGATCTTTTTGTGATATTGGCCCTTAAGCTTGTTTTGATATGCCCTAAGGTGATCAAAGGCATTTTGACACTTTTCATCTAATAACTAAAGCTATTGTAGTCACTCTTATCTATACTCATTATCTATGATCATGCACCACAAAGATATTTGTAATGAGGGGAACTCAACTTCCACAGGCAAGATTGCTTCTGCACTATATACCAAAGATTACAGAGTAGCCCCAGTGGGTGTTTGATGCTAGTTATATAAGACCAAAGTGCCAGATAAAGCTATAAATGCTAATTTATTCTAGTGGCATTAACAATTTTCTTGAGAATCTTGATAAACATTTTATTGGGTGCTTATGCTTGTCCATTACCTTGGGGATAGTAGGGTGTGAATAAATGTTGCTCAATGTGATAAAGAGTGCACAAGCCTTTCACCTCCTGATTTTTGAATTATTTACCATTTTTTGATATGATTTTAGCAAGGATTCCAAAGTGGTAAATAATTTGATTCAAAATGAACTTATATATTTGTAAACCTATAGTGTATATAAGCAACATTGCTTCCACCCATTTAGTGAAATATTCCATGGCTATGATTATGAACTTATGTCCATCTGATGACATAGGGTTAATCTTGAAAATAAGATCTAACCCCCATACTAAAAGCAACCATGGGCTCATTACATGTTACAACTCTTGCGTGGGGGTATGAATTATGTTCCCATGCTTTTGACAGGCTACACATTTGCATACATACTGGCAAGTGTAGTGATCTATTGTGGGCTAATTATATCTAGTCCAGAGTAACTTCTTAGATAGAGCCATCCCACTAACATGGCCTCTAAAAATACCATCATGGACCTCTTTGATTGAGAGAATATCCTCTTCTAATGTTAGGCATCTTAACAAGGTCCCTTCATAGCCTCAATGATAGAGCATGCTACCAAAGATGGTGTAATGAGATGTGTGGTGAATGAAAGATTTACATTGGTGGCAATTAAGGTCTAGTGGTAGGATATTATCATGGAGGTAGGTATAAATATCATGGTACCAGGGTTGACTAGGATCAAGTATGACACAAATTTGATAATGAGCCAATACTTGATGGGTGATGCATAGCTCTAATCAACTTTCACTTCTACTTACACTTGCTTGCAAACTTGCCATTCCTTCTTAACCCACATTAGGCCTATCTTGCATGAATGGATTAAAACTCAAATTCCTATTTATCAACAGTTCCAAATCACATAAAACTTTCAAACACTTTATTTCAGACCATCTCAATCCACTTATATAATTCATCACCATGCATGTCATTCAATATTCCACTTTTTGTTTTCTAAGCCTACTAGCCTTATTTCTAAGTAAATATCCTTATTAGGAGTAGCTGATAACTTGTCTTAAGAAACCAAATACATTTTCAATGACCTGTTTGATCCATACAACTCTTTCATCTTTTTCCTAGCACAACTCCCACAACACACTTCCTTCTTTAAACCACCCCTTAATTAGCCTTCCAAACTGACAAATATCCTTAGTTTGGGTAGTGTACAAATCATCAAATCAAAATAAATATTTTTTGGACACCCATTTGGTTCCCCTAGCTTAATTAACCCTTTATTACCCTACATTTTTGGACAAATTTACTTTTCCTTCACTACCCGCACTCATTTAGGCCTATTTAGCCCTCTTTACTTGTCACAGTGGTCAAAGTCCATACTTTGTACAGGTATAAAACCAAATTATTCCTTTATATTACCTTAAATTTTCATATACTACAAAGTTTCATCACCTTTTGATGGTTTAAAGTCATTTTATTCACAAAACCCTAGTCCTAGGGTTTTTAGTTTCCTATATAGGCCGAGAACCTTATAAATTCTCTTTCTTGAGTTATTTAGGATTTAAAAAGACCAATTTACCTTTTTTAGGTCTATATTTACCCCTTATACCTTCCCAAATAATTTTATTACCTTGATCAATTCATCCAACGCTTAAAAACACCCAAATACAGTGGACTATTTTTGTTTAGTATTGACTATGCCCTGTTTCCATGTCCTAGTCTCCACAAATACCTTTCACAACCACCTAGGTTATTTCATTAAGGTTAAACATCCTTATAAAACATAAAACTCACTTGATATCATCTCTATCCAATTTTCAATTATCATTCTCACTCCTCCTTGTTCATTGACTGTGCATATAAATAGCCATTTACAAGCATGTAGAAACAACATGGTCTTTCCTTCTATGTCAAGACTCTTCCAAAGTGTCCAGTGCTATAAAAAATCCTTGGAATAAGGTTACAAATATTCAAATATTATTTTAAAATATTCATGAGACAATAATTAATAAACAAGCCTCTATATTCCCTTTTACAAGAGATTGTTAACTAAAATAGGGTATAGGTAGGGCCTATAACAGTTGAGACACCAGATTGGTTTTGGTTCTTGTTACCTCCATCTTGGTCATATTAAGAATTATTTGGAATTCATAACCAGGTTCATACATTACTCAATACCTTATAACTCTTAATGCCCATAACAATCCTCCTTTGATAACTCTGCCACCCAACTAGGCCAATACACAATTTCCTCCAAACTAAGTGGTTTGCTATCAAATGTACACTATTTTATGCCTCCAAAGACAACATAAAAGGTTATAATAATCAATAATAGACTCATGTTTAATGATAAAATTTACCCTTATTACAACAATTTCAAATGCAAGTAAACTCTCTTCACACAAGCCTATCAACTTCCATCAAACTTCTATCCTACAACCTCTATAAAGATGTTTGTATTATAGTCATAAAGATAATTCAAATCAAATCACAACAAAAATACAACAATACCTTAGAGGATAATGAGTTAAAAAAAAAAAAACCTACTCTTTATTAATCTTTATCAATCTTAATTATAACACATAGTCCATAAGAGGACTTGACCATCTTTCTTGAGAGGTGAATTAGTCTTTCCTCATGACTCCCTATTTTGCATTCTTAGAGAATTCTCACCTCCTCTCTCCCATACTATGAACCACACACACTCTATCTCCTTTCTATATATATAAACTAGATTCTACAACAAGATCTACAACCATTTTTTGATTCAAGAAACTTCCCACTATTCCTAGACCCACATAGGGTGGTGGATACTCTAACTGCGACCTCACACTTTAAACTGACATATTGACTCATAACCATTTTAGGACCTTTCTCGAGAACTTAAAGGTCTATTACAACATTAGTTAATCAATTAAATATCATTATCATTCACTTAGACCACCTAACATCTTGAAAATTTGAAAATCCCTATTGGTGAGAAAACTTATTTTGGATTCAAATTAAAATTTCAGTCACAAACATGACTTTGAGACACATCCTAGACCAATATTTGAGCATTATTAAGATTCCCCTGCATCATACTCCCAAGGGGAGAAAATAAATTGACACCCATATTCTTCTTCAGTTAAATTTTTATACAAATGTGTATTCTCTTTGCTACCACACCTATGTCTCTACTTCCTCATCCATATTATCCTTTGTTCTTTCTCCTGCTACTTCTCATATTACATCTTGTACCGATAGTTATTCTTATCTCTTTGCTTTCTTTCATAATTCTCTTCAATGTTCATGAAATTCAATAGAAGTTGCCATTCATTGTCCATTGTATCTTCTATTAGCTCTATTTTTGCCTCTCCATCAACATAGTATGTCCATGTTATATTATTTTCCTTCTTTGACAATTCCAAGGTCTCTTGCTTGCTCATAATCTTGTTGGTAGCATCCTTTATCCTACTGTCATCTACTATAGCTTCTCCTTTATTGAATGTAAAATTATTCAACTCATTACTTTTCATCTTCATTTCATAGATTGTCAAATTAGTCTCATCCTCCTTTACCTATTCATCTCTTTCCTCAAGCACTTCATGTGCTTCTTGCTTATTCACTAATCCAATAAACTTATCAAACAAACCTATTGTATCTTTATACAAAACATCATCTTCATATTCATAATATTCATCAAAAATTACATTTTTTTCATTACTTGTTGTTTACTTGTCATTTCTCCACTCTTCTTTATCAAGTAGTTTACCATCTTCAGGGTAGTAAAACACCTCATCTTTAGTTGTACCTTCTCTCTTCCATTCATCAACTTCTTATTCTCTATGGACTGTTGTCCAATCAATTTATCCATCCTAATCATACTCTTCATTTTCCATTTCTTGACCTATATTCAACCATGACAAATCAATGTTAGACTAAAAATTTTGAGGCCCAATTGCCTCTCTCTTTTCCATCAAATTCAATTGTTTAATCATCTCCTTCTATTGATTTTGCACACATTCTATTGCTTGTTGATTTCTTCACTCTTGCATTCTTTATATAAAGCTGCACTTGACTCTTTTCCCAATCTTGATTCCACACTTCAAACTCTACACATTATACATTTGCATTAACTCTCTTTCTATCCTTATTAACGCATCTTTCATTTCTTTTATTTCTATCTCCATCATTCTCTCATTATGCCATTCAGATTTAACCCTATCTCTCACTTTTATTTCTACCTCTCCTTTCATTTTCATGTTATGTACCTCACTTGAGTACATACTCTTCCTCTTGTTGGACTAACTTGGATCACCTTATTTTGGTTCACACTTGGAACCCATCTCACTTTCTATTTTAGACCTCACTAGGACCTTTCCACCTCTTTTGTCCTTCACACTAGGATTGTCTTCTATTTCCTAATATCTATTTATGAGCTTATCTCCTTTGAGCTTATTAATAACTCTCTTGTTTTAGGGCTTGCCACCACACTACTTGTTTTCTTTCTTCACTTGTCACAAACCATCATCAATGCACTCAAACCAATAAATCAACCACAAGTAACTCATACCTTCTCTTTGTCTCTTTCTTAACTCTATCTTTTCAACAAGACTCCTTGCAATTTGCCTCCTTGATTGCTTACCTACAATCTCTTGATCAACATGCAACATGCACTTTGAATGATATAATCATCAAGTTTATACCTATATCCACCTATTCCCAAAACATCTAGATGGCTCTGTTACCAAAATGATGCAGAGCTCTAATTAACTTTCACTTCTACTTACACTTGTTTGCAAACTTGTCATTCCTTCTTGACCCATATTAGGCCTATCTTGCAAAAATGGACCAAAACTCAAATTACTACTTATAAAAAGTTCCAAAACACATAAAACATTCAAACACTTTATTTCAAACCATCTCAATCCACTTTTATAATTTATCACCATGCATGCCATTCAATATTCCACTTCTTATCTGTTAAGCCTACTAGCCCTATTTATGAGTAAATATCATTGTTGGGAGTATATGATAACATGTATTAAGAAAAAAAATACATTTTAAAGGACCCTTTTGGGCCATATAACTCTTTCATCTTTCTCCTGACACAACTCCCAAGACACAACACACTTCCTTTTTTAAGCCACCCCTCAATTAACCCTCTAAATTGACAAATATCCTTATTTTGGGAAGTGTATAGATCATAAAATAAAAATAAATATGTTTTTAGACACCCATTTGGATCCCCCAACTTAATCAACCCTTTCTTACCCTAATTTTTTGAACAAATTTACTTTTCCTTCACTACCCTCACTCATTTAAGCCTATTTAGCCCTCTTTACTTGTCACAGTGGTCAAATTCCATACATACAATCCATATATGTCTAAAAAAAAATTATAAATTTATAGGACCTTTAATTTTCTCAAACTACAAATTTTCATCACCTTTTGACAGTTCAAACTCATTTTATGCACAAAACCCTAGTCCTAGGGTTTCTAGTTTCTTGTATAGGCTGAGAGCCTTATAAATTATCTTTATTAAGTTATTTAGGGTTTAAAAAGACAAATTTACATTTTTTAGGTCTATATTTACCCCTTTTACCTTCTCAACTAAGTTTATTACCTTGATCAATTCATCCAATGCTTAAAAACACCCAAATATAGTAGATTGTGTTTGTTTAGTATTGACTGTGCCCTGTTTCCATGTCCTAATCTCCAAAAATACATTTCACAACCACTTGGGTTATTTAAACAAGTTTCAACCTAATTATACAACATAAAACTCACTTGAGATCATCTATATCCACTTTTCAATGATCATTCTCACTCCTTGTTCATTAACTGTGCATACAAATAGCCATTTACATGCTTGTAGAAACAACAAGGTTTTTCCTTCTCTGTCTGATCCAAAAATCAAGAGTTTTTATTGATAGATATTTTAGGAACAAAAAAAAACATAGTAATAATGAATTCTCTGAGAAGAGATGTTTTATTGCTCAAGATCACAATACAACTATATGCTTATCTCTGGGAAGAGATGTCTGATTTTCCGTTTCAGGTTACATCTTCATTTATACACATTTTGAAAGTAGGAAAAGGATTTGTAAGGTCAAAAATCTCTAGGGATATCAAGTTTTTTGACTTCCATGATTTAAAACAATACAAAATTTGAGGAATTACTATTTTTAGATTGCACTACTAAAATTAATTTTTAGGACACTTCCATTGGGTTTTTGGGGGTAAAAAACCATTGAGTGGATCTCAATACCATCTCAAAACATTATCCTCATTATTATATTTCCTATGGTTCAAATGGGGAGTCAATTGGAGCTATGGTGCAAAAGTTATGGCTCCCAAAAGTTCTGTCATCAATTGGGGTAGAACCGTTGCCTAAATTGTCACCTAAATTGTTGCCCGGATCACTGTCAAGACTCTTCCAAATTGTCCAATGATATAAAAACTCCTAGGGTGAATTTTACAAGTATTAAAATCATGTTTTCAAATATTCATGATACAATAATAAATTAACGAGCCTCTATATTCCCTTTTGCAAGAGACTGTTAACTAAAATATGGTATAGGCAGGGCCTATAACAATTGAGACCCTAGACTGGTTTTGGTCCTATTACCTCCATCTTGGTCATATTAATACTTATTTGGAATTCATAAACAATTTCATACATTCTTAAATACCTTGTAACTCTTAATTCCCATAGCAATCCTCCTTTGGAGACTCTACCACCCAACTAGGCCAATACACAATTTCCTCTAAACTAAGTGGTTTCCTATCAAATGTACACTCTATGATGCATCCAATGACAACACAAACGGTTATAAGAATAAAGAATATAATTAGGGTTAATGATCAACTTTACTCTTGTAACAATAGTTTCTAATGCAAGTAAACTCTCTTCACACAAGCCTATCAACTTCCATCAAGCTTCTATCCTGCAACGTCGATAAAGATATCTGTATTGTGGTCACAAAGATCATTCAAATGAAATAAAAAAATACAAAAATACCTTGGAGGATAATGAGTTCACAAAAACAAAACCTATTCTTTATTAATCTTTTTTAATCTTAATTACAACATAGAGTCCATAAGAAGACTTGACCATCTTTCTTGAGAGGTGAATCAGTCTTTCCTCATGGCTCCCTATTTTGCATTCTTGGAGCATTATCACCTCTTCTACCCCATAATATGAAACAAAAACACTATATATCCTTTATATATACAAAATAAACTCTAAAACAAGATCTAAACCCATTTTTTGATTCAAGAAACTTCTCACTATTCCTAGATCCACGTAGGGTGGTGGATACTCTAGCTGTCACCTCACACCTTAAATTGACATATTGAATCATAACCATTTTAAGACATTTATCGAGACCTTAAAGGTCTATTAAAACATTAGTTCATCAATTACATATCATTACCATTCACTTAGACCACCTAACATCTTGAAGTTTTGAAAAACCCCTTTTGGTGGGAAAACTTATTTTAGACTCAAATTCAAATTTCACTCACAAACATGACTCCAAGACACATCCTACACCAATCCTTGAGCATTCATAATATGCCCCTACATCAATGGGCAGGTAATAATAGCTATTCAATTATAAAATTGCCTTCAATTACATCTTTTGAAAGATCTATTAAGGAGCCAATAATGGCTATTGACTTGATAGCTTTGTTATTTCCCCTAGGCACCTGTTGAAAAGTCATATACTAAAAATTTGCTTTAATTGATCAACCATTTGATTATAAGGAATTAAATTTTCATCCTTAGTCTGTAACTTTTCACTCACCTATTTTATAGTCAACCAAGAATCACCAAAGACTTGAAGATGTTGGATATTTAACTAGATGTTGAGTTGTAATCCGATAATTAATGCCTCATATTCAATAGTTATATTTATTCATTGAAAAGAGATTAGAAAGGATCTAGGGATTAGGTCACCTTATAGGGTTCTCATAAGGATTGCCACTTCCAATCCATGCATTTTAAATGATCTATCAAAATATATTTTCCAGTCAAGTGATTCCTTAGCTGTCAATATAAATTCATTAGGGAAGGCCTTGATTAATGGATTTGTGTCTGCCATTGGTGCTGTTGCTAGTTGATCCATGATAGCTTACCCTTTGATGGCCTTTTGATATATATAAGTTCAATTTTTCTTAATAAAATGATCCATTTAGCCATTCTTCTATTTAGGGCTGATTTATATAATATGTATTTGAGCAAATTAAATTTTGCTATTAGCTTGACTTTGTTGTTCAACATGTAATGCCTAAGTTTTTGTGAGGTGAAGACCACAACCAAGCAAGATTTTTCTATAGGGGTGTAATTGAGCTCATAGTAAATTAGTGTTTTTCTTAGATATTAAATAGTTCCTTCCTTTCCTTCCTCATTATGTTGAGCTAAGAGAGCCTCCATAACACATGGTATAATAAAGATATATAAGAGCAACAACCTTCATGATATAGGAGGTGATAGGACAGGGGTTTTTACTAAATGCTACTTCAGATTATCAAATGCCTTTTGAAATTCCAAGTTCTAGTCAAACTAATATCCTCTCTTTAGGAGATGAGTAAAGGGATGACATTTATTAGACAACTGAGTTATGAATTGATAGATGGCCTATAATTTCCTTTGAAGGCTCCTTTGTTACTTCAAGTTCTCAGGGGAAGCATTTCACAAATAGATTTCACATTATTAGGGTCCACTTCAATGCCTCATCAAGAGAATATGAATCCTAAGAGTTTACCTAAAGTGACTCTAAACACACATTTATTGGGGTTCAATCTAGCTTTATATTCCTTGGGCCTCTCAAAAATTTGTCTGAGGACTTACAAATGTTCTTCTTAGAGCTTGGACTTTCCTAGGATGTCATCCATGTAATATTCCATAATATCATGCATCATGTCATGGAATATGACTATTATGGCCCTTTGATAAGTGGATCCCATGTTTTTTAGACCAAAGGGCATTACTTGATAGAATAAGGTCCCCCATGGAGTGATGAATGCAATTTTATGTTAAACTTTGAGAGTAATTTTGATTTGATTATAACTAGAAAAATCATCCACGAGGGAAAGTATTTCATATCCTATAGTAGAGTCCACAATCATGTCAATATTGGGTAAAATAAATTCATATTTAAGACATGCCTTGTTTATGTCTTGGAAGTCAATACAAATCCGTATCCCTCCTTGTGGTTTGCCAATGAGAATGATATTAGATATCCACTCAGAGTAGTTGATAAGTTAAATTAATTTGGATTCCAAGAATTTTTGTAGTTCTTCTTTGACCGATAGTGCTACCATGGGGTGCATTTTTTGGAGATTTTATTTAATTGGTTTGGCATTTGGATGGGCCACCAAGTGATGCACCAACAAGGTAGGATATAACTTAGGCATGTCAAAATAGCTTCATGCAAATGAGTCAATGAATTCCTTAAGAAGCTGAATGAGAATATGTTGTTCCTTAGATGTGAGAATTGCCCCTAGTTAAATATTATAGGATTTTCACTTGTTCCAATGTTAAATTATATGATCTCATCAATGGGAGAAGGTTACTAATCTTGAAGGGAGGTTGGGGGATATGGTAATTATTCACCTAAAGCAAACTCATCTGGAAGCTCCACATCTAAATATTGATAGGGCTCTTATTCATTAGGGTTTAATTGGATTTATTTTATATTTGGAGAGGGATCAACTTCATAATATTCTTCCTCTTCTATTTTATTTAAAGACTCTTATTATTCTCTAAAATAGGCAAATTCATTTAGATTGATAGTGAATCCTCTCTTGTGGTCCCCTGATGACATGAAATATTGAGATCCCAGGTATTCAATGATAGCCTCATAATTTTGAAATAGATCTAAGGATGGATCATTTTTCTGATCTCAGTCTATGAGTTAAGGGTAGTAGAGGGAGATGGTGGTGGTGGTAGTGACAGTGTCAGAGAAGAGGTTCATGGTAGTTAGATCTTCATAGAGGCTATATACGGAACCTATTTCAAATTCTTCATAAAAAAATAGACTCTTTAGGAATCAAATAACTATCTACGATGATAGTGTTTAGGTCAATTCCTAGTGGTTTGTACCCTAGGCCAATACATTTTGGATATTCTTGAACCCTAATAGGTTACAACCTACCTTGTTCTTCCTGACCTAGTTCTTTACCCTTATAATTCATGTTTTGAAGCATTTTTTGAAGCTAAGGATATTTTTGCCTATGAAAATCTAGGCCTTGTCTTCAGGAATGAGCCAAGAATAATCAAGTTCTTTAAAATATTCATATTATAACATCCCTGTGCTTATGAAGGCCATTGAATCAAACTGATAGATAATAGGTTTTTCTTGCCTCATGATTAGGGACCCATAGCTAGATGGGGATAATGGAAGGTTTTTGACACAAAGAGTTTTGTGTTCATATTCCCCACAACCCTTAGAAATTATTTTGAGGTGAGTGATACCTAGTGATTCAGATGAGGTGGGTGATAAGCTATCAAGGTGGCCATATTTCATAGGTTTAGGATTATAAGAGGAACTTTGAGTAGTAGGGAAATAACAAGTAGGATTGGATTATTCCATTTGGCAGCTATGAAAATGCTTAATTTCCCCTAGGATTATGACCTCCATTATGGAATGTGGGAGTTTTAAACATTGGTGGAGGGTACTATTCTCATCTCATGGATCCAAGGGAATTCCAAAAGTAGATTATAGTGGAGATATATGTCCACTACATGAGTTAAGGTTTGCTAGACTAGGGGCCCCATAGCCATGGGAAGATAAATTATCCTAGTAAATGGCCTTTCATTATCATCATATACCTTAATCATTAAAAGATTGGGCCCTAGTAAAATATTTAGAATACCCTAACTTCTTAAGAAAGTCAATATTACATAAGTTTAGGGTTGATCCTCTCTCTATAAATACCCATGGGATTTTATGATTGGTGATGGATATCTCAATGAATAATGGATAATTGTGATAACGGCCTATGGGTGGCAAATCTTGGGTACTGAAGATGATTTATTATGAAGGGGATAAATAACCCACCAAGTCTTGAAATTGATTGGTTTCGATATCCCTAGGAACTTTCAATTCATTCATGACTTGATTTAGTATGTGTTAATGCATAGATGAGGTTTTGAGAAGATCCATAAGAGAAATTTGAGTAGGGGTCTTCTCGAGTTGCTGAATGATATCATATGGTTTATTAGAAGAACTTGAGACTTTATTAGGGATAGTGAATTTCTAGGATGAGGATGTAGGTGGGTACTTTGGAGGTGTTCTAGGAACTATAATTTTTCCATGTTGTGTAGTGACTACATAATCAACTATTGCCCTATTGATTTTGAGGATGGGGGATGGTAGATGTGTGAGCTCTTGGGGGCCTCAAATTTTGATGGTATTAAATTAATGATATATAATGGAGTAATAATCAATTTTATTGGAGGTGGAAGCTTGACCTTGATCCCTCGGTGGTTTCTTCTACCTCTAATCATGTTTAGCTAAGGGTCCTTATTTATACCCAAATGCTGATTTTTAGATAGATTTATTGTATTCTCCCATTCAAATTATATTTTTCCTTTTTCTATTTAGTCTTGGATGAAGTGTCTTAATTGCATAAATTTCTTAGTATCATACCCTTTGATCTGATGATATTGGCAAAATTCATCTTCTTAACACCAGTCAGGGCATGGCTTGTTATCATCCAATGGTCAAATTTCTAGGAGAGTGATCATATTAGTAATAAGTAATTGTTATAAGACCATTTACATAGGTATACCAAGACAAGTTACACCAAGACTAGTTATATGCCTTTTTCTTGTTATAGAATTTGGTTTCCCTCTTGATACAATTATACTAGAGATATTATACCTTTTGGTAGTAGGGGGATCTTTCTGTGCTTTTTGTACATGCTTTGAGTTAGGGACACCATCCCCTACTACATTTTTATTCTCATTAAAGACTTTGGGTTTACCTGAGAAAGTATTATCTTGGCTCTAACCTTGTTCATTTTGGGTATATAATTTGATTGTACCCCTTTCAATAAGTGCCTTTTCAATTTTAATACCCTTCTCTATAATTTAATCACAAGATTTGGCACACTATAATTTTAATTGATATTTCAATTCAAAATTCAAATTATCATGAAAATCTTGGCTAATTCTTTCTCGGGGACTGTGCATCAAAAGCAGCTAGTAAGGATTCTCCACCATTGTAGAAATGATACTAGGCTCTCGCCATTTATATGTTTAGTTTTGTATAAATAAATTTTGGAGATGTCATGTTCTATATTAAAAGAGAAATGTCTCACAAATTTCTTTGTCAATTCTTCAAAACTAGTGATGGACCCCTTTGGTAGATGCACGAACCATTCTAAAGCAGGTCCTATGAGACTTTTGGGAAGAGTATAAGTAGATAAGCATCATTATATGTAACCTCATGGCATGCCACATAGAATTATTGAACATGGTCATGTGGGTCCCCTCTCCCATTATATTTGTCAAACTTTAAAATCTCAAAGTGTGCTGGGAAGAGTATTTACAAAATGATCATATCCAATGGGGATGTTCAGAAGTATTCATACCTATATCTCATTACTTGAGTGAGACAGTTAATCTGTTGAAGAGTTTCCTTCATCATTTCACACTCTTGGGAAAATGAAGGATCCATCAAAGGATTAGAGGTGTGTGTTTAGCTTATTTGTGGTCTTGACATGTCAGGATTAGTATTTTTGATGGTTCATCTTGGTGATGTGGACCTTTAGTTTTTAACACAAATTTAGGATGAGAGGGAATTAATTTATTGGGTTAATTGATCTAGGTGATACTCCAAGCTAGGTCTCCTCCTTTCAGCCTTAATGTGGTTATTTTGAGGGGGTTCTCCTCCTAATTCTTATTCAAGGTCTATAAGGTCAGGTTCCCCCTATTCTTGGTTAGTGTTATTTGGGCGAGGTGGAGTGTTTAGTCTACATAATGGATGGATGAGATGTATTGTATTAAATACACCCCACCTTCAATTATTAATGGAAAAGTGGGGACCCCTTTGTTTTAGAAGGCTTATTCATCATAGGGTTGTACATGCATGTTTAACCTATCTTATTATCTGTGGAAAGTTATGGGTTTTTGGAATTTAATCACCTTTGTTGAATCTTTTTTCCTCTTGCAACCCATTTTCATTGTAATGACTTAATGTAACTAATCTATTACTAAAAATTTTAGAAGCTTACTATGTATGATAGGTCTTCATAATTAATATTATTCGGGTTCACTTATTCAACATTATGATCATTTTGGTCTTCGACATTTTGGTCCATAGCATTTTGGTCTTCTGTAGTTTATCTTAGGAATTTTGGTCTTTAGTAACTTTTCATTCAATAAATTTAGTCAAAAAAATTTCTTCAAGATTTTCTATTTGGGAACTTTCTTTTTAGTAAATTATTCTTCAGATCCTCTTATTCGGTAGCTTTCATTCAGAAACTTTTATTTGGGAACTTTTGTTCATGATTTTGGTCTCTAGAAAATTTATCTTTGCCAACTTTATCTTCAACAAGTTTTCATTCAAAAATTTCATTCGACAAATTCCTCTAACAAATATATTTAAAAGATAATTTAGTCTTTAAGAAAAGTGTTCAATATTTTGGCTTTTAGGAAAAGTTTCAAAAATCTACCTAAAAAACATTTTGGTCTTCGAAATCTTTCATTTAGAACTCATGGATCATAAAAATCAAATGATTTGGACTTAATATAAGACCTGATGCTTGACTTAAACCATGCATTGATAGATGTCAAAAAGAGCAACACCATGTCACCCACTGAATGAGTAAGCATCCTATATGGAATGCCCACTAGGCCAAAGTGGTCAAGTTTAAATTAAATGAAGATGACAAGCTTAAAGACATTGGTGATTAATGGCGCATGAACTAAACTTGAATAATAAAGGCTATAACATCAAGATGGTAACCAAATTCATGTATATTGATTATTAAATAGTTTAAGTGAATATTGACCTCTATAAATTCAAGCCCTAGTTACATTCAAACAAGTTGTAATTTGCATAACAAAGTGCCAAACCACCATTACAAGGAGATCTAATTCTACCAGCACTAAAAACTAAAAATAACATCTTCATCTAGAGCATACAGGGGAGTTCAAGTGCCATCCATATTTTCTATCAAGGATTCAATAGAGTATATGGATATAATTTTTGATGCCTCTGTATTTGATGCTACCTACACCAACTAGTCGAATCTATGGGAGGCTATAGAAATCATCAATCCATTTACTTGTGAGGGAGATGTATTTTTAGAATAATGATAGATAGCAGTTGAAATACTTCCCTTTAAGTGCTAAGAACTTCACTATGATGGTGTTAAACCTAAGCTCATGCCATGCATTGACCTGTTACATGATTTATTCTTTGAAAAAATGATTGTAGATGTAATTTTCCTTCACTATGTCAACAACACCATCATCACCTAAATATCAATAGAAGCATTCTAAAGGTATTTATGCTTACCAATCCCTAATGCCACATTTTATTTACATAATGTATCCCTTTGGAGAAAGAACAATAATGTAGAAAAGATAGTGAGCAAATGGCTTCTCCTTAGAGAAACCTTTTCACTCAAGGACAAAAATATTGTGCCTATCAGCAAATTATGGATGTGAATTTGCATTGGTATGACACTTTTGAACCATCTGTATGGTCACCTGAGCATCCACTTATTTAACTTGAAATGGGTACCATTGCTCAACCTATTGATCACCTTGGAGCACACCTTCGTATTGGGGGAGATTTTCAACACCTGATTAGATGAACTAATACTACATAATGTGGGAGGCCCCAAGGTGGAAATTTTTACATGATTTCCTACTTAAGTGATGTTATCATGGGTACTATCTACAAACACAATGGGTCTCTCTAGGACCCAAATCATGAATATATAAAAAATAGGATTTGTGATGTCTATTCATTCATTCATATTTATGTATATGCAAGGAATATATTGAGGATTGTAGAAGATTTATATCCCTAGGTTTGGAGGGAAATTAATGAGGAACCTATGCCCAAAATATCTAAAAATACCAGTAATTCACTCATGTCTTTGGGTAACTACTGGTTAAATCTGGGTTACACCATGATAATGGTCATTGGGCATCAATTTGATCTTCTACACCTCCTAAAGTACATGCCTGACAAGGTGGATGATCAATAAATTACTTATTAGTTATGGAAGGCGATATATGAAGACTTGACCAGAAGAAATAAGATCACCTTTCCTAGATCTTGTCTCATAATTGGGGGAATATGCTACACCTTCCATAGGCTTCGGGGAAGCTGGCAATGCCAAGAAAGCTTATGCCTTGGCTACCTTGCCCCATAGAGATTGGGACCCCAAGATAGAGTGAAACAACATGTTCAAAACTTGAGTATTCACTACAAGCATGATTCCTATGACCATGACTTCCTATTTCTCAATGTAAAATATGACACCAAAGTCTTGAAAAGGGCTAGGATAATTGGAATAAGTGAAGACTTGCTCAAGGTAATATAAGAAGATCCTTCCATCACACTTGATCAAACAAAATATAGAATCCACCACTACGGGGATGGACCTCTTCATATTTTTGGAACAATAAACCTTTTGAGCAACTGTAGGATCAAATTCAAGACCCCAAAAATCTACCTATCGTGATAATGTTTGTAGAGCAAGAGCAGGGTGAAGGGGAAACTTCAGTTGCTACAACATAAATAGAAGAAGAAACACCTCAAGTTCAAGTGCCCACATTTGAATTGAGGAAAATAAATTCAGAACATATAGAAGAAATAGTTCATGTAAATGATAACTCTATTAAAAATAAAGAGGATCTTATTTGTATAAACTCCTATCATTTAGAAGACCTCACATCCACTGTGGCAACTTTGCTAACCACCACATCTAGTGTGACAGTCTCTCTTCCTACACAAAAAGTGGTTGTTCCTTTAAATGAGAAGATAAATATATGCTATAAGAGAAAGTCCAAGGTAGGAAATCCCCAAGTGTAGTCCATAGAGGGACTAAGAAAGCAAACAACACTCAATTGAAGGTGATTCAATGGGCAAAGTAGATGAATAAGAATTGAAGTAAGATAAAGTTTTGAGGTTACAATGACTGAAAGAAAAGGTACCCCTTGGGGATAACCAATTAGGTAAGGGTTTACTACCTACTTTTCCCTTATGCTACTCTCCTATTATTACATTACCCATTGTCACTTATTTTCCTATTGTGTCATTACCTCCATTGGGACCTATCTCCACGTCCATTGCTACAACCATTCCTTTAGTTTCTACCTCTATTGCTATCACTACCAGATAACCCAACACCTAATTTATAATATCCTCTACTCAATTTAGTTCACCCATCCCTTCCATAAGAGAAATTAAGACAATGGTAATGATAGTCACTAATAAAATTTCAAGGAAGAAGTCAGTCTACATTATCCACCCAATACCACATTTTAGGAATGTACACTGGTAAAAAATAATATGGCCTTTCATGCCCAAGCCAACTCCTGAGACTGAACCTTTAAAGGACACATAAATAAAGGCACAACTATTAGACCCATAATGATTGACACTTCCATACTAGGCCAATGAACTAGGAACATCAGCTTCTAAGAGGCCAAACCTAAAGATAATTGAGTTTCTCATTATGATTTCATTGTTTGACAAGTCTACTGGCTCTTTGCAAAGGGTGAGGAAAAGAAAGAGGAAAATGTTAGGTGAAGCTTGATTTTGGAAGAAAGAGAAGAAGTCTATTCTCTTTCCAAGATGCAAGATAGAAGGATGGGTCTTTCCCTTTTAATTGAGGGTTTTAAGTCCTATACTAAGACCCACACTAGAGCCTTGATATCAATCCATGAGGGTACTATATAGGCAAGGAAAGAGTTAGAACAAGAATTGGAGAACCTCAAAGAATAATAAAAAGTCATTCATGTTCCCTCTAAAATTGAGTAAGATGTTCAGAATGCATCCTTATGGCTATATGAGATATTGGACACTATTGGTTCTTTGAGGGCATGATTGGCCCCTCAAGCAACTCTAATAACCAAATTGTTCAAATCTTTGAAGGAAGATGTGAACAAGTTGATTTTTTTGGATTTATATACCCCTAATAAGGATTTCAACCATCTTAACTTGATGTCACCCTTAGAAGCAACAAATGCGTTGAACCTAGTGGTCATCAGGACCAAGGAAGCAAGGGAATGGATAACATATGTTGATGCTTTGGTCTCAAATATAATTGAATAGGAGAAGCAGACAATACAAATTTTAAATGAACTAGAATTGATACATGCATGGGATGGTGTAGGGAAGTTATGGTCAGGTCTATTTTGTATCAAATGCTACAACAAGTCTCAACTAACTTCAAAAAGAGTCTAAAAGGGTTAGCTTTAGAATACATTGAGGATAAGTTAAGTTCTATGAGGAAGAGGGCCACCGAAGTAGAGATCTTTCAGGTAAGCTTCAGAGCTATAAAAGTTGAGCATGCAAGGTTAATAACACAATTAAGCAAGGTGAGTAGACCATCTCTTCTTGATATGAGCATAATAAGGGCCCAACACATTGTTAGATATAAACACTACCAAGATTTGGAGTTGAAAAAGAAGTCCAACTCCACTCCATTTTCTAGTTCAACTCAAGCTACTACTTCAGTGCCTACCATGACAATAAGCAGTGTCATGCAGACACTAAGCAAGCCTTAGTTAAAGGTTAATTTTGTATTCAATTTTGTATATACTATTTATTTTAACTAACTACAATTAGTTATGCTCCATTATATTTATTTTATAATTAATTGAAATGTTTTTTCCAACACGTACACATTATATGGCTATTGTAATCTATGAGTTGTAATATGCAATTTTGCATTGAATTATAACTTAGATCCTATTTATTCTGATGTAATCTAAGGCTTCACTAAACTTATAGGACAAGGTGACCTTTCCAAAATTATTTGAATACATGTAAAACCATCTTTCAAAGGGTTGGAGTTTTGATCAATATAGGCAGAAATTGAGTCATTGATTGTCATACAACTATGTTGGTTATTTCTTTTCCCTTTCTTGTGTTATTAAGATTTTAACTTCTTTGTCTGGATCAATTTAGTAATCTTAAAGTGTGCAAATGCTACCAATAATCTTGGTTATTATCATTGAAGTGTACTAATTATAGATGTGCAATAACTATTGAGAGTTAGTAAATTTCATTAATTTTAAGCAATTAGTTTAGGTTTCATTGATATTCTAAGGAGTGAAGGAGTATTTCATTTCGGTATAGTCTTCTAGGTGTGTATTGTGGTTACTCTAGATACATTCCTAACCTGAGCTATAATCTCTAAATTAAGGGTGTGCAATAACTACTGTAAAGAGAGAAACCTTTAAATAAGAGCACTAAGTTTCCTATACCTACTTCCCTAGACTACTGGGCCATGTTTTTTCATGAGCGTGAAATAACTAAAAATGGTAAACATTGGTTTTGGAGATACTTGCCTACTAAAGAAACAACCTTGGGAATGACTCTTTGAGAACATAGGAACTAATTTCATACCTTACCTTCCCCTCCTTTTGTAGTTTCTTTTATGATATACACATCATAGAGTAATTTTACACTTGGCAAACTCACTTAGTATTTAATTTCTTTTAGATTTCACACATCCATCCATATAACTAATTAAATGACCTATATGCTCAACTTGCTATTCATACCTACAACTCATGCCCTAGAGTGGAACTTTATTTTCATATAGATCCTAAAACATTAGAGGCTACCTAGTTTAAGTTTTGTAGTGTGCATAAAACTTACATCAACAACAATAAAATTTGGTGCTAGAAGGAGGGCAAACTTATGTGTTTTCTCAATAGTGGAGGTTAGTCATTATGAAGAGTTGCACTAGAGACACCTTGAAGAGTAACATGGTCTAGGGCCCAAGATAGCCTTTTGATTTCACCTTTGTCAAATCATAGGGGGCCTAGACTAGTATTGATCATCCCTGAGGTACACTGAGCTAGGACACCTTCCCCAGTGAGAAACATTCCGCTTATCAACCATTCTATGGCTCAAACTTGGATAGTTGGATCTATGATTGCCATCCTTGGAGATCAACATAATTTACCTAGGAACTTAGATAAATATTTTCATACATTTCACACCTTATGTGGGAGGATGGTAGAGGAGCATATTCAATATTTCAAGGCTATTATGAGATTAATGAATACCATAGATGAGGATGTTATATGCAATATTTTTTCCATTCACTCTATAGGATTATGCCTATGATTAGTATCTTAATTTTCAAGAAACTTCCATCACCTCATGTAATGCATGTCAAAATACTTTCCTTACACAATTTGGGCAATTTAGTGTATCAACATTTCACTAGCATGAAGAGGGAGATTAATGAGTCAATTAGAGCTTTTAATGCAAGATTTCAAAAAATGTACACTTGGTTGAATACTGCATACAAACCAAAATTAGCTCTAGCACTTGAGATGTATAAAAAATAATTAGATCCTATCACTACAGTGTTCCTAAGGAAAATTACTATCACCAATACTTTAGCCTTGGCATATGAAGAAGCTATCCACATTGACAAACAACTCAATCCTCAGATGTTAGGGGGTCAAATGTTTAATAATGGTTTTCCATCTTTGAATCCAATTCATCATGCTAGTTATAATATCCCCGCATTCAATCAAAAGGCATTTGGAAAAAAATATACACAACTTTTTGGTGGATTCCAGAGCTTTAGCTACTATGATGCCAACTTCCATTTGCTAAAATATTGGTTTAGACCCAAGTCCATCCAAGAGGATTATTCCATAGCTGGATAAAATAATAATACATGTGAAAGGAGAACTTAATAATGTACACATCCTAGTTTCATCACAACCTCGAGTGTATATGACTATCCACATACTAGTAGTAGATATTCCTGAAGGGTATGGTCTACTATTGAGTAGAGATTGGTTAAAGATGCTCAATGGATATCTTTCCATAGACTTTTCTAATATTTAGCTACTATGGAGAGGCATTACCAATCAAATTAGAAATTATTGGGAGCCAAAGATGAAGTACCTTATTATATAATACAACACTACTAACGAAGAGGTAAGTTACAAATCTCCTAGTCTTGGAATATATACATTTATTACAAAATATGAAGTGTAATAAGAACTACAAGGCCCTTCCCAATTATAGACCCTTCATTTCAATGAAGTGAGATCTAAGAAAAGATCAGGTGTTGGTATTGATTTTGTTAATCCATAAGGGAAGCATCACCTAACAACATATAGGCTCTAATTCCTATGCACTAATAATAGAGCAGAGTATGAAGCCCTAATTTTAGGATTAGAGTTCACTCTCAAGAACAACATCAAGGAACTGATCATATATGGAGACTTAGAATTGGTGATCAAATAGGTCATAAATAAGTATCAATGCAAGTTATCATACTTAAAGAGATATAAACACAAAGCCTAGGATTTAATCAAATCATTTGAGACTTTCAACATAGTGACTATTCTAAGAGAATGGAAATAAGCTACTGACTCACTAGATGCTTCAAAAACAAATTTGGTACCCCTACAAGAGTTAAAAGTGTATAAGTTCTCCATCAAATTGGTACCTTATCCATCAATATCAAATAACATTTAAAATTTTTAGGTGTTCAATGATGATCCACAGATTATCTAATTTTTGACCAATTCAAGATAATTTGAGTCCCAAATAATTGATGATGAGGAAAGAATCCATTTGTGCCATGAGGAATTGGATGAAGAGGAGGTAATCCAATTAAAGTAAAATCATCTCATATTGGGTATGCTTTCCTTGGAAATATCCTTTGACACGGATCCTCTCAAGCCCAACAACAAAGGTAACTCAAGGTTAATGAGTCTGAGTTTAACTCAAAAAAATTGGGTGATGAAAGAAACTTACATCTCATCAATATTGGTTGAAGCTACACTCCAGATGATAGATAAAGGGTCAAGGACTTGATAATTAGATATAAATACATGATTTCATAGATATATGATTATTTGAGGATATTTAATCCTAGGGTCATCACCCATACAATTCTACTCAAGCCAAATCATAAGACATTCAGGCAGAGACAGAGACCGGTTAATCCTACCTTGGAATATTTGATCTAGAAGGAGGTAGAAAAGTTGTTAAGTGCCAAGATAGTGTATCTTATTAGGTATTCAACTTGGGTGGCTAATCTTATTCTAGACATAAAAAAGAATGGCAAAATTAGGATGTGTGATGAAAGAAACTTACATCTTATCAATATTAGTTGAAGCTACACTCCAGATGAGAGATAAAGGGTCAAGCACTTGATAATTAGATATAAAGACATGATTTAATATATATATGATTATTTGAGGATATTAGATTAGAGAATTTTTCTGAGTTTAACTAAAAAAATTTGGGTGATGAAAGAAACTTACATCTGGCCAATATTGGTTGAAGCTGCACTCCATATGAGAGATAAAGGGTCAAGGACTTGATAATTAGATATAAAGACATGATTTAATAGATATATGATTACTTGAGGATATTTAATCCTAGGTTCACCACCCATACAATTCTACTCAAGAAAAATCATAAGACATTCAGGCAGAGACAGAGACTGGTTAATCCTATCTTGGAATCTTTGATCTAGAAGGAGGTAGAGAAGTTGCTAAGTGCCAAGATAGTGTATCCTATTAGGTATTCAAATTGGGTGGCTAATCTTATTCTAGACATAAAAAATAATGGAAAAATTAGGATGTGTGTCTATTTCAAGAACCTTAACAAAGCCTATGAGAAAGATAACTATACTCTGCTCTCATTAGATGAGGTGATCCAGATTGTGAGTGATTATAGAATGATGTCTTTATTAGATGGATTTTTAGGATATATTCAAGTGAGGGATGAATCAAAAGATATAATTAAAATTGCATTTACCATAAAGTGGGGAACTTATGTGTATAAATGGATGCCATTTAGCCTAATCAACATAGGAGCTACTTTTCAAAGAGCCAGGGATCATGCATTCCAAGGGATAATAGGTAAATGCATAATCATATACATGGATTATCTCACCATTTTATCTAAAAATAGGGCTGATCACATATACCATCTTCAGTCCATCTTTGAAAGATGTAGGAAATTTGGTATCTCGTTGAACCCCAAGAAGAATATATTCGGATGTTATTGAAGGTAATTTATTGGGTTATATTATCACCAAAGATGGGATCACCATTGACCCAAATAAAATTAAAGGAATTTAAAAAATAATGTTCCCAAATATAAAAAGGAGATTAATTCCTTCTTTGAGAAGATTAATTTTGTAAGAAAATTTATATCAGGATTTGCAAAAATTGTCAAACCTCTGAATGCAATGCTTAAACAAGATGCCAAAGTAGAATGCAAACTTGAAGCCAAGAAGTATTTCCAAGATATAAAAAAATATATATCATAGGCCCTAATATTATTAAGCCCAAATTTCACTAAGGACTTCTTCCTGTGCTTATTTACTTCAAAACATACAATTGCTATTGTACTCAAGAAAAGGGAGGAGAGAGAGCATCTTATTGATTTCATGAGCATGAACTTAAAAGACATAAAGCTTAAATATTATTTGATTGAAAAAAAGATATTTGCCCTTATAAAAGTGGTTAAAAAGTTTCAACACTACATTCTCAAGAACAAGACCATTGCTATTATACTAGATCCTACTATCAAGCTTATGTTAGGATAGAACAAGTTGGGAGAGCATAGGGGAAAATGGATGGAGAAATTGTAAGAGTTTGACATTGAGATTAAAATTGCCAAGATAATAAGAGGATAAGGTATTTGTGGACACTGAAATAGTGTCTAACCCTTGGTCATCCTCCCCCTTGGTCCATTCCTAACCCATTCCTAAAACATGCACTTACTAATTTAAAAATAATAATTTATTATTAATATCCTCCCCTTTAACACTCGTTTGACACCTTGCCTTGGACTATTTCCCACCTTATGACTCACCCAAGACCTATTCTTACTTCTCTCTAACCGCCTAACCAACTCTCGTGCGTATTTAGCCCAACCTTTGACATTCTCCAACGGATAGTGCATTTGGCGGATGGAGAATGGGCTTGGTGGCTCTTTTACCCGTTCTCCACCCGCCGACGTCGGTCAAATGTCGGCCGACGCCGGTGGGATCGCCGACGTCAGTTTTACTTAAACCAATTTTCTAACCCTTTGACTGATTTAATCACAAATTGTTAATCTTTGGAGCTAATCACGAATCTCGAGACCTCTTCTGGCGAAACAAAGTTCTCGTACTTTTGCTTTCTAGTGTTCTGGCTTCTTGGTGTTCTTGCAGGGATCAACATTCTTGACAGCATTTTCTAGGCTCTGAGGTCTTGCATCAGACATTCTGCATAGGGATTGCACGATATCTCCATCACCAGCGACAACAGAAACACAGCTTCTGCACCTTTGCCAACTCATATCACAGCTAAGTATTTGTACTATTTTCATTTCAAATATATTAGCATTATGGCTACCATCTATTCCAAGCATCCTTGACCCAACCTTCCCTGTTCTTCCCGAAGAGGCTAAAAAGCCTTCTCTCACCCCTTATTCCCTTTTCTTTGCCTCTGACACCCCTTTAATCTCTCTTTAGACAACACCCTCTGTTCAATCAACTCAGCACAAGCTATCAGAGACCTACAGACCATCTTGAGACCAATCTAATCAACCTGACTAAATTGCTTCATGGAAAGGCTGAAAGGCCTTTTTCCTGCCCCTTACCCCTTTTATTGACAACATACCCTTTGCCTTAGTTCTTATTAAAGATTATATCTATTGTTTTACCATCCCAAACAAACTCCCTGACTCACAGACAAGACCACAGTCCATCTTGCAGACCAGAAACTAGACCTGTAACCCGTCCCTGGCCATTACCCTGATCGACCTCGTCCACTTCCCCTACCGACGTTGGCAGTCTAACCATCATTGGCGACCTTCCTGACCGACGCCAGAAATATCACTGACATCGGTGACTGTGCTAAGCAGATTGCAGTTTATCAGGTACGCATTTGCTTTTAGTTCTTTCTTTTTAGTGTTTTATTATTTCTCTTTTTTGTCTCTATCATATTCTGTTTTAACAGTGGATTGTCATCCTCCAAGAAGCCTTAGCGCTTCTAGGACCAAGCTTTTGCTTGGCAATCCACCCTCTTATCAACTAACATTTTTCGTGTTTTAGTGTCTGTCTCTTTTAGGTGTCATCCTCCACAACCAAAGAGGAGTTCTCACAACGTCTGGATTATGGTGCGCAGACTACAACCAGGTACATACAAGCCTTGGCCATTTCCTTAAGTTTCTCATTTTCTCTCCTTTGAATGTGAAAGCAAAAAATTAGCATAGAAACATTCTGGCACGCCCGGTGGGACCCTTAGGGCCTTCCTTGGGTTCCTTTCCTTCTTTTTTCATTTAGGTGCATTAGGTTTCTCCCTCTTCACCTCTTTCTTCTTTTCTAAAAGACATCATAAGCAGGAATAAAAAGAACTTTTCTTTCTTTTCTTGCATTTCTAGACTAGTCAAAAATCATATTCTTCAAACCCTTTCTCAACTTGTTTTCATTCCAACTTAACATTTCGATTTGGGGCTTAAAAATATATTGCATTCCATTTCTGCTTGCTTGCATTTCTTAGTCCACACTTAGTAATTAATAAACCACATATTGAATTAATCGTAGATCACTTGATGTTACACAACCAAACCACGTGCACTAAATTAAACATCAAACTCACTTGAGACAAGGCCCGACTGGGATTTCATCACCCAGCGGATACCTTACCCGTCCTGGCGATCCTACTTGGATTTCACCACCAAGGGGAAAGCCCACTCTGTTCTCTGGCAGAGTCTAATCTATAGGGAAAGTATATTTTGGCTAAGCGAGACCAGCTTACCACTGGAATCATGAAGTGAGGGGAGCTTGCTCCTTAGCACCAGGCCAAGTACAGAACCTAACACAGACTTTTGAGCACCTAAACATACCTGAAACCATCTTTAGACTACCTCTTCTAGGACCCTTCTAACAGCCAACCTCCTCAAACATCACTTTAAGGCATAAGCCACACGATCCTAATAAAATTATTTCTAGGGATTTAACGCTTAAGATGTGCCTGTCCTCATCTTATTTTTTGTTTTTATCTGTTTTTTTTTTGAGCTGGTAAGGACGTTGTCTTCTTTATTTCCAAAAACTTTTAATTTTTTTGAGTTTCTGGAAAACACAGTAATCGACGTCGGCAACTTTTCTCCACCGGCATCGGTTATCTGACCGACATCGGCAGACTTCTTCACCGACATCAGTTTTTGTACCGACGTCGGTCACTGTCCAATCTTTTTTCTCAAAAATAGCAAGCTTAAAATCCAACTTTCTTGATTGTCTAAACACCCATTCTTGTTTTCTGAGACTGAAAAACACAGTTTTCTAAAACCTGACCCTTTCTTGCCTTGAATGGTTTTGACACACAGTCAAACCAAGGCTCTTCTTGACCACGCTAGGCAACAACCGCTTCCACCTTCACCATCTATAACCAGTCCTATAATAGAGTTCCACTCAGAGACTGAAAGAACCCCTACTCACCCAACCCCGCCTCAGACTCTTATTGTCCCAGAAGGGGACCAAGATTTCACATGATTCTTGGACCTTAACGTCAAAGCCTTGCAGCACTATCTCGCACATAGCCAAATGCGAGACTCCCTAGGCAACCCAATCTATGGGATGCCGAATTCCTTAGTCGAGATAAGGATCACATCAACAACATCTACAATTCAACCTATAGACAATCAAGCCAACACCTCGACTAATAACCCAACCGTGTCCTACCTTCAAAATTTAGCCTCTCCTTCTAGACCTACCTCCATGGGGGTTCTGGTACCCCCTCAACCTCAAACTACTCAACCAAATCCTGCACCTTTCCAAAACCTAGTGGTCTCTATCCCCCCTACTCTTGCACCAATCAACACAAGAGTAACTATCTACCCTTCAACAAGTGTGGCTACTCCTCAACCATCTTTGACGGCCCCTATCCAACTTGTGCCTACCAACCCCATAACACAAGTGCCCTTAGCTTCAACTTTCACCCCAATAACTAGCTACCCATATGTTGCACCTACGCAACCAACCACGTCATATGCCCCTCTCAATATCTTTCAAGTGCCTTATAATCTAGGGGGCGCTCCACCCGCCAATCCGTCAGCAGATATCATCAAAATGCTAATGGACAAGATGTCTAGCCTAGAGACCTCTGTTTCTAGCTCACGCAATTCTCTCTCATACGAGAAAATTTGCAATGAGCCCATTCATCCTTCTATCCCGATTAGACCATACCCCAATCAGTGGGAGCTTCTCAAATTTTCTCGCTTTCAAAGCAAGGAAGACCCACAACAGCACTTACGGGCATTTAGACATGCCTATTACCTTATTGCCCATGACGATGCATTGCTCTTATGCACGTTTCCTATGTCCCTCTTTGGTGCTACGCTTGACTGGTACAGCTCCATTGCCAGCCATTTTCTCTTCACATTTACACAGCTGGCCCAGATTTTTCTTGATCACTTCTCCATTAACATCACCAAGAAGGTCTTGATCATGGACCTCTATTCTATCTGCCAATTCAAGGATGAATCCATAGCTGACTTCGTTGCTCGCTGGAGAGGCCTCATCAATCAACTCTCCTTTTCCTTACCCCAACCTGAACTTATTAAACTTTTCTCCCGAGCCTGCGCCAAACATATTTCTTCCACCTTACGGGTTCAGACCTTCCGCACCTTCGACAAAGCCTTCACGATGGCCCGCAAACTTGAATTATGTGCCATCGAGGAGAATAAAGTCAAGTTGCGGAGCAAGAATCCCAACTCTAAGATCAATGACTCCTCTTCTTCTAAACCTTCATCATCCAATCCTAAGTCTAAAGCTTCAGCTAACGCTGTGGTCGTTAGACCTTCATCCTCTTCAACTAATCAGCCTGAGCCATCCACATCTCAGAGCGCCACCTACCAATTCCAGCAGAGATACGTACAATGACAATATACTCCTCTCAGAGAATCATACGCATCTGTGCTGGAAAAACTTGTTAAATAGGGGATTCTCAACCTCCCCCAAATCTGACCACCTCCACAATTTGATCTCTCATGCGCCATCCCTGCGTGGTATAGGGAAAATGACTTTTGCAATTATCACCGTGTCAAAGGTCATGACACGGGTAACTGTAAGACCTTTAAAAACATAATCCAATACATGCTTGAAAAGGGTGACCTCATCTTAGATAATCCCAATGCACCTCCTAATCAGGGCATCGACATCTTCAAGCAACCATTCCCCAATCATCCACCGACCCAAAATAATGTCCAGACCTTGATTGACAACACTCATGAACACAACATTTGAACAGTCAATACGGTCTCGCCCTTCATCCCTGACCAACCTCAAGAGGTTAGTCCATCTGTCAGTCCATCACGTGAGGACGAACCTCTTTTCCTAGTTAGTTCTCCGTCAACCTCTCTCATTTTGGAGGACGCCTCAACCTTATCGGCACCACTGGTCTCACCATCCTCCTTCTTGCTGCCTATGGAGGACCTGACCTTACCTACTCCTCAATCGCAAGTGGAGGGCACCATAATCCCTGCCCTTTACTCACTTGAGGAGCCACATTCTCTAGTTCATTCTCCACCAAGAGAAGAACCTAACTCTCCATCTTCTTTGACCAATGACAATCCAGTTATAACTCTCACACACCTTGGGTCTGAGACTACTGCCACACCTAACACATCTTCTCAAGGACCCAAACCTCATCCAACATCTTCTCAACCATTTTCTCGACTAGTGGAGAAAATTGAACTTCTCCCTTCAATGAAAGTGGAGCATCAGGGATTGTGGGAGTGTCTTAAAGCTCTTCGACATCCCCATGCCCTCTCGTCTCATGCTGCCAATCCTCCCAAGGCAGAATCTCCCAAGACTCTCAACAAAGACCAGACTCCCACTTCTAAGCCTGCATCTACCCCATCTAAACCGATCAAGTCACTCGGCATTCGCCCTGTCTCTACCCTCACTCACCCGCAAGTGAAGGTGGACTTAGACCAGACCTCAACCAATAATAGTCTTCCAACCAAGTCGAAGAAGACTGCTAGACCACAGAAGTGAACCCCTCCTCCACCGTCAACATTACCCTCCATTTTAGGCCCTCATCCTTCTACCCTAATCAGAGTGCTCCCTACTCCAACCCTTAACCAAAACAAATTACCTCCATTACTTCCTTTGCCAACCACAAGTCTACCCCCTCTCAAAAATTCGGCACCTCTCATGAAGAAAGTGCTGTCTTCACATGTGGCTGCACCACCAACCCAAAAGGTGGTATGGAAACCTTTTTCAACACCTCCCAAGCAAAAGTCACCAGCGCGTCATGCATCAACAAGCACGGACCCCTTAGTAGGTTCATACGCTTTGATATTATGCCAACTTTTATAGACTTCTAGCATAACCCTTCCATCTATCAAGCCATTCCAACCCCTCGGGTCAAAACCTTCTTAGTTCGACGATACGAAGATTTGCTTATACCATCGTACGCCAAGACACGATACCGAGACTTGCTGTGCCCTCAAGGCAGTCATTCGCCGCTATATGGAGAAGGACACTCTTCTCCTTGATGACACTCTTGACCGACCCTCGACACCTTCCCATCCAACCTCTTCAACCACATCATCTCACCAGCAGGCCATGACCCCTTCACCTCCTATCTTTGAAATCAATGCTATCCACATAACCACTAGGTCACAAAAGGACAAGACGAAAGAAAAAGCTGCTATTCCTTGGACCTATCCTTTTGTCCAGTCACCTCAACCACCAAAACCCAAGATTTCCATCTTAGGTGCATCCCAACCCCCTTCTTCAGAGGCAATCAAAGACTCTATGATAAAACAACTTCACCAAACGCTTGTGAAGATGACCTTATCCAAAGCTCCCTCCAGCATCGTCAGGCTCTAATCAAAGCCTTACAGGCAGCAGAGGTCCAACCTGAAGACCCTCAACCACTAGCTGCCCTAGTCCATTCTTTATCCCCCGTTGCCTCTATCACTTTCAATAATTTTGAAATTCCTACCTCTACCTTGGAAGATCAGGATGCTGCTCTTTTCATCATAGCCTACGTTGATCAAACCCACATTAAGCAAGTTATGATTGATGGGGGTGCCAGCATTAATATCATTTCTACCCATGATTTTGATCAATTGGCTCTTCCCAAGAATTGCGTATCGAAAACCGATGCAATCCTTAGATCTTTTAATGACACCACCGATAACACTATTGGCACTGTTGTCCTCCATATTCGTGTTGGTCCACGCACAATCCCAGAGCTCTTCTACATCATTGAGGGAGAATTCCAATATAACATGCTATTAAGATGGCCCTGGATCTGTGCCATGGCTTGCATCCCTTCAACACTTCACCGTTGTGTCAAATTTGAACATGACAAACAAGTCCATGTCATTCCTGCCGACCCATCCCCTTTTAAGACTTGTAACACAACTTATCGACCAAATGACATTCTTATTCCTCTCAAGGAACCAACCCAAACATCGTCTCCATCTGTGAAAGTGTCAACTAGTACACAAACAACGGTTGCCATCACATCACCTTCTCAATTAACAACCAAGGACCCCATGGACGATATCTTCCAAAGACTTTCACTGGGGGAATATCGCCTACTTACTCTAGACATGTTCCAGACTCCTCAAGAGTATGGACAGCTTCATCAAAATCCAAGCTATGACTGTCAGATCAGAATGGTCATTCCTTATGGTCCTCCTAGCCTTCGAACCAATCTCGTCTATGGGGGGTTGGATCAAGCTCCTACTGACTCAAATCTTTCCTCCTCACCTCAACTATTCACATCTGATTTCTCCTTTCTTGGCAACCCCACCTTTGCACATACCTACCTTTATAGGTGTGCATGGAAGGGTTTTGGCTTTGGGCGCTATGAACAAGGCTCCCATCGGCCTATCGAACCACCCAATGATGATAATGCCAAGAAACGATATGGACTGGGTTTTCAATAACCCACTGAGGCTTTCGTAAACCTTTGCCCCGAACCCACCATCAACCAATCTCTTCCAGACTCACCTATTCTTCCATCCTCACCTACGGAGTCGGTGGTTTCCATCCCTCCTAGTTTTTTTTTTGCATAAACACCATCTGCTTGGAACCCCTAACCTATCAGCTCAACGGGGTTTCGAGGTCTCTTCCTCTCATTTATCCCAGCATGATAGACGATGAATCGGCAACCATCAACACTGTCCACTGTGTAGATGATGATGCCATTCTTACCTATATGGGTGCTGATGATTCTTTCATATAGCACTCCCTCCCTTCTGAAACACAGGTTATGTTAAATGAATCAACCATTGACATTAACCTTTCATCTTCTAGTGTTCCTCATATCTTAAAGATTGGTCAATCTTTAGACACCCAGGAGTAGATCGACTATACCACATTTCTCTCAAACAATCACAAAGCCTTTGTCTGGACCTACGCTGACATGCCTGGCATCAACCCTAACATTTCCACTCATAACATCGTCACAAACCTAGAGGCTAAGCTTGTTAGGCAAAAGCTTCACAAAATGCATTCTCGTGTTGCGCTTCTTGTCAAAGAGGAGCTTCAGCACCTTTTTTCTATCTCCTTCATCCAACCCATCGATTATCTGCAGTGGGTCTCTAACATCATTCCTGTCACCAAGGCGATTGGGAGGATCCGGATCTGCACGGACTATCGTGACCTTAACCTAGCCTGTCCCAAGGACGACTTTCCCCTTCCAAACATTAACCAACTTGTTGATCTTATGGCTGGTCATGAGATGTTATCACTCATGAATGGATTTTCAAGATATAACCAAATCCTGATTGCACCGAAAGATCAGCAGAAAACCACCTTCATTACACCATGGGGAACATTCTACTATCGAGTCATGCCTTTTGGTCTGAAAAATGCAGGCACCACATATCAACGTGCCATGACTTACATCTTTCACGATCTCCTCCATAAAATCATGGAGGACTATGTAGATGACCTGCTTGGCAAGTCTAAGCTTCGTCGTGACCATTTGACTATCCTCAAGATCATCTTCTCTCGCCTTCTTCAGTATAATGTCCGTCTTAACCCCAAGAAATGCATCTTTGGGGTCCTTTCATGAAAGCTCCTAGGATTCATTGTCTCTCTTCGTGGCATCGAGATAGATCCTGCCAAAATCTGTGCTATCCTCAAAATGCCACCTCCAACTAATCTCAAGCAACTTCGCAGTCTACAAGGGAAGCTCCAATCCATCCGCCGCTTTATTTTGCAGCTTTCTGACCGCTGCCAACCCTTTCATCATCTCCTCAAGAAGGACATCTCCTTTAAATGGGATAAATATTGCCAAGAAGCTTTTAAAGCCCTCAAACGCTATTTGGTTTCTCCACCAGTCCTTATTCCACCAAAAGATGACCAACCCTTCTACCTCTACATCTCAGCAACCAATCATTCGTTAGGTGCCATGATCGCGCATCGAGACGAGCAACACCGTGAGCAAGCGGTCTACTACATAAGCTAAACACTTGTCGACTATGAAACTCGATATACTCATACCGAAAAACTCTGTTTGGCATTAGTCTTTACCACTACCAAGCTTCGTCACTATCTTCTTAATCACAAAACTTTTGTCATCACTCACACTGATCCTCTTAAATACATGCATTCTAAGCCATATCAAAACCAGCGTATGGCTCGTTGGCTCATGCTTCTTGCTAAGTTTGACTTAGAATTTGTCTAGCAAAAATCTATAAAGGGGCAAATAATTGCTAACCAACTAGCGGATGCCCCTCTTCCTGACAATCAACCTTCTCAGTGTGAGTTTCCCGATGAATCTATTGCCACTCTCTCAACTGATGACACATTCTACCAAATGACGATGTTCTTTGATAGCTCCAAATGTCAACTCGGTGGGGGTGCGGGGGTCATCCTCATCTCACACGAGGGTGAGCCCATGCCCCTGTCTTTCAAACTCGACTTTGAATGTACCAATAACATGGCCGAATACGAAGCCTTAATTTTGGGACTTCAAACTGCCCATTATTTAAATATCAAGACCATCAACATCTTCGGTGACTCACAACTTGTCGTCAATCAAATCAATGGTTCATATCTTTTTAAAAATGAAATTTTACAAAGGCACAAGCATCGTGTTGACACCCTTATAGCATCTTTCGACCATCGCTTATTGCAGACTGTCCCTCGATCTACGAATAAGTTTCCTGACACCATGGCTTCCCTCGCCTCACATATTCCTTCTTCATCATCATCCTCATCAAGAATTTATGTCATGGTACATCGTGTGCCATTGCCTTCATACATTTCCACTGACATCAACCTCATCCACACCATAGAATCTAGTTCACAAGATGTATGGTATAAACAACTTGAGGACTACTTGGCTCATTCTCTCATTCCTCCCAGCCTCTCTAGCAATGCACGATGGGCTTTCATCAAGCGCACCGCTCGCTATACTATCCTAGGGGGCCTTCTCTATAAAAGAGGTTTTGACGGCCTTCTTCTTTGCTGTTTAAACTCCACTGAAGCCTCTCATACTGTTAAACAAGCCCATGATAGGATTTGTGGCGGACACTTCAGTGGTAACTCGGTTGCCAAGCACATCCTTCGCTTGGGTTATTATTGGCCCACTCTTCATCAAGACTGTAGTGATTATGTTCGGTGTTGCATCAAGTGTCAGTAGCATGCTAACTTGCTTCATCTCCCTAGCCATGCCTTACAAGTTGCTCAAGATTTTTGGCCTTTTTCACAATGGGGCTTAGATCTCATCGATGAGATTAACCCTCATTCGTCTCTTCGTCATCAGTCCATCATCACTGCCACCGAGTATTTCACTAAATGGGTGGAAGCTATTCCTCTCATCTCCACAAAAGCCGACAAGATTGTTGACTTCATCAACACCCACATCATCTGTTGTTTCGGTGTACCTCACAAAATCATCATCGATAACGAAAAGTCTTTTAAAAACAAAACTGTCCAAAAACTTTGTGACTCCTTTGGCATTAAACTTAGCTTTTCTTCACCTTACTACCCACAAGCAAATGGGCAGGCCGAGGCTTCTAATAAAATCTTAACTAAAATTCTCATGAAGGTGGTCAACGACACTGGAAGGGATTGACACGTTCGCATACCCTTCGCTTTGTGGGCCTACCACACTAGCATCCGAACCTCTACAGGTGCTACCCCTTTCTCTCTAGTATACGGGACAGAGGCTGTCTTACCTCTTGAAGTACAGATCCCGTCTCTTCGCATTTCACTCCATGACATTCTTTCTAACGATGACTTTCGTCAAGATCGATTAGCTCAACTTGAGTTACTCGACGAACGTCATCTTGATTCCCTCAACCATCTCCATGTCTATCAAAATCACATCAAACGAGCCTATAACAAAACTCTGAGAGAAAGAGATTTCAATATCAGAGACCTCGTCCTCAAAGAGAACCGACATGTGACCAATATGAAATGGAGTAAACGAGGCAAATTTGCTCCTAATTGGCTCGGACCTTATATCATCATGCACAAGTATGGATCAGGGACTTATCATCTATCTTCTCTTAAAGGCCAGCCAGAACCTGAGCCCCTTAATGCTTTGCATCTGCGACCATTCTACTGTTAGTCAAGTACTCATCCACTTAACATTTAACTTGAGCTTGTCCCTTGAGCAATCCCTGTCCTTTTAATCCTCAATCCTTTCCACCCTTTTTTTTTTCTTAACAAAATCCTCTACAACCCTTTTATGACGTATGGAGGCTTTGTCCTAATAAAAGGGAGCCCTTGACCTTCTATAGTCTTGTCCATGACTCAACATTCTGTCAAAATTAAATCAAGATGTCAAAATATCCAAGATCACAAAATCAAATCAAAAAGCAAACTGCTCCCTTGAAGGACAACTATACTATCATTACTGTAGCTAATAGACTGCTCCCTCGAAGGACAGCTATTTAAAAGCCCTTAAATCTATAAAGCAAAATATAGACCACTCCCTCGAAGGATGGCTATGACTAAATCTTGCTACAAACAACACTTTCTTAGAAGCTTCCCGCATCGATCAGCTTCACAAATGACCACAAAATAAGATCACATCTCTATGTGGACTTCCTGCATTGATCAGTCCGCTCTAAAAAAAAAAAAAAAAAAAAAAAAACGGGTCATGGACTTGACTTGTAGTTGTCTCAGGATCTCCTATAAAAAGGGGCAAAGTTATCCCTACTCTAAAATGGGTTACCCTCTCCTCCTATCCCATTACCTACTCAAAGGACTTCGAGCTCACTTTAATGTCGAAGTGATTCGATTACCGCTCTAACACAACTCATGGTCAACGACACAACGCATGAATGGGGCTCTTGGTTCTAACAACCCCTATCTATGCTGTCATTTTGGTTCTTGTCAATAAAAGGGCGCTTATGCCTTTTACTTTCTACCTACACTTTGGTCACATTCAACCACATCATTTGTCCACACCACTCAACTCGACTCTTTTTTAACCACTCACATAACCTAATCATTCTAGTTTCCATAAACATCAATACACATGAAACTATCAACCACACAATTTATGTCAAGCATAAACCATTACTTGTTGAAACATAAATCGACCTGCAATTCATTTTTAGCATACATCCATCACGAATATGGATAGTTGCTAAGGGATGAAAAACCCTGACCAATGTTACAGAATACACCACTTGGAAAAGGCTGTAGCATCATCTTCTCCTCATCATTTCAAAGCATGTACCCTCAGCCATATGGGAAGTGCTATATCATTATCATGACCAAAATCAACCACTTCGATCTTTTTCCTCCCTCTTGGGAGAACTACATTGGCATGAGGCCCTAACGACAAGGGCTATGTAGGCAGCACTCAGTTGACATGGGGTCTTCTGGGGTTAGCTCGGCCATTCCTTCATCGCATTTCTTCCATCACATTCTTTCGTCACCTGCCAATCACATCTCAAACAATCACATATTTTCATAATCATTAACATTAATCATTTTCATCCATATCATTAATCATTAATCCTAATCATACATCCATCATCATATAAACACAATAATCTTAGCATCATAATCCTAAACATCATATCAAAACATGTATCAAATCAAAATAACATACAAACGCATCTATAACATTTTTAATAACACATCAATGATCAAAATCACATCATATATATATATATATATATATATATATATATATAACAATGTTTTATACAATCACACAATCTGTGCCTCTGTCTCTCTCTCATACATCTCGCATCAACGGCTTGTAGGCCGGTATATACATAAATATCATAATCTGCCCTCAAGGCTGTGGCTGTGGTGGTGGTGGCGGTGGCCGGGAAGATGATGTATCCTCTCCCCCCTCTAATCTGTGTCATCTGTGAGACCCAGAAGCCGTCACTCGAGACATAGACCTCTGTCAACTCTGATCTGCCTTCATATCAGAGTATCACTGTATCTGAGGGAACCCCCTGATGGCCCTCTCATAATACACGATCTCGTCCAGTGCATCACTGTATCTAACTAGAGATACAGTTTGCGATGGACCCATCAGACCTATTATCGTGCCCTGCACTGAACCCTACAGCTGTGAAAACCCTGGCTGCACTGACACTGACTGTGTGGGCTGCTAAACTGGCTGCTGAAGTGGATACTACATCGAGCCCTGTCCTCTCAAGCCCTATCCTGTCGATGCCTGTGCCTGGGCTGCGGCCAACTGACTCTGCAAAATAGTGACCTGCCCTGTCAAAGTAGCCACTCGACCTGTCAACCCTGCCATCTCCTCTTGTAAACCTGTGACCTGGCTCTTCAAAATGGTCACTCGTCCTCGTGCTACATCCCTCTCCTAGATGGCAGCATCTCTCTCCTGTCTAGCAGTGTCCCTCTCCTGCCTCACAATATCTCTATCCCTGACCACTGCCTGTAGATCAAGTTGTGGTCCCACCTGCACCCCTGTATACTGACCTGCCCACCATGTCGAGTATGCCTCTAAACATCTCAGGTTGGCTATCCTGAGGCTTACTGGTATCTCCTCAAAATCTAGCCCCTCTGTCTCCTCTGGCAGTGGGAGCGGTGCCTCTATATCATCCCGCCTGTAATGCGGGAATGTGGGAGGTACATCCTGTAGCAGCCCGTACTGACGCCGCACTCTCTCTACTGGGATCCTCTCGAGCTCACCAGCTCGCCTGCCTCTAACCCATCGCATACTTTGAGTCCCAACCAGCTGCTCTCCCTAATCTTTGAATGCTGGATACACCAAGTACAGTCTCCAGATGATATCTATAGGGATCAGGGCCTCTAGTACCCCTCTGTAGTGGTCAATATCCCTAACCACTCCGTCCACCTGCATCTACACCATCACCTCGCGCCATCACCTAAATCCGACCCTGAAGCTAGCCTGAATCACCACTGGGAGGCCGAGAGGTCATGTGACCATGATGTGCTCGTAAGCCCAACAATGCAGAAGGTGGCCGATGCATAAGCTATACCACCACTGCTGGCTAATGCCCCATAGCTCTCTATACACTTGGGCCAAAAAGACTGGTGCCCAGGTGAACACTATCTATTGCTCAATCATATCTGTCAAAACTTTGGTCATAGCAACCGAAAACCTGCCTCCCTCTGCATCTGGCAGCACGTAAATCGTGATGCCTATCATCATCAGGATCGCTAGCTGATGTGCATCCTCGTCTGCAGCATAAATGGGTTCATACGCAAAATTCACTGAGTGATAACTCACCTCAGCTGCATGCTCTTCAAACAATGTCACCATATGAATATCATGCGCCTCTCTCGAGCACGCATATAAGTCTGCTTCGTGTACTGGCACCCGTAAAATCCGGTATACATCCTCCACTGTGACCATCATCTCTCTAGTGGGCAGGTAGAAAGTGTTGGTGGAATGATCCCACTGCTCGATCAACACCACCATCAAGCTCACATCCCGTGCCACTCTGCAGTAGCGTCGCAGCCCGCCTAATCCCACTGCGCTCATCTGCGCCCGCTCCTCTCCTGTGATGTCCCAATGCATCCGCGTCAGCAATGTCAGTAGTTGATCTCGCAGCATCAGAGTCTGCCTCGCCTGCATCCACCCAAGTCAATCTCATGTTAAAAATTTCCCTCCTCTTTATATTTTGACTAACCTATTTGACCATTTATGCCTGACTTGACCCTCGAGAAGCCCTTGGCGTAGCTTCGACCCCTCGACTTGATCATCTTTCATCCCTCTTTTGATCAGGTAGCCATCGACATCGATTAGCATGCCGGTGACGGCACTCACCTAACCAACATCGGTCACTTAGTGACCGACGTCGGCAGGTTAGTGACCGACGCCGGTCTCTAGTCGGCCGATGCCGGTGAACACGCCGATGTCAGCGACTGGTTCAGCCCTAGGGCTGAATGGGGTGAGCCCTAAATTTAGGGCTTCCCCATTTCTACCCCCCAACACCCCCCAAAACCTTCTCAATGCCTCCTGACCTATCCTAGATCCCTTCCCCACCCTCTTAGCTACCCTTCCCCCTCAATTTTTGCCTAAATTAACAAAAAATTCAAAAAAAAAAAACAAAAATCAATCAAATAGGGTTCAGAGACCCTCTTACCTCATCCCGGCATCGTCAGCGTGGTGACACGATGGGTGCCGCTGGTGGTGGACCTCTCGCGGGTCCTCTACTCCCCTCTACCATCTCTTTTGTGCCAATGACTCTGCATGCTCCTACTGGCCCACACGCATCCCTGCAGCGTCCAATTGACCCCCTCTCTCCACCAATGTTTCTCTGACACCTCACACTGCTCCTCGGTCAACCTAGTGTCACTTTCACTCACTTGGCTCTAGAGCTCTTTTCTCTCAGTCAACCAAATCACAAATGACTTTTGGTCGGCTGCCAATCCGATTTTGTCAGATTTGGCAAGCTGCTGACGTCGACATAAGCGTGCCCTAGTCTGCCGACGTCGGTCGATATCCTGTCGACGTCGGTCCCTTTATGTCTCTGACATCAGTTTTATCACCAATGTCGACAACCTTCAAACCTCCTTTTTTCATCACGTTGCCCCAAAATCATGTCCCCAATCAGTCAGCGCTCCAATACACATCATTTTGGCCCCCTGGGGCACACTTGAGATCACTTTTGCCTCCATCCATCGACCATCAGACCTTGGAGATCATGACCATCTCCTCTAACCGCGACTACTTCCAAAGCGATTTTGCCTTGGTTATTTTTGCATATATGCTACCTCATGATTGGTTAGCAAAATTGTGCACATACTTTTGACCTTCACAAGTATAGGATCGTAAGCCGGTTGATCCCCACTACTTGTGACATTTTCATGTTTTTGGGAGCACTTCTTGAGCCTGGGATACCTAGAACACGATGACCATTGGAGCTTCAGCTTAGATTGAATAACCCAATCAACAAATGACTAAATGTTGGGGCCTGGTTATTTCAATTTTGGCACTCCTCGACCCTCAACTTGCGATAATTTGACCTGACCATCCTCGTGAAGTGGTGTACGCGCAATCATGACTTTTGTAGTGTTCTCACTCTATCTTCACCTCTTTTTCATCCAATCTTTGTCAAATCAGCACCTGATTCCAGGTTCCCTTCTCTCGACTCCTGCTTTGAGGGGGAATACCTCATCCATAATCGGGGCAACCAACCCTCATATTTTTGTCTTGCAGTTCACTTGAACAACCAACAAGACGAAATCAACCTTATCCCATACCTGAGGCAACCGACTCCTATTTTTGTCTTGCAGTTCGTCTAGAGCAACCAACAAGACAAAAAGGGGCAAATGTAGACACCGAAATAGTGTCTAACCCTTGGTCATCCTCCCCCTTGGTCCATTCCTAACCCATTCCTAAAACATGCACTTACTAATTTAAAAATAATAATTTATTATTAATATCCTCCCCTTTAACACCTCATTTGACACCTCGCTTTGGACTATTTTCCACCTTATGACTCACCCAAGACCTATTCTTACTTCTCTCTAACCACCTAACCAACTCTCGTGCATATTTAGCCCAACCTTTGACATTCTCCAACGGATAGTGCATTTGGCGAATGGAGAACGGGCTTGGTGGCTGTTTTACCCATTCTCCACCCGCCGATGTCAGTCAAATGTCGGCCGACGCTAGCGGGATCACCGAAGTCAGTTTTACTTAAACCAATTTTCTAACCCTTTGACTGATCTAATCACAAATCGTTAATCTCTGGAGCTAATCACGAATCTCAAGACCTCTTTCGGTGAAACAAAGTTCTCGTGCTTTTGCTTTCTAGTGTTCTGGCTTCTTGGTGTTCTTGCAGGGATCAACATTCTTGATAGCATTTTCTAGGCTCTGAGGTCTTGCATCAGACATTTTGCATAGGGATTGCACGATATCTCCATCACCAGTGACAACCGAAACACAGCTTTTGCACCTTTGCCAACTCGTATCACAGCTAAGTATTTGTACTGTTTTCATTTCAGTGTCATTTCAAATATATTAGCATTCTGTCTACCATCTATTCCAAGCATCCTTGACCCAACCTTCCCTGTTCTTCCCAGAGAGGCTGAAAAGCCTTCTCTCACCCCTTATTCCCTTTTCCTTGCCTCTGACACCCCTTTAGTCTCTCTTTAGACAACACCCTCTGTTCAATCAACTCAGCACAAGCTATCAGAGACCTACAGACCATCTTGAGACCAATCTAATCAACCTGACTAAATTGCTTCACGGAAACGCTGAAAGGCCTTTTTCCTGCCCCTTACCCCTTTTCCTGACAACATACCCTTTGCCTTAGTTCTTATTAAAGATTATATCTATTGTTTTACCATCCCAAACAAACTCCCTGACTCACAGACAAGACCACAGTCCATCTTGCAGACCAAAAACTAGACCTGTAACCCGTCCCTGGCCATTACCTCGATCGACCTCATCCACTTCCCCTATCGACATCGACAATCTAACCGTTGTCGGTGACCTTCCTGACCGACGCTGACAATATCACTGACGTCGACGACTGTGCTAAGCAGATTGCAGCTTATCAGGTACACATTTGCTTTCAATTCTTTCTTTTCAGTGTTTTATTATTTCTCTTTTCTGTCTCTGTCATATTCTATTTTAACAGTGGATTGTCATCCTCCAAGAAGCCTTAGCGCTTCTAGGACCAAGCTTTTGCTTGGCAATCCACCCTCTTATCAACTAACATTTTTTGTGTTTTAGTGTCTGTCTCTTTCAGGTGTCATCCTTCACAACCAAAGAGGAGTTCTCACAACGTCTGGATTACGGTGCGCAGACTACATCTAGGTACATACAAGCCTTGACCATTTCCTTAAGTTTCTCATTTTCTCTCCTTTGAATGTGAAAGTGAAAAATTAGCATAGAAACAATATTATTTAGTTGATGATTGAACTAGACCCACGTATCATCATTGAAGAAGTCTGCCAAACACAGGTTTCCCAAGAAGAATGGTATTAAGATATCATTCAATTCCTACTCATTGAAACATGTTCCTATAAACTCAAAAGGGAGAAAAAGAGAGACTTGAGGCTCAAATTTGTTGATTATATGATCAAGAAAGGAATTATCTATAGGAATAACTATGAAGGTATCTATTTGAGATGTGTATCACATGATGAAGATGAGGAGATTCTAGAGAACCTACGTCAAAATATTGGTAGTGGCCATCCATTTGGTAACACTACAACCCATAAAATCCTTAGAATGGGTTATTATTAGCCAAAAATATTCAAGGATGCTCAATCTCATGTAAGAACATGCCATGAATGATAGGTTTTGGTAAAATGAGAGGTACACATAGCAATGCCACTACAGCCTGTGGTCGAGGGTAAGCCATTTGCCCAATGGGGCTTAGATTTCATTGGTGTTATCAACCTAAAATCTTTATCTAGGTACAAATTTGTGCTCACCACTATATATTATTGGACCAGATGAACTAAAACAACTGCCAAGAATTCATGACCAAAATATGTGATCAATTTCCTCAAGGAACATATCATGACTAGGTTTGGTACTCATACTTCATTAGTTTGTGACAATGGGCCAACATTCTAACTAGCTAAATTTATAAAATGGTCCTATGATAGTCAGATAACCATTAGATCATCCTTCAATTAGTACCCATAAGGGAATGGATTGGCAGAATCAACTAATAAGAACCTCATTAATTCCACCAAGAAATTGGTTGTGGATAAACCTAGAGAGTGGCATCTTTTATTGAAATATGCACTATGGGTAGATCGAACTTGGTACAAGTAGTCTATTAAAGCCTCACCATATTTACTAGTCTACGAAAGGTAACCAATATTCAAAATCATGTTTAATTTTCCAACATATCAATTCATGTAGGAATACATGTAACCTAATGAGAGGATAGAGTCCATATTGCTAGATATCATAAAAATGAAAGACTTTAGGATTGAATCCCTACAAAACTTCAACAAGCATCAAAATATCATCAAAATATGGTTCAATAAATGAGTAAAATCTAAATCATTCAATATTTTTGACATAGTGATCCTATGGGACAAATCCCATGAAAAAAAAGATAACATGATAAGTTCACCCTACTCTAGATAAGACCTTATCAGATCTTCAAGATCTTGGGTAATGTTGGAGATCTAGATTTCACCCTAGTTGGAGGCATGAGTGTTCAAGTCCTTCGAAATCAAGCTCAACATGATATTGACCCTAGGTTGTGGGTATCTTGTAGTTAAATGATGTAAAGGAGAGAGAGAGAGAGAGAGAGAGAGAGAGAGAGAGAGAGAGAGAGAGAGAGAGAGAGAGAGAGAGAGAGAGAGAGAGAGAGAACATCAAATGGAAACCTAAGCTAACAATGGTGATGCACCTATTTTATGGTTTGATCCAATCTATTAAACTCTTATAACACTAATGAAATAAGTAAAAGACCAGATCCAGGAATCCAAATATCTGTCATACATCAATGGTTTATGAAGAGGTTAACCAAATGATTTAAGTTGAGGGAAATGATAGAGAGGTCTAAAGTAAGACACTAACCAATCACACTATCCATATGCATGCTTCAATCAAGAGATGTAGAACACTAAACATGACTTGCATAACAATATGGACTAGTAACTAGGTGAGATTATAATTTGACAAGGGAGAAACCTCTACCACATATGCAAATCTGACATGTACACACTATACCAAAATAATGAAATATAAAATAGTCTTGTATTCATATCAAGAAGTTATAAGCTCCATCTTAGTAGAGTTTGGTCATGCCCAAGAGAGGAAGTAGAGAAAATACAGGAGGATCCATTTTTTGGCTCAAAAGACTCTATATATAGCAGCAAGAGAAAGAGATAAGGGAACAATGCATGGGGTAGTTGAGAAAGAGTCCTCATGATCAAAAAGTGAGGTGACAACACTTGATTGTTTTCTATTTACATGTCTTGATCAACAAATGGATTTCTTATTATCTCAATAATCCTCAAGCTCCTCTCATTGGCTGAGAGATCCCACTAGAAGACAAGGGCTTGTTATGCATAGTGCCAAAGTTTGTTTGAACAAAAACAATACCCTTAACTAATTCCCCACTACCAACTTACCACCTTAGTACCCTAAGTCCACTTGACATGTTCATGAGGATCAAATCCTCAGATCTTGAAACTGATAGTGCCATGCCATGAATGGCGATTTATACCTATATTATTGATGATGGAGCCATGTAAACAGATGAAACCCTTTTGAATTAACCACATATCTACTCCATGATAGGACCTAGGTTCCACAAAGCCCTGACACCACTTGTTAGAATTTAAGAGCACATATGATTACCTTTGTATAAGTAACTAAATGCGGAATTTAACCAGAAGTAACAAGTAACTAGAAATCAGAAATAACACAGAATATGAGAGGCAACACACAATTGTATTCAACTCATTCTAGAAGGAAATTACAATAAAGAGATCACACTCTTTCATCCACTTCGTGGGCATACCAGTAATCTTCCCTTAAGAGTTATCTTCTCTCAATACAGGTCACAACAAACAACTCAAACACAGAGTTGTTCACCTCAACCAGTCAGTATCAATATTGCTAGTACAACCGAGTACGCAACGTACTCCAAGTAGATCTCCCCTGATCTTGCTCCTTGATGTGTTGTTATCACCTTTGATCTTGCTACCCCATAGATCTCCTTTGACCTTGCACACACACCTGAAGATCAACTGACCTTACTTACCCATGTAGATCTCCCACCTGATCTTACACAACCTGTAGATCAACCTGATCTTCCATACCTGGAAGAACCCTTGTGATTCCACCATCGAAAGAACTCTTCTAGTTCTACACTTTACAATATATCCCCATGAGTCTATTATATAGATCCCATGCCAAACAATAATTAGAAACACAACTCAAGACTAAAATTAGTCTTTAACATGCAAATAATTGGTTCGTTAACTAACTGTTCATCAACTAGCAGTTCTAGAACCGTACAGGCGACCGATGTCGGCTGATCCCTGACCAATGTCGGTAGCTTCCTGTCCACCCCTGACCGACGTCAATTTTCCTGACCGACATCAGTGACTGTGACACTCAACAACCCTCCATGTTTACATTCGGGTGAAGCTTTTAGCTCCACAACCTAACAATCTCCCACCTGGAGATAAACAACTGCACCTATACCTATACCTATACATCTTTCTAATCTATTTGCTGGCTTGTAACCCTCTTCAAGATCAATCTTGAAGACCAACCACCACACACCCTATGGTGCTACACCTGTGATTGAATTTCTCCATTCTAAGCTTACCTTCTTCTGCCATTGCTACACTCCCACTCAATCAGAAACCCCTGAGAGTGACCTGTAATCAAACACACTTAACAGATATGAAACTACCTATTAGTGAACCTCGCTCTGAGAACCTTCAACCTCACTCTGATACCACTTGTTAGGACCTGGGAAGCATAATTGATTACCAAGCAACTAAACACGGAATTAAACCAGAAGTAAACAGTAACTAGAAATCAGAAACAACACAGAATATGAGGGACAATACCCAATTGTATTAATACTCTTCCAAAAGGAAATACAACAAAGAAGATGCCACAGTCTTCTTCCTTACACTCCTCTAGGGCTCCCACACCTCTAGGGCATAAACAATAAATCTCTTCAAGAGCTTACTCTCTCAATTACGGTCCCAACAATCAAATCAAACACAGAGTTGTTGTTGACCTCCACCAGCTAGTAACAATACTGCCAGTCCACCAGTCAGTAACAATACTGCCGGTCCACCAAGTACTCCACGTACTCCAAGTTTGAGTATACACACATACTCCAAGTAGATCTCCCTTGAACTTGCAACAACCTACAACTCAAATGATCTTACTTACCATGTAGATCTCCCATGAACTTGCAACAACTTGCAAATCAAACCTGGCCTTTCACACCTACCGACTGAGATCATACACACATGAAGAACCCTTGTCCTTGCCTCACCAAGTCCTTATGATTCTCCAAACTAGTACCCTGATGGATCTTCTACCAGATCTTGCTATCTCACAGATCTCCTTGATCATACACACTCAGCACCCCTGTGGAACTAGGAGGAGCTATCCTTTCTCTCTTTCTTCAGAAGGAGCTAACCTTGCTCTCTCACTCTAGCACAACTTTACAATATAGCCCATGAGTCTATTATATAAATCTCATGTAAACAATAATTAGATATCTAATTACAATAATTAGATCTGCAGCTTAAGACTAAAATTAGTCTTTACATGCAAATAACCCATTCAACAAACTAACTATTCATCAACAACCAGTTCTAGAATGCATAGGTGATCGACGTTGGTCCCTGTCTATCTGGAGATGACCGACATCGGCCGATCCTGACCAATGTTAGCAGCTTCTTGTCCACCCCTGACCGATGTCAGTTGGCCTGACTGATGCCGGTGATTGTGACACTCAGCAACCTCCTCTAATGTCTGCATCAGTGAAGCTTTTATCTCCACAACCTAACAATCTCCCACTTGGAGATAAATAGCTACACTATACCTGTACCTATACATCATCTAATCTATTTCCTAGCTTGTATCCCTCTTCAAGATCAATCTTGAAGACCAACAACCACACATCCTATGGTGTAACTCCTGTCATCCAAGTAACCTGCCATATCCACATCTACAAACCAATGTAGAAAAGAACTTGACTCTGTATAGCATGTCGACTTGCTGCTGGTCCCTCTCAAATCCCTGAAAACCCACTGAACTGCTTTCCAGTGCTTCCTTCCTGAATTGGCTACGAACTTGCTGACAACACCCACTACTGGGGAAATATTAGGGAGTACACATGTACTCAATCTCATCATGTGATTGGGGACCCTATTTTGTGAACTGTCCATCCATAGGTGCGCTTGCCGTTCTGCATCCTGAACTACCTTCACACAATCATCCTGTGATAACATCAACTTGTGATCTTCCCTGTCTCTAGGATTACTCATGCCAAAGAATTTTGCTACTCCCAAATCCTTCATGGCACACCACTGAACTAACCTTACCCTTAGCTCAACAAATCCCTGTATGTACAAACCTGCAACAAGCATACCATCCACATATAGTAACAGGATAATGTCACAACCACTATCCAACCTAGTAAGAAAAACATAATGGTTACAATGACATTGACTAAAGCCATGCTTTGTCATCCACCTGTCAAACCTGTACCACTGTCTTGCAGCTTGCTCAAGACCATATAACCTGGCCTTCCATCTCACATGTCCATTCCCTCTCTTCTTTAATCAAAAAATCCATTCATCTCTCAGTGCTTTCATCCCGACTAGCAACTCTACCAAATCTCCCATTTGGTTCTTCTCCAAAGAATTCATGCCATGCTCCCACTATTTCTTGGATCCTACCTGCTCTGTAGTGAGCAATAAATATAAAGAAGGGGAATAATGAATTTGAGGCTTACTTACCCTTTCAGTCCTCCATATGGGTATTTGAGACTCCTTGATAGCTTGTTGTCTACCCAAAATCTAATCCAGTGACCGATGTCGGTCACCACCCAGTCTACATCTGACTGATGTCAGTTCTATGTGACTGACCTGACTGGTGACAATGGTTCCCTGATCGACGTCAGCATCTACCTGCCCAACACCACTGACTTCTCTAGTCTGCACATGACTGACATCGGTGCCTACCTGTTCGACATCGGTTCCCCCTGACCAATGTCGGTACCTGTGTTTTCTTGTGAGTGATGACTTTTTACCCGTGAGCTTACTTTGAATCAAAACCCTATCCAAACTGCCCTACTTAGAGTTATTCAGTCCTAGTGATTGATCTCTATCCATCATCTCCTCCATAAACACCAAGGCTTTCCAGTTCTTAAGTTTATCAAATACATCAGACTTCCTTTTCCTGCAATAAATCCAATCCTTTCTTGTAGCATCCCACTGCTCACAGAAATCTCAATCTATGCTCTCTAAAGCTGAACTCTTACCATTTGACTTAAGAACATCCATTCCCTTCTCACTCATGTGACCAAGCCTACAAAGCCAAATCTTTGCAACAAAAGTGGAATCAATAATACAAGTAGATAGATAAAGAGTACCTACTTTCTTACCACATGCTAATTCAAGTGCACCCTTGGAAACATTCCAAGAGTCCACTGTGAGAGTTACTGTGCATCTCTCATCACCCAACTTTCTTAAAGAAATTAGCCTCATCTTCAGAATTGGGACCTGCATGACATCCATCAACACCCATGTGTTGGCCGTCTACAATTTCAGCCACACTTCCCCTTTGCCAATACTTTGACAAGGCTCACCAGCCCCTAAATAAATCTTTCCACAGTCTCCATGGACCTTAATATGGAAAAATACTCTATTTGGGGCTGCATGAAAAGAGGCAACAAAATCTATAGACCAAGATTCTACTTTATCCAAGGAACATATAAGAATAACCAGTGCAATAATACCTGCAACACATTCTCCTTCATGCTGATCTTCTACCAACCAACAATCTTTCTTTACCTGCTCTTTCTTTCCATAACATCGTAATTGACCATTCTTGCTTTTGAATTCCTCCATTCTTAGTGTACCTATACCTGTACATATTTCTAATCTATTTGCTGGCTTGTATCCCTCTTCAAGATCAATCCTAAAGACCAACCACCACACACCCTATGGTGCTACACCTGTGACTGAATTTCTCCATTCTAAGCTTACCTTCTTCTGCCATTGCTATACTCCCACTCAATCAGAAACCCCTGAGAGTGACCTATAATCAAACACACTTAACAGATCTAAAACTACCTGTTAGTGAACCTCGCTCTGAGAACCTTCAACCTCGCTCTGATACCAATTGATAGGACCTAGGTTCCACAAAGCTCTGACACCACTTGTCAGAATTAAGAGCACATATGATTACCTTTGTATAAGCAACTAAATGCAGAATTTAACTAGAAGTAACAAGTAACTAGAAATCAAAAATAGCACAGAATATGAGAGGCAACACACAATTGTATTCAACTCATTCCAGAAGGAAATTACAATAAAGAGATCACACTCTTTCATCCACTTCGTGGGCATACCAGTAATCTTCCCTCAAGAGTTATCTTCTCTCAATACAGGTCACAACAAACAACTCAAACACAGAGTTGTTGTTCACCTCAACTAGTTAGTATCAATACTGCCAGTACAACTGAGTACGCAACGTACTCCAAGTAGATCTCCCCTGATCTTGCTCCTTGATGTGTTGCTATCACTTTTGATCTTACTACCCCATAGATCTCCTTTGACCTCGCACACACACCTATAGATCAACTGACCTTACTTACCCATGTAGATCTCCCACCTGATCTTGCACAACGTGCAGATCAACCTGATCTTACATACCTGGAAAAACCCTTGTGATTCCACCATCGAAAGAACTCTTCTAGTTTTACACTTTACAATACAGCCCCATGAGTCTATTATATAGATCCCATGCCAAACAATAATTAGAAATGCAACTCAAGACTAAAATTAGTCTTTAACATGCAAACAATTGGTTTGTTAACTAACTATTCATCAACTAGTAGTTTTGGAACCGCACAGGCGACCGACATCGGTCCCTGTCTGTCTGGAGATGATCGACGTTGGCTGATCCCTGACCGATGTTGGCAGCTTCCTGTCCACCCTTGATCGACGTCAATTTGCCTGACCAACACCGGCGACTGTGACACTCAACAACCCTCCATGTTTGCATCTGGGTGAAGCTTTTAGCTCCACAACCTAACACTCCATTTATATGTTTGGATCATAGGTCCAAAAAAACCCACTTTATCTTTGTAAGAGACAAAAGTTCACCCTACCTAGGTCCTTATTTATAAATGATAAATATAGTCACAAAAATGATCCCTATAAGCCATAAAAATGTTAAATCAAAGGTCCATATCAAGCTCTAATGGCAATCCTTTATATTCCTTATACCTGACTACATCAATTTGATCGCTCCATGGAATTTGAACCAAATTCAATGGCATCAGGATAACCTTATAAAACCTTATTGCCCTTGGTTGAAAATGGCTTCTTAACCTCTATATAAAACCTTGGGCTTTCCTTTGTTCTAATTGGCCATTGAAATCTAACTCAGCTCGTTGACATATTGACTCATCTCACTCCATTAATTTCGATATATACAAATGCCCATGAGGGATTAATCCTCTAATAATTGAATGTGTTATTGACACTTATATTGCACACATTTAATTTTGAGATTCATTAAGCCCTTTGACCTTTTCTTGCTGTTAAATTTGAATGTACGATGCAACACAAACTGTTAGATCAACTAGGACCCACTGTTTGAACTCTAATGACTAGTTTATAGAGCTTAAAATTGATGTCTTACAGATTGTATTTGACATCCCACAAAATATATTTGATGTCACATAGACCATCAAATTTAAGCACAAACAGATTTTGTATTATCTTTATTTTGATGTTAGTGTGAATGTCTTATGTTGCAGGTCCAACTTTGAAGGCCTATAAATTGAAGCAAAAAAGTCATGGAGGTACCAAATTTTAAGGAGATGTTCTTGAGGCCAAAATTAATGAACCCATTTGATCCATTAGTCTTGGGATCCTTCTAAGTTTGTCTATAAAATGCTTAAGTTGACTAGTCCATTCATTCTTGCATGATGTCTTGACAATGGTCTAGTTCATTTGGCTAAGTATGGGAAACTTAGTGAAATCTAACTGAAGAGCCAAATTTGAACATGCATAATTTTTTTTGTGCTTCAAAAGATGACTTAAAACTTAGCATGTAGCAACTAAGGACCAATTTGAATAAACCCATATGATAAATTCCTCCAAAAACTACCACACTTGTGATATATAGCATCATCAAACTACCTACTTGGATTTATTTAAGTTCTTGAAAATTGGTAAATTATGAAAACTTGGTAGATTTTAATTGAGAGGCCAACTTTGGATCTTCATATCTTCTACTGTGCTTTGGTGGATGACCTAAAAATTGGTGCATATGTTTTTGGGACTAATGTGAACAAACCCATATGATCGATTCTGCCTGACTCATACACACAAGACAAATATGATGTCAGTAAAGTGCCTACTCATTCATTATGTTCTTCAAGCTTATCAAGGAGCTTTGCATATCTTGCCTAATATTGGTCATTATCCTCCATGGGAAATTATTTATCCACCTTAATCACTTAATCCTCATCTTGATAGAGATCTTCAATCCCTTGAGAGAGCTTCATTTGTAGCTATCAATCTTCCTTGTCCTTATTGTCATCTAGAACCACCACTTCTTTAGTCTTCTCCTCTTGATGTATGAGGTCATCAATTTGGTGTTCTTCATGATCTAAAGCATTAATAAAATCTTTAGAAGATCCAAATTGTTGCACTATCCCATCATCCAAGTCTACCATCTTGAGCTCATCAATCTCACTCATGAAATCATGGTATAATTACTGCCAATGGTATTTTTTGAGAATGTTATATACCTTAGTAATAGTTCTGTGTGATTTGTCTTCATGGTGGATTTTCAAAGGAAGATGAGCTTATACTTGATTGATATTAACTACCACAAGATCTTGAGAAAATTCTTGATCTTGGACAACTGATATATGATCAAGAGGTTCTTGAGAAACAACTTCTTAATGCACATTTGAGACTTCTCCCTGTTGGATCTCATTTCCAACTTGAACTTGATCTTGCAACTCATCCTCTGACATTATGAAAGACTAAAACATGATTGCTCTTGCCAAGTGGTGTCTCAATAATGAACTCTTCTTCTTGGTCATTGAAGTCATCATTGTTTTTTGTCTTCTTAACTACATCTTCTTGATTTGCCTCACATAGGAGAGGCTCTTTCTCAAAGAGTGCAATAACAAACCCTTGAAAATATTCATGAAGATGAGAGAAATCCAAATAAGTTACCATAGGTACCTAATTTTTCTCCTGGAGTTACTCTTCTTGGATCACCTTTACCTCCTCCTATTTATTTGCCCTCTTGAATGGCTCTCTATGAAAGAAAGGCTCTAAGATTTTGAGGTGGAGGCTACATGGTCTCTTGTTTGACTTCCATAATCACCACTTCCTCCTTTTACCTACTAGTTTGAATGGATTTCCAAGATGAAAATGACCTATATTCTTGAAGAGGGAGGGATGGGGGTTGAATAACCTTGGGTTTGCTAGACTACATGATTTGGTTCCAAGATGGGAAAGATAGAGGTTCTCCTTTGACCTTCTAATTCTGGCTTTCCTCCTCTTTCTTTGTATTTAGCTCTAAATCCTTGATCTACTTATTGATATTCTCTTATAATATCTTCTCTTTAAGGTGGTTAGGAACACAAGAAGGCTCTTGAAGAGGGATTAGAGAGGTTTACATAGGTTCAATTTCTCCTTTAACTTAGGTCATCAAATCTAGATTTGCCTCACTTTGCTTACCCCATGACTTCACCACTTGGTTCCATCTTGGAACCTTTAAGGAATTCATAAGGGGTTCTTGAGGAAGGATGGAGTCTTGGATCTAAACAAAAAGCTATTCCACAATAATCTCCTTCTTTATTTGATAGATCTCTTGGATAGATCTCTAAGAAGGAAAGGTCTGAGGAACGCATGAAGAAATTGGAACATTCAAAGGGTTACTTGGAATGGTATCTTGAGGAAGAATTGATGACACATAAGGAGGTTGAGGTGGTGTATATTTTAGCACATGAGATTGGTGAGGTTGGACTTGTTGTTTTTCAAGGCTTTTAGCTTGTCCTCAATGCTTTGAATGTAACCACCTAAATCCATCATGTCACCTATGATATTGTTCTAATTTTCTCTCTCAACATGTGTCCATTCTTATTTTATTTGCTACAATGACTCTCTCACATGATGAATCAGGTGACTAGGGACATCTTGGCTATAACATCTCTATGAGCACAATTCTAGTGCATACTTGTCAAGGCTTATTAAAGTCTGCTTAAGTGCTGGTATAGATGGATCATTATAGGGTTGTTGAAGAGAAATATTATGATTGCCTTGATGTTCATATGGAGGATCAGAACATTACTCTTGCATTTATGGCTTAACTACATCTTCTTGATTTGCCTCACAAAAGAGAGGCTCTTTCTCAAAGAGTGCCATAACAAACCCTTGAAAATATTCATGAAGATGAGAGAGATCCAAATAAGTTACCATAGGTTCCTAATTTTTCTCTTGGAGTTACTCTTCTTGGATCACCTTCACCTCCTCCTCCTATTTATTTTCCCTCTTGAATGGCTCTCTATGAAAGAAAGGTTCTGGGCTTTTGAGGTGGAGGCTGCATGGTCTGCTGTTTGACTTCCATAATCACCACTTCCTCCTTTTACCTACTAGTTTGAATGGATTTCCAAGATGAAATGACCTTTATTTTTGAAGAGGGAGGGATGGGGGTTGAATGACCTTGGGTTTGCTATATTGCATGATTTGGTTCCAAGATGGGAAAGATAGAGGTTCTCCTTTGACCTTCTGATTCTGGCTTTCCTCCTCTTTCTTTGTATTTAGATCTAACTCCTTGATCTAATTATCAATATTCTCTTAGAATATATTCTCTTTAAGGTGGTTAGGAACACAAGAAGGCTCTTGAAGAGGGATTAGAGAGGTTTACATAGGTTCAATTTCTCCTTTAACTTAGGTCATCAAATCTAGAATTGCCTCACTTTGCTTACCCCATGACTTCACCACTTGGTTCCATCTTGGAACCTTTAAGGAATTCATAAGGGGTTCTTGAGGAAGTATGGAGTCTTGGATATAAACAAAAAGCTATTCCACAGCAATCTCCTTCTTTATTTGATAGATCTCTTGGATAGATCTCTAAAAAAGAAAGGTTTGAGGAACACATGAAGAAATTGGAACATTCAAAGGGTTACTTGGAATGGTATCTTGAGGAAGAATTGATGACACATAAGGAGGCTGAGGTGGTGTATATTTTAGCACATGAGATTGGTGAGGTTGGACTTGTTGTTTCTCAAGGCTTTTAGCTTGTCCTCAATGCTTTGAATATAACCACCTACATCCATCATGTCACCTATGAGATTGTTCTAATTTTCTCTCTCAACAAGTGTCCATTCTTATTTTATTCTCTACAATGACTCTCTCACATGATGAATCAAGTGACTAGGGACATCTTGGCCATAACATCTCTATGAGCACAATTCGAGTGCATACTTGTCAAGGCTTATTAAAGTCTGCTTAAGTGATGGTATAGATGGATCATTATAGGGTTATTAAAGAGAAATATTATGATGGCCTTGATGTTCATATGGAGGATCAAGACACTACTCTTACATATATGGCTAATATTGGTCCTCATATTGCTGATAGGGATCATGAGGAATGTAAGATCTATTCCCTTGATAATAAGGATAATGAGAAACTTGCCAAGGTTCCTCATAATTTTGATAGAAATCTTGGTAGGGCTGATTTAGCTCATATGGATTATGAGGATCATATTGGAGCTATTGATAAGGAGGTGGATAATAGGAATATTCACCATAAATATTCATATTGACCTCATATGTTAAATGAGATGTAAGAACTGATTAAAGTTTTTAATGAGACATACCTGGTTTTCTCATACCTAAAAGCTTTGATTTAGAATTTCCATTGGTGCTAATGTGATTGCTTTCAAAAGCTGATCATAGGAAAGACACACCAAGATATTTCCACTCTTTTAAAACTGATCTCACTAGGTGTGCTAGAACTATTGGTATTATAGATTTGCACCCTAGATAGAAGCATGAGTGTTCAAGTTCTACTTCAAAATCTAGCTCAACATGGGACTGACCCCAAGATGTGAGTATCTTGTAATGGGGTCAGACCTCTAGGATTTTTAATGAGGATAGCTACTCTGATGTATAATTTAGCTCCTTTCCATACTACTAAAACCTACTAATGACTAGGGAAAAGGAATATATATATATATACATATATACATACATACATATACACACACACACACACACACACACACACACACACATATGCACACACACACACACACAAATATAGAGAGAGAGGGAGAGGGAGAGAGAGAGAAAACATGAAAGGGAAACTTAAGCTAACAATGGTGATGCACCTAATTTATGGTTTTATCCATTCTAGTTAACTCTTAAAGCACTAATGAAACAAGTAATATACCAGATTTAGGATTCCAAATATCTATCATACATCATTATTTCTTGAAGAGTTTTGCCAAATGATCTAAGCTAAGGGAAATGATGGAGAGGTCTAAATTAAGACACTAAACAATCATAGTATCCACATGCAAGCTTTAATCAAGAGATGTAGAACACTAAACATGACCTGCATAACAAGATGGACTAGTAACTAGGTGAGATCATAATTTAACAAGGGAGAAACCTCTACCACATATGTAAATCTGACATATACACACTATACCATAATAATGAAATCTAAAACAATCTTGTATTCATATCAAGAGGCCACAAGCTCCATCTTGGCAGAGTTTGGTCATGCCTAAGATAGGGAGTAAAGAAAATATAGAGAGGATCCATTTTTTGGCTCAAAAACCTCTATATATAGAAGAAAGAGAGAAAGAGATAAGGGGAAAATACGTGGTGGAGTGGAGAAAGAGTCCTCATGATTAATAAGTGAGGTGGAAACACTTGATTGCTTTCTATTTGCATGCCTTGATCAACAAATGGATTTCCTATCATCTCAATAATCCTCAAGCTCTTATCATTGGCTGAGAGATCCCACTAGAAGACAAGGGCTTATTATGCATAGTGCCAAAGTTTATTTGAATGGAAATAATGCCCTTAACTACTTCCCCCACTACCAACTTACCACCTTGGTATCCTAAGTCCACTTGACGTGTTCATGAGGATCAAATCCTCAGATCTTGAAACTGATAGTACAATGCTATGAATGGTGATTTGTACCTACATTATTGATGATGGAGCCTTGTAGACAAATGAAACACTTTTGCATTAAGCACATATCAGCTCCATTTCCATGTTTAGATCATAGGTCTCACCTATAGATGGAAAACCAATCTAAGGTCATTAGTTTTCCCATAGTTGTCCATATTAATGCAGACTTATAAACCATAACCTCTTTTATAGATCCAAATAGGTCCAAAAAGACCCACTTTATCTCTAGAAGAGAAAAAAGTTCACCATACCTAGGTCCTTATTTATAAATGGAAAACATAGTCACAAGAATGAACCCTGCAAGCCATAGAAATGTTGAACCAAAGGTCCATATTCAGCTCTAATGGTGGTCCTTTATATTCCTTATGCCTGACTACATCACATTGATTATTCTAAAGTGTTTTAAACAGATTCAATGGCATCAGGATGACCCTGTAAAACCTTATTTCCCTTGGTAAAAAATGGCTTATAAACCTCCATCAAAAACCCTAGGCTCACCTTTGTTCTAATTGGCGATTGAAATCTGATTCGGCTTGTTGACATATTGACTCATCTTGCTCCATTAATTTCAATCTATATAAATGCCTATGAGTGATTGATCCTCTACTAGTTGAATGTGTTATTGACACTTGTCATTCATACATTTGATTTTGAGATTCATTAACCCCTTTGACCTTCACTCATCGTTAGATCTAAATGTTTGATGAGACATGGACCGTTAGATCAACTGGGACCCACTATTTGAACTCTAATGACTAGTTTACAGAGCTTAAAATTGATATCTTATAGATCATATTTAACTTCTTATAGAACATATTTGAAATCCTATAGACTATTAAATTTAAGCATAGATAGATTTTGCATTGTCTTTATTTTAACATTAGCGTGAACGCCTTATGTTGTACGTCTAACTTTGAAGGCCTATAAATTGAAGTGCAAAAGTCATATAGGCACCAAATTTTTAGAAGATGTTATTGAGGTCAAATGGAATGAACCCATTTGATCCATTGATCTTATGAGCCTTCTAAGTATGTCTACAAAATTCTCAAGTTCACTAGTCCATTCATTCTCACATGACATCCTAATGATGATTTAGTTCATTTGGCTAAGTATGAGAAACTTAGGAAATCTAACTAATGAACCAACTTTGAAAATGCATAACTTATTTTGTGCTTTGGTGATGACTTGAAACTTAGCACATAACAACTAGGGACCAAGATGAACAAACCCATATGATCAATTCCTCCATAAACTACCACATGTGCGAGATATAACATCATCAAACTGCCCACTTAGATTTATTTGAGCTTCTTGAAAATTGGTTAAGTATTAAAACTTAATAGATTTTGATTAAGAGGCCAAATTTAGATCTTCATATATTCTAACACGCTTTGGTGGATGACCTAGAAATTGATGCATATGTTCTTGGGACTATTATGAACAAACCCATATGATTGATTTTCCTTGACTCATCCACACGTGGTAATTATGTCATCAACAAAGTGCCTACTCAGAATTTATACCACTAGATCCATGATGTCTAGATGAACACGATGAAGAACCATATGAATGCTATGCTCTTCCATACTTATTCCAAGCACTCTTCACATCCCATAGGGTCTCTATAATACTTTATACTTTCCTAAAGTCTTTTGATCCACTGCTTTATCAAAATATGTAAGAGATTCATATGTGGGCCAAAATTTGCTAATAGGTAACAATGATTTCCATTTGAAGGACCTCCAAGGTAACATAATGACATATTTGATCAATGGATAGTTTTTGATGCATTATTTCATGGCTGATCCATCCATAGATGTCTCTAAGTAACAATAGGTGTCCCATTATAGGTAGGGGTAGGTTAGATTTTCTTTATTAGTTAATTTTCTACTTTTAGTCATTTATTTTTATTAGAATAGTGTACACTTTCTAGATTAGTAATTCTTGATTTATACAAATTACTTTGCTTAGTCTAGTTTCTTATTTAATTTCGATAGTTTCCTGCTTTCTAGAATAAATTTCTTTTGGATTTTGTGGCATTTTGACTGATTAATCCTAGTACAACCAAGAATCAACCTATTTAAGTGGTGTCCTAATTTTGTGTTTTGAATTCAACTTGGATCGATGGGTGATACATCTTGTATATCATAATCCTTAATCTAGGTAAGCCATGAGAGATTTAACCATGACAATATTATAAAATGAATGATTCTACCATTTATATAAAAGCTAATCCCACAAATCCATGAAAATTTAGAAATATTTTCTTATATCCTTGGATTAAAATGTACATTAAATGTTAATACTTGTTTGAGGTAATAACAATTGATATGAGCAAAGATGATAGGGATATTCTGATGAACCAAATCTTACCAACACCAAGTCATGGTGGTCACCTTCTTCTTTCTTCCGTTCAAATTTTTTTTAAAGAAGAAGAAAAAGGAGAATGATGCAAAAGTCTAAAAGAAAATCAAAAGGGCTTAAAAGCCTACACAATGAAATAAGATCAATGTATCATGCATCATGAAAATTTATGATGGAACAGAGGAAGGGTGATCAAAGGTATCTTTGTCAGGGCTATGGATGCCTAGCTGGTAATAAAGCAATGCTTGAGCTCCCCAAATTTATGCTAACTTAATGCCCAATCATAATGAAACCTATAACTCATCTCATGTCTTTGCTAAAATCCTTTGATAAGGAGTGTTGGATATCACTTTGACACACACTAGTCCAAGATATGAGCAAAGCAAGTATGTTACATGGAATTTCTAATCATTTCTTTTATAGCATGGTTCACGGTTGATATGCTAAGTTCTTGAAAATGTAAGAGTATTCACCCCTGTGAGTTATCATTTATTTTATTCAACACACTCCATCTTGGATTATTAATAGACAAGTGGGGACCCCTTTGTTTTAGAATGCTTGTTTATTGTAGGGTTGTATATGCATGTTTAGCTTATCTTATTATTTGTGGAAAGTTATGGGTTTTGAGCATTAAATCACCTTTATTGTATTTTTTTTCCTCTTGCACCCCATTTTCATCAGAATGACTTATTGGAACTAATCTATTAATGAAAATTTTGGAAGCTTACTATGTATGACAGGTCTTTAGAATTATTATTATTTGGGTTCAACTATTCAACATTATGATCATTTTAGTCTTTGACATTTTGGTCTTGGAATTTTGGTCTTCGGTAGTTCATATTAAACATTTTGGTCTTTGGGAACTTTTTGTTTGACAACTTTAGTTGGAATATTTTCTTCGAGATTTTCTATTTGAGAACTTTCTTGTCGATAAATTATTCTTCAGATACTCTTATTCGGTAACTTTCATTCAGGAACTTTTGTTTGGGAACTTTAATTTAAGATTTTGGTCTCTGATAAGTTTATCTTCAACAAGTTTCTCTTCGATAAGTTTTCATTTGGAAATTTCATTTGGCAACTTCCTTTGACAAATCTCCCAGAACAAGAATTTAGTCTTAGGTAAAATTTTCACAAATCTCCCTGAAGAACATTTTGGTATTTGGAGTCTTTCATTTGGAACTCTTGGCTTATAAAAATAAAATGAATTATCTTGAACATAAGCCTTGACACCTGATTAAAACCGTACATTGATAGGTGTCAAAAAGAGAAGCACCATGGCACCCACCCTCAAATGAGTAAGCATCCTACATGGCATGCCTACTAGGCTAAGGCGGTCAAGTTCGAATTAAATGAAGATGACAAGCTTGGAGATGTTGGTGATTAATGGTGTATGAACTAAAATTGAGTGCTAAAAGTATATAACATCGAGATGGTAACCAAATTCACATACATTTATTTTTATATAGCTCAAGTGAACATTACCCTCTATGAATTCAAGCCCTAGTTGCATTCAAATAAGCTATAATTTGCATAATAGAGTGCCAATCCACCATTACAAGGAGTTCAAATTATACCAGCGCTAAGAACTAACAATGGCATCTTCATATAGAGCATATAAGGGAGCCCAGGTGCCATCCAAATTTTCTATCAAAGATTCAATAGAGTATATGGATACAATTTTTTATGCATCTATATTCGATGGTACCTATGCCAAGTATTGATCTCTATGGGATGTTGTAGAAAACATCAACCCATTCACCTAAGAGGAAGATGCATCTCCAAAATAATGATAGATAGTAGTTGCCCTCCTTCCCTTCAAGTGTTAAGCACTTTACTATGTTGTTATCAAACCTAAGGTTATGCCATGAATTGAAATATTATGTGATTTATTCTTTGAAGGAAGGATTGTAGATGATGATTTCCTCTACTACATCAACAACAACACCATCATTGTCTACATATTAGGGGAAACATTCCAAAGGTATTTATGCTTACCAATCCAAGATGCCACATTAGATTTTCATAGTGTAGCCTTTTGGAGGAAGAACAATAATGTAGAAAAGACAGTGAGCAAATGGCTTCTCCTTGGAGAAACCTTTCGATCAAGGACAAAAATCTCATGTCTATCACCAAATTTTAGATGGGAATTTACATTGGTATGCCACTATTGAATCAGTTGTATGGTCACTTGAGCATCCACTTCCTTTACTTAGAATGGGTACCATTGCTCAACCTATTGATCAATTCAAAGTGCACCTTTACATTGGGGGTGATTATCAGTGCCCAATTGCATGAACTAATACTGCATTAAGGATAAAAGGCCCAAATATGGCAAATTTTTTATGATGTCCTACCTACTTGATGCTGTCATGGGTATAATATATAGACACATGGGTTTCTCTAAGACCAAATCTTAAATATATAAAAATAGGATCTGTGATGTCTATTTGTTCATTCATATTTATGCATATACAAGGAATACATTGAGGATTGAAAAAGATTTATATCCCCAAGTTTGGAGGGAAATTCACAAGGAATCTATGCCCATAATATATAAAAATATTGCCAATTTAATCATGTCTTTGGGTGACTATTTGTTATATCTTGGTTACACTGTGATAATGGTCATTGGGTATCGGGTCGATCCTCTATGCCTCCAAACGTATGTCCTTGACAAGGTGGCTGAGCAAGAAACAATTTATCAATTATGGAAGGGGATATATGAAGACTTAACCAAAATCAAGAAGAGAACCTGTCATGGCTCTCATATCATAATTGGGAGAATGTGCTACATGGTTTTTAGGCACTCCAAGGAAGTTGGCAATGCCAGGAAAGCTTATGCCTTAGCTACCTTACCCCATAGAGGTTAGAACCCCCATGGTAGAGTACAACAACATGTTCACAACCTAGGTATTCACTACAATCATGAACCCTATGACCATGACCTCCTATTTTTAAATGCAAAAAGATGATACTGAAGTCTTGAAAAGGGTTAAGACAACTATAATAAGTGAAGACTTGCTTAAGGTAATTCAAGAAGACCCTTCCATCGCACTTGATCAAGAAAAATATAGAATCCCACAACTAGTGGGATGGACCTATTCATAATTTTGGAACAACATACCTTTTCAGTAACCGTAGGATTAAATTTAAGACCCCTAAAATCTACCCACCATGATGATGGTTATAGAGTAAGAGCAGGTTGAAGGGGAAACTTTAGTTTCTGAAACACAAATAGAAGAAGAAACTCCTCAAGTTCAAATGCCTATAGTTGAATTAAGGAAAATAAAGTGGGAACGTATATAAAAAATAGTTCATGAAAATGACAACTCTATTTGAAAGGAAGGTGAACTTATTTGTTTAGAATCCTCTCATTCAGAAGACCTCACACCCACCATGGCAACTTTGGTAACCACCACATCTAGTGTAACAGTACCTATTCCTACACAATAAGTGACTACTCTTTCTACTGAAAAGACAATATATAATTTGAAAGGAAAGGCACCCCTTTGGGGTGACCAATCAGGTAAGGTTTTGATACCTACTGCTCCCTTAAGCCACTCTCCTATTATTACATTTCTAGTTATCACTTCTTTTCCTAGTGTGTTATTACCTCCATCGGAACCTATCTCGACGTCCATTGTTGTAACAATTCATTTGGTTACCACCTTTATTGTTATCACTACCAGCCATACCAATACCCAATTTCTAATATCCTCTACTCACTTGAGTTCACCCATGCATTCCTCAAGAGCAATTCAAATAATGGTAATGGTAGCCACTGAAAAAAATCCAAAGAAGAAGCTAATATACATTGTCCACCCAATGCTACATTTGAGGAATGTAGATTGGTCAAAAATAATATGGCCTTCCATGCCCAAGATATCTCTTGAGACTGAGCTTTCAAACAACACCCAAATAAAGGCACAACCATTAGACCCATCAAAATTAACACTTTAGATTGGGCCAAGGAACTAGGAACAACAACTTCTAAGAGGCCAAACATGAAGATAACTTAGGTACCCACTGTGAGTTAATTATTTGATAAGTCTACTAGCTCTGTGCAAATGGCAAGGAAAATAAAGATAAAGGATAATGTTGGGCAAATATTGCTTTTTGAAGAAAGAGAATAAGTCGACTCTATTTCCAAGAGGCAAGATAGAAGGATGGGTTAGTCCTCTTTCATTTAGGATTTTAAGTCCTATATAGAAACCCATACTTGAGCCTTTATAGTAATCCATGAGGGTACTAAACAAGTAAGGAAAGAGTTGGAACAAGAATTAGAGAACCTCAAAGAATAACAACAAGTCATTCATGTTCCCTCTAAAATTGAACAAGATGTTCAAAATACAGCCTTAAAACTATATGAAATATTGGACACTATTAGTTATTTGAGGGCACAATTGGCCCCTCAAGCAACTCTAATAACCAAAATTTTCAAAGATCTGAAGTAAAATGAGACCAATTTGAATTTTTTTATTTTATATACCCCTAATAAGGCTTTCATCCATATGAAATTGATGTCACCCTTGGAATCAACAAATGCATTAAATCTAGTGGGCATCAAAACCCAAGAATCAAGGTAATGGATAACATCTACGGATGTTTTGGTCTCAAATATAAATGAATAAGAGAAGCAGGCAGTACAAATTTTGAATGAACTGGAATTGACAATTGTATGGGATGGCATAAGGAAGTTGGTGGTCAGGTCTATTTTTGATCAAATACTGCAACAAGCCTTAGCTAACTTCAAGTAGAGTTTGTAAGGGTCAACTTTAGAACACATTGAGGCTGAGTGAATTTTTGCGAGGAATATGGCCACCAAATTAGATATCTTTCAGGTAAGCTTCAGAGCTATAAAAGCCAAGCATGCAAGGTTAATAGTAAAAGTAAGTAGGGTGAGTAGACCATCTCTTCTTGATATGAGCATAATAAGAGCCCAACATGATATTGGATATAAACACTACCAAGATCTGGAGGTGAAGAAGTATAGCTCTATTTCATCTTCCAGTTCATCTTAAACTACCACTTTAGTGCCTAACATGACAACAAGCAACGTCATGCCGTCACTGAGCAAGCCTTAGTTAAAGGCTATTTTTGTATACAATTTTGCATGTATTATTTATTCAAACTAAATACAATTAGTTATGCTTTATTAAATTCATGTCATAATTAATTGAAATGTTTTTGTGAACATGCACACATTGCATGGCTATTGTAATCTATGAGTTGTAACATGCAATTTTCATTAAACTAGAAATTAGGTCTTATTTATTCTGATGTAATCTGAGAATTCAATACACTTAGAGGATGAGGTGACCCCTTACCCAAGTCTTTAAATACATGTAAAACCCTCTTTGAAAGGGTTGGAGTTTTGATCAATATAGGAATGTCTTTGATTGTCATACAACTATGTTGGTTCTTTCTTCTCCCTTTCTTGTGTTATTAATATTTTAACTTCTTTGTATAGGTCAATTCAATAATTTTGAAGTGTGAAAATGCTATGAGTAATATTGGTTTCTATCATTGATGTGTACTAATTATAGATGTTCAATAACTATCGAGAGTTAGTAAATTTGATTGATTTTAAATAATTAGTTTAGACTACATCGATATTTTAAGGAGTGAAGGAGTATTTCCTTTTGGTATAGTCTTATTGGTGTGTGTTGTGGATACTCTAGATACATTCCTAGTATGATTTATAATATCTCAACTAAGGGTGTGTAATAACTACTCTAAAGAGATCAATCTTTAGCTGAGAGCACTAAGTTTCTTATACCTACTTCTTAGACCACTTTGCTGTGTTTGTTCATGAGTGTGCAACAACTATAAATGGAAAATATTAATTTTGGAGATACTCGTCCACTAAAGAAACAACCTTGAAATTGACTCTTTGATAACATAAGACCTTTTTCCTTCCTTACCTTTCCCTCCCTTTTGAGTTTCTTTTGAGATCTACCCATCATAGAGTAATTTTCCACTTGACCATATCACTTAATAGTTGATTTTTTTAGATTTCACACATCCATCCATATAACTAGTTAAATGATCTGCATACTCACCCTACTATTCCACCAACTAGTTGATTTAAATGTATACTTAAAACTCATACCCTAGAGTATAACTTCATTTACATAAAGATCCTAAAACATTAGAGGCTACCTCATTCAAGATTTATAGTGTGCATAAAACCCACATCAACATGGTGTTATAGGAGATTGGGATTAAATGTAAGGGATAGTTTTCCCCCCATTCTGATGACTTGAGTAAGGATTTGGTTATAATTTTCATATATATATTGATCGAATTATGCTCTAACCTCATCACTATTAAATAAGTCATTAGTGAGCCATTCATATTATTTAGGAGTGTGCATATCACTTTGCATTTCTTCATTATCTCGAATTTACTTAACTAGAGTCCTAAAGAAATCATTCTTTGGGTTTGATCCTTGCCCATTATTAGGATTTTGGCACAAGTTTTGATGGGCATGATGGATAGTATAAGGTGATATGAGGGTGATTAAGTGTTGTTTTAATGTAGGTGTAAAAGGAGTGTGACTTTGAATAGTAGAAATATCTTAAATATTAGACTAGAGTGGTCAAGAGATGTGATATGGATGTGGTAAGATTTAGATTTAGATATTGAGGACTAAAGTGATCAAATATTACCAAGGTACAACCTTATAAAGGTTCAATATATCAAAAATACTAAGGGATGATATGAATAAATACCTTTTCACACTAGCAAGATGACAATTGGATGGGTGTTAGGTATAAATAGATAGGATGATAAGATAATGGGGTGATAGACAAGACCTAACAATCTTGGTGACTTTGATAATGTTTAATCAAGGTAGAATAGATGAAGGGATGGCTAGGATTAAGAGTGACAGGTGACCACTATATTTTAGTTTCAAGACAAAGTCTAATACCTAAGGTTGTGGGTGATGGGATGAAGATAATTTTAGTTTAGATTTAGCCTAAGATGGGGTGTGTCCTAAAATTTATCTAGGTGTTTTGGTGATAAAGGGATAAGGATGACTCGATTCACAAATAATATAGGTATTAACACAACATGCACACAATCGTGCTAAATCACAAGCCCTAATATTAGTCACCAAAAATGGTGTGTAACCTGATGACTACACCATCTAATGGCTTTACAAGTGAGGCTATAGGCTAGTGACCCATTAAAAAATCTACCAAACCCTCTTAACATTGTCTACATTTGATGGCCACTTGGGAGTTGATCCTAACTCTAACAATAAGTCACTTATTATGACTACTAGGTCCTAAGCTAGGTTTACACAAGGTGTCTAGGGGCATTCAAAATATACATAAGGTACATGGGGCCTAAATCTATGTAGGGTGTTGTCTAATGCCTGGTTCATAGAATTAACTCTTCCCCTTCATAGATAACCTGTATGAGGTTAATTACTTTGCCTAATGACAATTATCTCTGATATTTATTCTCCATTGGAACATAGAGTGTGGTTGAATGCACAATGATAAAATCCACATCATCAACCCTTAATGACTATGCAAGTACATGGGGATGAATTCTACATCATGTTTTACCCTAAAAATTAAAAATTGGGTTAACAAATAGGCAAGCAAAAGTTTATTTAACTGAATAATTAACTATGTGAGAGAATTACATAAACAAGTAAACAAAGATACACACACACACACACACATACACACACATACAAATTCAAGATTTAAATTCTAGACAAAGCCCTGATCCTACAAAGAAACACATAAACTGATCTAGGGCCTCCTGCTAAGGTGTACTACATGAAAACCACTTACTAGATTCAAAAAAATCAATATCACCTTTGGAACTTTCAAAAACACAATTGAATAGTCAGACTATTCAAAATTGATTCTAGAATCTCCAATAACATAACTGAGAGTTGTTATCACAACTTTGAGATATGCAATTTTTTAAACAATTAACTAAATGTAACCACATGGTTAAGAAAAACCACCTGTGGTTAGTGCAATACTATAGTTAGAAATCAATATTACAACTTTTGAGATGTGGTTTTGCAGATAAAAACTTTAATAACAGACTTAAAAATAAAAACAATTATAAAATGATTAAAATATTTGCAGAATGATTAAATTAGAATTATATTAGATACTAACCAAGTAAATGTTTCACTCCCTAAGTCAAAACCAACTATGTAATTCAGAACCAGCTTTGAGAATCAATAACACCTTTTCTAAAATATGACTTTGATTTCAAACAGATTAAAGTAGTTATATGCAATGAAAAAATCCTAGAATAGATGATGTTTTAAATTATTTAAAAATTTAAAACACTAAACTGAGTGGCTAAAAAAAGTATAAGTTACTTAAATGTGAACAACAAAGCTAAGTTTTCAACTTTATTCAAAATTGCTTGTCACTATTCAAAACCGATAATGAAAATAAGAAACACCTTTATTGAAAGGTGGTATTACAGGGATTAAAAATTGGTAATATATATAGAATATACAAAAATGAACTGAGACTATTTATGAATATAAAAAGTTTATCTACCTACAAAAAGCTAAGTATTTATGACTAAGGATAAAAAAACAAAATAGGAGTGACTATCTAACTATCTGCAAAACTGACTTTACAACCTACAAAACTGCACTTTAGATTCAAAATCACCTCTGTAATTACACCAGATAGTCAGAAGGGGGATTTAGAGATGTTTTATGTTTATCTGGTCAGAATCTCCACTTATTTTTTAACAAATGACAATCAAACAGAGATAACAAAGCTATTAACAACAGAAACCAAAAGTTTAAGTTAGTGATTTAAAACCTACGTCAAAACTGCCTCTTGCAGAGGCAAAACTGCACCTACAAATCAATAGCATGACTAAAGAAAAGTGGTTTTGATTAGTGTGAAAAACATACTATTGTTAAGAGTGATAATACTTTTCTTTACTTCTACAAGATAACCAGGTTAGTATAAAGTTATGGAAACTAAAAAGATGTCAATATAGCTAATGTTTAACTTTAATAAAGTATTATGTCAAAATTACTCTTTTGCTATCAAAACTGTAGCTAAAAATCAATAATGCCTCTTTCAAAAGGTAGATTTGCAAAGTGTCAAAAACCTTCCAGAAAATCTAATAGTTAGTTATTAGTTCGTATGGCTAAGCAATGTCATAGCTAGGATCCTCAAAATCACCTGTACAATAATGCAATTTGTAGAGTAAAACTGCACTTTGTCTAGGATGTGAAAATTTGAAAATTTTAGAGCCCAATCTTCTTCCAACCAGTCCTGCAAGCTTATTTAACACATCTAACATAAACAATGGTTATTTTAAAGAGGGGATCCTACTGTGGTTGCCAATGTATGATTGTATTTTTGAGCTATCGATCTAAAATATTAAAAATAACATTTTTAACCCAAAAATACAATAACATCAAAGGGAGATAAATATAAGAGCAATTAGTAATTATAAATGAATTCTTACCATCACCTTGCTCTTAATATCTTCCCTCCAAGATCTTCAAACCAATTTTCTAATGTTATTTGACTTGTATATGTATTGCTTGATAATGGCTTCAAGATGGATATAATGGTTTCTTTGGATGATAGAGAGGAGGCAAGAGGGTATGAGTGCTTTGGATAGTTGGTATATATATGCAAGAATGGCATCTAATTAATTTAACCATGCTCCAAGTATGGCCATTTATAGGTTGATGGAGGAGGTTTTAGATGAATTTTTAATTCATTTAGAATATTCTAGTTTAGAGAATTCTAGAAAGTTAGGTAAGTCTGTAGATTTAGAGCCTTCTAGATTAGATTAAGGGATAATAGGGATTTAGGGAGGTTTAAGGTTTACAAGGGTGTAGGAAAGGCTAGGAATAGGTTGGTTAGTGGGGTAGTTGGAATATATATGTATTTTTAATTGGCAAGTGGGTTAGTGGCTAGTTAATGAGGTAGGATTAGTACTTAAGTGGGATGTTAATGGGATAATGAGGGGATTAATATGTCATGGGGGTGTATATAGGATAGTAGGATGTAGGAAATATTTAATAGGGAATAAGATTTAATTAATTAGTTAGGATTATGGTTACGGGATTTAAATAGTGAAATTAGTGGGATAATTAGGGAGAGTGGATTGAGGTGTATAAAAAAATTATTTAGATGATTCAACACAATATAATCATATATCACAAAATTAAGAGTAGAATAAATAGGTCCACAACAATAATTATCGAAAGAGAAAAATTCTTGAATACTATGACTGATCTACTTTGAGGGGAAAACCTCCAAAAAAATGCAATAGGAACATAATTCATAATATGATCCTAAAAGACTAACCACTAACTCTTATATATACTCTACTTAGCCATGGTAATTCCATAGGTTGACCATACTAGGAACATTGAGAAATGCAACAAGCTTATATTATGGTGTGTAAGCCACAAGTCAACCACACATATCCCTAGATGCACTATAGGTTAAGGGAATAACATGCCTCTCCCCTTCAAAGAAATGTTTCCCTCAATGTTGAATCAAATCAAGATGTTTTTATAGGAATGCTTCATCCTCCTATGTTGCATATTCAAAATGTAGGTTCTTCCATTTAATCAAATACTGCATAATGGCTCTGGTCTGTAGTTGTTTAGTGCACATGTGAAAGATCTCTTCAGGATCCATAATGAATCGATGTTCTTCATCCAATTTAGGCAACTCAGTCTAAGTGAAAAATATATGTCCAATTACTTTATTTAGTCAAGATACATGGAATACCAGATGTATACAAGTGGCTAGAGGTAATTCTAGCTTGTAAGCCACACTACCAATTTTTTTCAAGATCTAGTAAGGGTCATAATACTTAGGTGATAGATTATTATCCTTTTTTGTTGCTTCATAGACATCTACTTATATTATTATAAACACATAGAGACCCAATCACCTATGTCAAAATGCTACTCATTATGGTTTTGATCTGCTTGTTGCTTCATTCAATTTTGTGCCATTGTTAAATTCTCTCACAAATTGACTAGCACCTCCTATTAATGGTGAATATGTTATTCAACAGATTGAACCTTAGGATGCATATTCAAAGCTGAAGTTATAGATGAGGGGTGATACCCATACAATGCCACAAAGGGATACATCTTGGAATAAGTGTGAAACAAAGTGTTATACCACCAATCATCAAGTGGCAGCTAATGAACCCATTTGTCCTATTTGTTAGAAACAAAACAATGAAGATACCATTCAAGACATTTATTGACTACCTCTATTTATCCATGAGATTAAGGATGATAGGATGAGATATGATAGAACTAGGTACCCAAACATGTAAATAATTCACTACAAATATTACCAGTATATATGGGATCTCGGTCACTTACAATGATCTTTAGAGTGCCATGCAAATTCTAAACTCTATTAAGAAAAATAAAAGCATTGTACTAGCAATAAATGACTATGATAAGGAACAAAAATGAGTATACTTGATGAGTCGATCCACAACTACCATGATAACATTTTTACCCTTAGACCGTGGTAGCCCCATAATGAAGTTCATGGAAACATGTTCCCAATGTTGGCTAGGGATGGATAAAGGATGCAAAAGACATAGGGTCTTACTGGTTTCACCTTTATTTGGTTGATATACCATACATTCAACCACATGTTTCTGGAAATCCCCCTTGAGTCCTTCCTAAAATAAATCTTGCTTGATTCTATTGTCAGGATCTTGCTCCACCAAAAGAGCACAATATGATTACCAAACCAAGCAACTTAATATGCGGAAATTAACCAGATTCACCAAGTAACTAGAATTCAGAATAACACATGATATGAGAGACAATACACAAATTGTATTAACACTTTATACAGAAAAGAATACAATAAAGAAGATGCCACTTCTTCTCCACCACCTTACAGAGGTTTCCCACACCTCAAGTGAACAGTAAATCTTCTCCCCAAAGCTCTCCCTCTCAGGTCCCAACACCCAACTCAAAATACAGAGTTGGTGTTCACCTCCTGTGCTCCACGCGCACCACAAGTGATCCACGCACTCCACAAGCACTCCACATGCTCCACAAGTACTCAAGGTACTTCAAGTAGATCTCCCATGAACCTGCAACAACCTGCAATTCAACAGACCATACTTATGGAAGGAACTCCCTTGCCTTCCTCTTTGCTCTATCCAAGTACACACCTGTACTCCAAGTAGATCCTGCCTGATACTGCTCCCTGTTGTGTTGCTGTCTATATGATCCTGCACACCTGTAAATCAACCCAGTTCTGCACACCTGTGAACCTTGACCTTGCACACACATACACCTATAGATCAACGATCTTACTTACCATGTAGATCTCCTATATAGGCCATGCACCTGTGACCAAGATCCTACATACATGAAGAACCCTGCTGATTGTCCAATCCAGCACCTACACCTATTACTATGGAACTAGGAGGAACACCCTTGCTCACCTCACACACAGAAGGAACAAACTTTGCTCAACTCAAACTAGAACACTTTTCCAATACAACCATGAGTCTATTATATAGATCTCATCCAAACAATGATTAGACATCTAATTACAATAATTAGATCCGTAGCTCTCAGTCTAAAAATAGATCTAAACATGCAAACACTTGGTTCGTTAGCTAACTACCCGTAATAAGCTCGCAGTTGAACCACATAGGCGACCGACGTCGGTCCCTGTCTGCCTGGGGGTCGCTGACGCTGGCCGAATACTGACCGACGTCGGTTGCCTTCCTGTCTTATCCTGCCGACGTCGGTTGGCCAGACCAACGCCAAAGACTTCTGACACTCAGTAACTCATCCTGCAACCTCCTCCATGTCTGCATCAGTGAAGCTTTTAGCTCCACAACCTAACATCTATGATATGTTTTCAAGTATTCGAAGTGACCTCCTAGTGGAGAGTCATGAAGTTATCAAAGAATTTAATCTTTGAGAAGATAATGCTTATAGAGGTATAATCTATCTTTATGCCATAATGTGTTCCCTTTCCATGTAAATTTTTCATATTTGATGAAACCTTGTTGATTATTTTGAATCAAATATTTGGTAGCATTGTCATTATCCCATTTTGATCTTGATTCCTCTAGCTAATCTACCTGCCACATGGTCATGGCATATAACAATGCCTCAACTAATTCATCCCATCAGGAGAGGGCATATACCACCACATTATCTTTGCCTTTCTTATACACTATTTCAAAATCATAACCTAATATTTTAGTCACCCATTTTTGTTGTTATTTAGATGATAATCATTGATCTACAAAATATTTGAGGCTATCATGATCAACCTTTACCTGAAAGTGATGACCCATCAGATAAGGTCTCCATTGCTTCACTACATGCAGAATAGACATCATCTCTTTTTCATATATTGGTTTGACCCTATTTCCCCCTTTAGTTGGAAACTTTCAAATGCCAATGATCTAACTTTTAACATGAGTACAACCCCCATGCCATATCTTAATGCATCACACTCCACAAAAAAGTTTAAAAAAAATTAGGAGTAGCCAAAATTGGAGTTGTGCACATAGCCATTTTCAACTATTCAAACACCTCGGTAGCTAAATCAGTCTACTAAAAGGAGTATTTATTTAGTAAATAAGTGAGTGGGGTTGTAAAGCTATCGTAATTTTTAATAAACCTATGATAGTAACTAATTAGCCCTAGAAATCCCTAGATGTTCTTAAACATCTTGAGAACCTGCCACTCCATCATCGCTTGGATTTTCTTAGGATCAAATTTCAATCCTTCATGTGAAATAATATGACCCAAGTAATCCACCTCTTGGACATCAAAATCACATTTGGAAGGTTTGGCATAAAGTTGATGTTGTTTTAGAACTGAAAGCACTTGTTTCACATGCTTCAAATGATCTTCCTAATTTTTGATGTAGATGAGGATATCATAAAAAAACACTAATATAAACTTTCTCAAAAATGGCAAAAAAAAGTATTCATCAAACTCTAAAATGTAGATGGTGCATTTGTGAGGCTAAAAGGCATGACCATAAATTCACAATGGCCTTTATGAGTTCTAAATGTTGTTTTAGGTATGTCCTCATCATGGATGCAAATTTGATGATACCCATAGTAAAGGTCTAACTTGTTAAAATAATAACACCATGAAATTCATCTAACAAATCATCAATTATTAGAACAAGAAACTTATCTTTGATGGTATATTTTTTGAGTTCTTTGTAGTCTAGGCATAGGGATATCTTTAAGGTCTAATGTTGGGTGGTGTACTTCCTAGAATGAGTCTGATGATGTAATCATGTGCATGACTTGGAGGAAGTCCTTTGGCATGTCACCAAAAACAACATAATGGTCATTCAACACCTTTAAAAAATTAGGATGTGTAGACTCCTTGGTTGGTTAAACCTATATGGAAAATAAGCATGCCACAAAACCTTTTACACCTTTTATGAGAATATTGATCATTTAATGGGAACTAACTAGTTGTAGATATTTAACACGTAATCCACGTAGTTCAAAGGTCCTTCCTTATGAATGGAACCTCATAAATAATTCTTAGAAATTCATCTCAATAGTGCCCAAAGTGATGATCCACTTCACTCCCAAAATAATTTTAGCTCCTCCCATGGGAATATCAAACATATGATAATCTAACAAATAATCGCCCATAGTGAGCTTAATGCTATGGCATTTTTCAAAAAATTTAACCATACCACCTTTTAAAATCATGACCTAAAATTATGAATCTGGATAAATGAAATAATTTAAATGAGTAGCCAACTTACTATTGATGAAGTTATGTGTACTCTCAGAGTTAAACATAATCACCTTTTATTTCATCAAGAAACCCACCACATTAAGAGTTTGAGGAGTACTAATGCTTGAAAGTGCATGACAAGAAATAGTAGGTTAAGAAACTTAAAATTCATCCTTAGGTTCTTCCAAACTGGCCCTTGAAGCCTCCTCATCTTCTTCCTCATTGGTGTCATCAATGTAAAATAACTTCTTTTTAGCACATTGATGTCCTTTTCTCCATTTGATATTCTAACCATAACACAAACCTTTTGCATGATTTTTTTCCACTTGTTGAGGTGTCAATATGATAGGATGTTGAAAGGATGGTGTTGGGAAGATTTGTTCATGAATATTAGTGAAAGGTATTCATCTAATTAGCTCTTTTTCCTCAGCCATGTGTGCCCTTGGTATGGCCTCAGATACAGTACTATGATGAAACATGTGAACCTCCAATTGGATTATATCTTTGAGGCCACCCAAAAATAGGTCGATCAAATTTTCCTTAGTGATGTCTACCACACATAAGGAGAGATTCTAAAACTGATGAATGTAGTCCTTATTTGGCATAAATTGGCTAGTTGATTTAATTAGTTTTTAGAGACATTATTGTGATAGTGGATCTAAAAATCCTTAGAAAATAATGACCATGAAATTGGGACACCCTTCTTTTTCTTTTGTGCACACAACCAATGATACCAAATGAATGGCTTAGGTTTTAGATATAAAGAGGCCATAACCACTTTTTGTGAACATTGAGTCTAATATAGATCAAATAAATTTTTAATTTGATTGAGCAAGGTAAGTGGATCATTACCATCAAACTTGCAAAGGTCCATTTTTGGCAACATCAACATAGGGCCAAAATTAGTATTATTTGGAGGAGTAGAACCAAACTGAAGTGGTGGAGGGTTGTTTTGTAGTGGATGAGCTGACAAGTTATCCAATTGCCCAGATATTTATTGTAATTGATCCATCATGCTATCCAGGTCCCCTCTCAACCCTATAATTTCCCCTTAACCATATTAAAATCATCTTTTTTCACCATGCATTGCAACTCTAACTTAAGTTGCTAAACTACCTTTAAAATATATAGATTATAAGTTCTAGACTCCATGTCATCCTTGTGAGGAATTTTTAGAGTTTCTTTCCCTTTCCTACATCTACGAGTGTTCAAACTAGCCATGTACAAACCCTAGGAGGGTTTCAACCACCAAAAAAGTGTACCATTGGAATACACTGTTGCAATCATCTTGCTAAAATGAATCCAAATATTGCTATTATGTATAAGGTTGAACATTTTGACCTAAAAAAGTGTACTAGTAGAAAATACTATTGTGGTTGTATCATAGAGATGAATCCAACAACTACTAATTTTCACAAGGTAAAAACAATTCCCATACTTTATAAAAAAAATCAATTCCTCCCAGATCACTAGTTATGTTTTTTTAGCCTTCTACTACTTAAGATGACAAATCCAAAAATAAATTGCATTGCAAAAACTTGCCCAAATTGAAGCTCTGATACCATTTATAATGAAATTACTTAGATGATTGACAATAATAGAATTATATATCATAAAATTAAGATCAGAATAAATAGATCCATAATAATAATTATCGAAAGAGCATAATACTTGAATATTATGATTAAGCCACTTTAAGGTAAAAACTTCCACAATAATGCAATAAGATAAAATTCACAATATGATCCTAAAAGACTAGCCACTACCTCCTATATATACTCTACATAGCCATGGTTATTCGATAGGCTGACCATACTATAAACAATGAGAAATACCATAAGCTAATATGATGGTGTGTAAGCCACAAGTAAGCCACAGATATCCCAATATGCGCTATAGGTTAAGGGAGTATCAAAGCATACCCCTTAGATTATGCTCTTGTTCAAAGCACATGTAGACTCTGATATTTGTTCATGTAGGCCTCATAACCTAACATAATGTTGAGCAAGCCCATGGATCTTGACTCTAGAAGATGCACCTTGAAATGTTTGCCATTACTCCAATTGCTGACTTTACATGCATGCATATCTCACATCCTACATTTAATCCCTCCATTTATTACATTTTATTCACCAATTTTCTCCTTGCTCTTTGAATTATCCATTCCTCCTTGCTCAATATTGAAAATCTTGCCTTCTTGTTATTATTAACATTACAAGGTTCTTTTTTTGGCTTATTTTCAATAGACAGGAGCTAGGGTTTGCATTTGTTGACTCAGTATATAAATTCACATAGTTCCAATACGTGTTTGATCAAATTAATTTACCTTTACTTTAGAAGTTTCTTCAAAACACATTGTGTAATCTAATTATCCTTTTGTGCATTTTATCAAGGTTTACCATTATTTTGTACAACTACCAGATCTTGATCTTCTGATAGATAGATTTTCAGAATCTGAGCTTGGTCTATGCATTCACTGCCAAGCATTGCTCACACCTTTTTCATATTATGCCTTTTCTTGGAACATTATTAGACTCTAACCTACTTCTTAACACCGTTCTAGACTCTGACCCTACTCATGACATAGTTAGACTTTGTAGTCTACTCAAACAACTACTAGATCCCAGTCCTTTGTCAGACATATTTACACCCTTTGCATAAAAACACCTTAGAACATATAGTCTGATCAAACATACTTTTGACCCACCTTCTACATAAAAAAAAATTAGATTCCACATCCTACTTAAACATACCCAATATCTACACTTTTCTTGAACAAGGTCATATTTATCACTCTCTTCACAAGATCAACTAAGGTTATAATTTCTCTCATAAGTAGGTGATATTCATCAGATGTCAACATTCATAACTCCAACCAAATATAGTCCTAATAAAATCACCCTAAAGATGTCTCCTCTAAAAAAGGGTCTTCAATCAGAAGAAGACATAGTCATGAAGTATCAGTTTCAAGGGGTTGTTCTACCCTCATATCTAGGTTCAAACATTAAGGAAATAATGGTTACTAATCTAGGTCACATCAACATGGAAGATTTATGGAATAGAATCAATGGGTTTCATAAGATATATTATGGTTAAAGGATCCATGATAATGGATTAAATCAAGCAGTGCCTTCTTAATTTTAGTATATTGCTCATACTAGTCCTGCTAATGGATAAACATTATGATGTAGAGAAGAGAGAAGTCAAAAATTAAAATGGGGAATAAATCTTGTGATTAGACCTAAAGCATATTGATCACTTTCTTTAGTTACTTGATAGGCAAGTGTTTGTTAATTTGACTCCAACATCTAGTAAATAATTTTTGGATTCCAATACTAGTTCATGTTGTAAATGGGTCAATAAATAATGGTTGACAAAACCAAAGCGTACAACAACAAGACTTCCTAAGAATATTTGCAAGTTTGAATTCATGAATGAAATCAATGATATGATCACACTCTTGCATAGAGTAGTGGGGATATTGGTTGCAAATTTTTTTCAAACATGGATGTATAGATATATATGGATCATTCATCAAAATAAGCAATACATCAATTATAGATAATTTATCAATGATTATATTCATAAGCAACTAAAAGAGGTCAATACCACTTTTAAATTATACATGACCTCTTATCCCATCTATATTATCACTAGGAGAAGATTCTATAGAGGTTTGAATATAATAAGTGACAAGTAAACTATAAAAATGTATGATTTCTATCCTTGACTCACATTCAACTAAAGTGCACATCATTTTCATAGAGTATATGATGCATTTTTGCAATATGTGATTTAAATGTTTGAACTAGAACCATATAATTAAGGATATCAATTCAATCTTCTATATAGATTTTTAGATGGGGAGCCTGGTTCATATAATTCATAACTTTCACTTATTTTGAGAATTTGTGTTTGTGAGTGATCCGGGCAATAATTCAGGTGACAATTTGGGTGACAGGTCCACCCCAATTGATGACAAAACTTCCCGGAGCCATAACTTTTGCACCGCAGCTCCAATTAACTTGCCATTTGAACCATTGGAAAGATAATAATGTGGTGAGATGGCATGGATATTTTCTCAATGGATTTTGACCCTTGAAAACCCAATGTAAGTGCCCCAAATTTTAATTTTAATAGTGTAGTCTCAAAATAGTAAGTTTCTAAAAATAGTATTTCCACAAATTCTGTATTATTGTAAAATGTGGAAGTCAAACCACTTAATCTCCCTCAAGATTGGTGACCTTACACATCCTCCTCCCACCTTAAAAACATGTATAAATGAAGATGTAGCCTGAAATGGAAATCAGACATCTCTTCTCAGAGATAGGCATATGTTTGGGTCTACAAATTTAGTGAATAAAACATCTCTTCTCAGAGATAACATTATTATTATTATTATTATTATTATTATTAGTATTATTATTATTATTATTATTATTATTATGTTGTTCATATTTCTTGAATTATCTTTCAACCAAAGCTTTTTGAGTTTTGGATCAGTGGTATCAGAGTGGTTTGTCTTTAGAGTGTATGATCTTGAGGACGAGGTCATATTACAAGAAGCTTGGGTAGAAAATAGAACCAACATACTATCTACCTATTCACTGTAAACAACTTCAAATGGTGGATAACACCAAGACATCTGATCCTTTCAAGGAAATGGTGAATGAATCCCTCCAATAGTAGAGATCATAGATGATACAACAATTCACTCAAATTATCCAACAAATCTCGATGGGAAATTTTGGATCCTCATCTACACCCCCACATCCTTTTAGTGCCCCAACACCCTTCAAGGTTCAGGTGAATTTTGATATCCTTACATTTGAAGGCAAAATCAATGATGATGCAGTATAAAATTGGTTGGATCAATTATCTTCTTATTTTTTTGTAAATAAATTCACCGATAAAGAGAATATCACTTTTGCTCTTTTGAAAGCATCATTGCCTGTCAAAAATTGGTGGGAAGTGTACAAAAAGAGATTCAGTGTAGATGATATTGGCCTTGAGGTTAAACCTATTTGGGATGATTTCATTGAAGCTGTAAAGGAAGAATACTACCCCATTGGAGCATATGATGATCTGTATATAGAGTGGAAACAACTTCACCAAAGTAAGGAACAATCTATTCAAGATTACACTGATATTTTTCATTCTTTATCTACGAGATTGGGCATCCAAGAAAGTGAGAAACACAAGGTTCTCAAATATCATGGTGGACTACAATGGTACATATGGGGAGAAATATAACTCTTCAATTTGAAAAACCTTGGTGAGGTGTACAAGTTTGCAGTGAAGATTGAGTAGAAGCATGAAAGAATGAATACGAAGAGTCAGCCTTCAAAATGGAAAAGTGACAAAGAAGGTCAAACATGAGTCCAAAATTGGAAGCAAAAGGAAGGAAGGACTGGGAAGTGGTATGATTATCATAAATATGGAACTCACTCCAAATAAAAATGTCGAGCCATCAAGTCCCTGCTTTCTGAGTCATAATGCTCAACATCTACTACTCTACCTCATACAAACCCTATAGTTGAAGAGGTTGAAGAAGAGAATGTATATGTTGAGCCCAAAGCCATTGTTGCTTCATCATAGACCCATGAGGAGAGGCTAGATGATAAGGAAAGGTTGTTTCACTCTACGTTATGGGTGAAAGGTAAGCCTCTACATTTCATTCTTGATAGTGGAAGTCAAAAGAATTTAATCTCTGATAATGTTGTGCAAAGCCTAAATCTATCCATGAAGCCTAATCGAAAGCCATAAAGTATTGGATGGTTGAGTCCAGGGAGAAACCTCCGTGTCACCCACCAATGTCTTCTCTCATATGCAATAAAACCTTTCCAAGATGAGGTCTTATGTGATGTGGTTAATCTAGATGTTTGTGATGTACTCTTTGGTTAGCCATTCATGTATGATCGACATGGCATCTATGAATAAATAACTCAAAAGATCACTCTCACTCTTGAAACATGGCACTACAAGGTACTAGAGGTACCACCTTTTACATCTATCTCTCTGATTAGTGCCAAGAAATTTATTCTCATGGTGGTCAAGCCACAAGAATCCAAAAGGGCCTATGTTGCAGCCCTAACTACACAAAAAACAAAACAATAGAAGCAATAATAAACCAAGCTAACAAATTTCATGACCTTCCATCCATAGACTGATGGTTAGATAGAAATGGTGAACAATTGAGCCCTACACAGTTCCATAAAGCATAGTCCATTCCATGTATGCATCAAGAATCAAATCAAAATACAATTGCCACACTTGATGAAAAATATTGATGCAATGGGGACCATTTCTTCTCAAGGAGGGAGGAATGATCTGGGCAATAATTTAGGTGATAATTTGGGTGATGGGTCAACCCCAATTGATGATGGAACTTTCAAGAGCCATAAATTTTGCACCGTAGCTCTAATTGACTCGTCATTTGAACCGTTGGAAAAATAAGAATGAGGAGAATGTGGTGAGATGGCATGGATCTTTTCTTGATGGATTTTGACCCCATATAACCCAATGGAAGTGCCCTAAATTTTAATTTTATTAGTGCAGTCTAAAAATAGTAAGTTTCTAAAAATAGTAATTCTTCGAGTTCTATATTGTTGTAAAACATGGAAGTTGGACCACTTAATCTCCCTCGAGATTGGTGACCTTACACATCCTCCTCCCACATTGAAAACATGTATAAATTAAAATGTATCTCGAAATGGAAATCAGACATCTCTTCTCAGAGATAGGCATATGTTTGGGTCTACAAATTTAGTGAAAAAAACATCTCTTCTCAAAATTTTCCATCATTTAGGTAGTAAATGTTAATATTGTGTTAATAATTATAATAGGCTTGCATAAGTAAGATTCATGAGTATCTTATTTGTTAATGCATGGTTTGTATATTGTCAATTGTGGCAACTAGGGCATATGTGTTTTTATTGCGTGTTAGAATGAATGCCTCCTTTAATTTTATTAAAAAACCATGCACCATGTATGTTGTAATGAAACTCTTATTTTATGGTTAGTTGTAGGTTCTTGAACAACTTTATCTTCATGCATGTCAGAATGATATTCATAGTTATACCCTTTGATCTAATGTTACATAGAGATCCTATAAACATTGTAAAATCTTGCTTCTTATGCATTATTGAAGTGAAATTTTATTTTATAGATCTTTCAAACTGTGCATCCTAAATTATATTAGAATTATCAAAAAGTTTCCTTACTGATTTAAGAATGATTTTTGAGGGTTGAGTTTCTACATGTTAAAATTATTAAGAATTTTGAATGATAACCTAGTATGAGTGGGTGGATAATATTTTGGTAATGATATACATTAAGCTTGTAATAAGAATATGTTGGCTCCTAATCTGCTAATTTTGAAAATGAAAGGCATCTTGTTTATGTTCAGCTTTTATGTGGTAAAACTTAGAAATATTGTTCATATTTATTGTATTATCTTTCAACCAAAGCTTTTTGAGTTTTGGATCAGTGAGATTTCTCTATACATGCTTCCAAGGTATATAGATGATAATAGGGCGTTAATGGAACTAGTAAGATAGTTGACTAAGACACACAAGCTCTTGTCTAGCAAGCATAAGTCTAGAATAAAATTTCCTATTTATATTGGTCGGTACACTTGTGATTCTTTGGCTAAAGTAAATTTTATTGATGAATAAATGGCTCGAGTCACCATTAGGTCATTCAAAATTAGACCTTATTTTGATGCCAAAGGCCTAATTCAAAATATTATTAGTTCTACACATCAACATGTAGACCATTTTGAAGAATTTTGGATGGATTGTGGTGATGAAAGGGATTGAAAATTCATGATTACTCATGATTCACTTTGGAACATATTATTGTATTTGATATAGTAGAATTCAATAAGAATATAGTGAATGATGAATATGCATTGGACCTTATTTATGATGAAGAAGGATTTGAATCAAAACCTCTTTTGAAAGTAGAATGGTGCAAAAAAGGATCTACTTCACTCATTGACAAGACCTAGGTGGTGTTGAATAGGATTCTTAAATGGTTGAGAAGCAATGGTATTAATATTGATAAAGCATGATTTTCTCCTCCCATTAAGGATATTGAATTGGGAAGTGCTCATCAACAACATCAAGTGGAAATAGGAGAATAATCGATAGTAGGAATTAACAAATATTCAAAATAAATTGAAGCAAAAATAAAAGATGAAGCCATCACATAAGTTGTTCTAATTCAAAAAAACTCAAGCTTGAAGTAATAAGGCTAGGTGAAAGGTTCTCAAGTAATCCTAACATTTCCATTTCAGAAGAAATTCCTCTTGATAGTCTTGCTCAGCCCCAAACCTTGGTGACTGATACATCACAATAGTATTTGGCTTCAAATACATCTTTGATTTTTCCACCTTCTATTGTCTCTCATCCTGATACTTCATTACATTTTCCTCTTTCTCAAAATGTTGAATTGCCTGATGAATCTTCTCCTAAAACTCCAATTGATACATTAGAAAAAGAGGAAGTTAAAATTATATTAGAAAAGTCTCAAGCCTTCCAAAATATTCTTCCTTCTCTTGAGGCTCAAAATAAATCTAACATTGCTCTTATGCAACAATCTCCTAGTGCATAAGTCCCTAGTTGGTTGAATGAGATAGTCAAGAAAAGAAATAAAATTATGCAACCACAAGAGATTGATCTCAACATTTTGTTAATTATTCCTCCTCTTGCATTCAAGAAGCCCATAATAGTTTTCATAATAATAAAAAATCATAAAGGGGATAAATATACAGAGGTAAAAATTCCTCCTATTGATAAAGATAAAGACAATGTTGAGGCTTCTGATTATCAAATCATAAATATACACTTGGGAAAATCCACAAGGAAAGGTGTGAAAGAAAATGTTCAATCTACAATTGGCACATTATTTGATAAAATTGACTAAAATAAAGTGACCAAAGAATAATTCAGAGAAAAAGTTGAACAATTAACATCAGTGGTCCAAAAACTAGTAAGGTTAGTTCAATATTCCCCTTCACTTGTTCAACAAATCTCTAACACCGAAACACTAAATGTAGCAAAAGAAATTGGTCATATGGGCAAGGTGAAAAGATAATGGTCTAAGAAAATTATACGATAAGGTGTCACTAAGATTCATATGTGGTGATGACCATGTGTTCTAATATCTAGTAAGAATATGATCATGAAATAGAAGATGAAGACAAGTATGCTGAGGAGGTACATAAATAGAATGTATTGCTTCCCAAGTTAGAAATTTTAACCTATACTTATCCAGATGACCTCATTCAAGAAGAGGTTATTCAAAAATAAGAAGTTATATATCTTACTAAATTTTTAGGAGATGCTAAGTTCAAGATTCATATTGTCAAGGAAAGTATCAAAAAATTTAATGATTATAAGTTAATAGGAGGTGATTCTCTCCTTAAAATAGGGAGTAGGAAAATTAAATTGCACATACACTGATGATAAGGGGAAAGTGGTTTCTGAGGAAATCATTGTCAATCAATTCAAAAATAATATTAAGTAAATCCTAACTTCCAAATCTGCACTTAGTTACAGATCAATTCAAATTTGATCAAATATAATTCTCAATGCTATGCTAAAGACACTTCAGAGAACAAATCAAAAAGTGGCTAATCTACATTGTGATGTAGAGACAAATTTTAGATATTCAAATGGCCTAGATGAAGACAAAGTGCTAGAAATCCTACAAAAGTTTTATGAATACCAGGAGAAGAAGCCATAATCAGAGAAAGATAATATCCATATTGTCCTTAGTAAAGAAGAATAAAAATAGTTTGTTATCAAATTTTGACTAGTTTCTTACTTGGAACTTTTTGAGTCATTCTTGTTATTTTCATTTACATATTATTGTAATAGTAATTTGAACATTGTATGTTTCCTTTACAAGTTTCAAATCATATAAATCTGTTGACACATTTTTGAAAGTGGTGAAAATTTGCTATTGTACTTTTTTAATTCATGCAAAAACACCAATGCATTTTTGCAAGTTGTACAAATTCCCTAATGTGATTTTTTAAGTTTATAAGATGTACATATTTGTTATTATAGTTTTACAAGCTTATAAAAGGCAAAAAATGTGGTTATGCACTATAACCACCCAATTCAACCTATAAATACAAGTTAGAGGCTAACTTTTAAGGTTTCTTTATAGTTATACTTTTCTATCAAAATAAAGAAAGAGGAGATTGTATCTGAAGCTCAAAGAGAATCAATATAAGGAGGAATTTCACAAACTTTATGTTTAAAATCTCTTCATGGAATATGTATGTGTGTACCTTCATATATATTTAATTATTTTATTTCAAAATGTTTCTGAGATTATAATTAATTAGTCAAAAACATAAGGATTTTGCTGTAAAATTTCTTCTTTGAAATTACATTCTTAATTTCTACAAAATAGTGAAACTTCGGTGGGGTGAAAATACTAATTTTAAAAAAATATGCAAGATAGTTGTCATATTCTTGTTATCAATAGTAGATAGTTATTTTTGTGTATGTTGTATGTTCTTGTGAACATGTAATGTCTTTCCTACCTATTAAATGAGAAAGGTTTCCTTCTAGTGAAGTCACCCTCCTTTTTGACATTTTTAGTAAGTCTTTGAGTTTAGCCCACTCGACTTGCTATTTTTAAAATTTTCTATGCACATTTATTTCCTCTGTTGCTTTCCTTTCATATATTATTTCTATCACCCTTTCGTATTTTATGGTTAAAATTACCACCCCACTAAAAACCATTTTTACTGTGATTATTTTCTTCTACCACATCCTTTTTTGGTTTTCAATAAAGGTAGCTCCACCTGCTAATAGGAGAGGGGCCTTGTCTTGTGATTGTTGATAAGAAAACCTTCATTTTTATTCTTGATATATTTTCATGCCAACAAAAGTTAAAAAAATTAAAATCACAACTAAAAAAATAATAAATAAATCCACAAAAGGCCATTTTATTTTAATTAATTTGAATGAAATGATATGACAAGGTCATCTTGAGATTTGAATGCAAAGATCACAAGTTGGTATAGAAACGTATTTTCATTAGTGAATGCCATTACAACACACATATAAAAATCTCAATGCATTTATGAGCTTAGATAACACTATGAATTCAATTCACTCTCACTTTTTAAATTCATTATATACATTAGATTTAAGATAGATGCGTTGTTGTGATTCCCTGTTAGCAACACACTGTAGACAATGAAATCTTATTCTTTATCAATAAAATTTGCATCTTAATTTAGTATAAAATAAGGTGCTTATTTTTTGTAGTAAAAAAAGAAGTATGTTGATTGTAACAAAATGATTTCAAAAATAACATTGGCACGAATATTGATTTTTCAATGGGCATATTGCAATAAATAAAATAACGCATAGTGATCAATGAAAATTTGATACAAATATAGTACAAAATTTACTTTACTCATTCTTAAATATGTAAAAACATTACATCAAAATCATGAAAGCCTAAAAATTAACTTTATTCAAATTAGATCTTGGATATGAAATCATTATTGAATTGCATTCAAATATTATATTATCATATTATTTTATTGTATTTATTATACACACTTAAATATTACCTATAACTTATTATAATTGACACCTTTGAACATTTATAAAGTATATTTAATAGATCATAACAGAGCTAACACAGGGTTCAAAATGTCTAAAACATTATATGTGGCCTCTACCTATTAATTATGATGTCATTTAGTAATTACTTTGATTACATTCTTTAAATAGGTTTATAAATTTGAAGTCTTTGACATCATTGAAAAAACATCTATAGGAGCTGAATGGAGATAAATGGTCCTTGTTGCTTAACTAATAACTCTCATATACTCAAGTTATGTGATAGGTAAGTATAAAAGAGCCAAGGAACACTGAAATATTTTGTTTTATGTAGTGCAAGGGCTGATGAAACAAAGTAACATTTCATCCTTGAATCTCCAAACTACATGACTATATAAGCCAAATATGAATAAACACTTAGAGATATTTCCATGATAGAAATATTCTATGAAAATGGAATAAAAGTGGTGGCTGGGGTGTTATCTCAAATTAGCTAAGAGGAGTATCCTCCTAAAGAATACAATAATTCCATAATTTGAGTAGTTGGAGAAATAAATTTAATCAATTTTCTGATATATCATTTAGTCTCTCAGATGAAGTTAAAATAATTTCATCTCATTTTAAAATCTTGTGAAATTAATTAGAGAATTCTTGTGTTCCTTTCATTCTCTAAGATTACCTATTATTGTTATATTTAAAAAGCTTTAGATTACACTCAATTATTATATTGTCATACAATCTTATTATATTCATTTTAAAAAATTAAATATTATCTTTAACTTATTATAACTAAAAAATTTAAATATTTATAAATTATATTCAATCAATCATAACAAAATCCTCCATGGGTCTTTAAAATAATAAAAAGATTCTATTTGGCCCCAAACTAATAAGTATGATATCATGCAACCATTACCTTACAAGTTTAAGATGGAGGATACATGCAATGAAACCCTCAAGAACATTAGTAAGCATAAAATAGTCACGAAGAGATTGTTTGATAAAATATCAAAGGTAAAAGATGTCGGAGTGGGTCACAATTAAGGATCTACTGGATAGAGTAGAATACATGAAGAAATTACCTTTGTGTATTAGTGAAATCAAACACGAGTCAGAAGAAGCTTATTACTTAATAATTGAAAGATTATAATATTAACATTAGCATTATTAGCCATACAAGCTTTATGAAGGTAAATTATATAGGTGGAAGATAAACATGTCCTCACTTCCTCATGAATGTGGGAATATCTTTCACAATGACCTAAAAACATACCTAAGTAAGCTAATTAAACATGTGTATGAAAAAATCATTAGATGAAATAAAAACCTACACAAATGGAATAAAAACCTATACTAATATCCCTCCTTAAGCATAGCTTAGGTGGGTAGTATAATTGGGACCCGAAACAAAAGCATGATGAAGTACCCAAGCAAAATGAAATACTCCGTTAGAGGAGGATTTTGGAGTTGTTTGAGCCCCAAGAAGAACCCATAATGAAGATACTTGCTCTCAGTGAAGGGTTTGGTGAATATATCAATAATTTACTCCATTGTCTAGATGTAGCAAAGATCAATAAATTATTCATGGATGAGCTTCTAAATAAAATGCATGTGAATATCGATATGATTGGTTCATTGATAAAGGATTGGATTCTTGAATATATGGATTATGCTTTGGTTATTACAGAAGATGATTGTTGGTCACTGAATTTGGATGTCAAACTTAGTGGGAATACCCTAAAGCTAAATCACCTCAGTGGAACCATTAACAATGCCTTTATATTCGACCTCCATAAAAGATAAAACAATAGAATTCTACTTCTTACTTGACCAACTAATTAGACCTAAACTGAGAGAGAAACTATATCCTGAAGTAGACTTATGATTCTAAATATCATCAACTAAATATGAATCTATATAACTAATTAAGTTGATGTTGATGCCTGCTCTATAGTGAATATTGAAACTATGAGTACCCTAAATGTAGTGGAGAATCTGCTTAGTTGGTTTCTAGTATAACTCATCTGGGTCCTACATAAATATAGAGACCATTCCCACTACATATGAAATATCAGGTCTAGTGTGCATAATGTAGATGAGATTTCCAATAAGTTGTAGATACAAGGTAACATCAGCCAAAAGAGATGGATAATCAACCTCAAGCTTCACACTAAATAGAAAAGGAATCATAGCTTGCTTAAAGTTAGTTATGTTAAAGATTGTAATCAAATCAATAACATGTACTTGGATTATGCAATAGTGATCCTAGAGTCAGACTGAGAAATTTTAATCCTAAGGAAGTAATGCAATAATCCCAAGTCAGTCATTGATAACCTATCACACAAAGAAGTTTTTACTATTGTGATGGTGGATGAAGAAACCCCTATGATCAATAGTCATCCACATAGAGAACCAAAATAAATAATGAATCATCCTACCATAAAATGTAGACATTCAGATCAAAATGGCATCTGGTAAACCCAACTGAAAGAAGAAAGGAATCCATCTTGGCATACCAAGCTTAAGGAGCTTGTTTGAGGCCATAGATAGATTTCTAAAGTTTTCAAACTAAGGAGGAATCTTCCACAAATCCCTATAGTTGTTCCATGTATATTTCCTCTTTAAATTCATGATGAAGAAAGGCACTCTTCACATCCATTTGATGAACATTCCAATGATGTGATATGGTAATACTTAGAATGAGTCAGATTGAGTTCATTTTGGAAACTGTGGTAAACATCTTAGCATAGTCAATGCTAGGTACTTGAAAAGAACTATTTTCTACCAAATGTAATTTGAAATTATCTACAGACCCATATTCTACAAATTTTGTTTAGTAGATCCACCTACATCAAACATGTTTTCTTCCCTTAAGAAGATAAACTAAATTGCATGTGTTGTTCTTCTGCAAGGAACTATATTCATCTTCCATAGTAGTGTCCCACTTAGGGGTTCTTGATGTCTTGAGAAATGATTATGGATCAAAATTAGATGAAATGAAATCATGTGGGGTAAACTATAATTGTGAATAGGTTTGCTTGGTGTTTAATGGATCTCCAACTCATTAGCCAACACTTTGTAGTTTTTGTCTAGCCCAAAGAGGACCAATGCTCAGAGAGTCAAGAGGAGATTCCTTGTCCTATAAAGATATTATAGGATAAGAAGGGTAATCCTTATCACTACTCTCATCGTCATAAATAGAATAAGAATCTAGATCATTAGAAATCTGATTAGACATATATGAATCATCAAAATTATCATAAAATCCTAGTGTGTCTAAGGGGGAGAGGCGTTGAGTGTGGAATTCAAAGGATCCTATTGAAAATGAATACTCCTCTCAATTAAAAACTCATGAGTAATGGGTTGGAGAAGTTTGTATTCCTTAACACCCTCAAGTTATCTAATGAAGATGCAAGGCTGAAACTAAGGTTTTATTGCCTTACATTTCTTCTTCATAATGTGGGCTATATCAAGAGATTAAAAGTTTCTTAATCATAATGCAAGATATAACAAGAGATATAAATAGTCAAAAGTGATTTATTATGGGGTTTTTACCACTCTAAGATTAAAAAAGAGTGACTCACTTTAATATTTTATGAGAAACTCTGATCTAGATATAACATGCATAGTTGATAGCCTTGGTCCAATACTGAGGTACAAGAGACTTGGAGTATATAATTGGCCTTTTCCTTCAAGGAGATATTCTTTCAATCTATAAGACCATTCTATTGATGAATATATATAACTATACACTGTAGTTCAATCCCCTTTGATGTACATAATTTCTCAAAATAGTTATTGACATACTCCCCACCATTATTAATGCATAAAATCTTGATGGTTTTACCTAACTATTATTCTACGAGCACCTTGAAGTCCTAAAAATGATCAAAGACCTTAGTTTTATGCTTAATAAAGTACACCCAAGTATGCCTTGAATAGTCATCAGTGAAAGTAAGTAGGCATTTAGTCTTATTGAGTGAAGGTTTTGTCAATGAGCCATCAATGTCATTGTGGAAATTATCTAATATATGTTTAGCTTTCCATGATTTACCCTTGTCATACTTCTCCTCATGATGCTTACCAAGTATGCAACCTTGAAAAAATCTATTAGAAAAATTGACTCATGGAAACCCTTAAACCATGTCATGTTGATTGAGTTTCTCTAAGTAGTGATAGTTGAGATGGACAAATCACTCATGCCATAGTTTACTCACCCCATCTGAATGAGTGAGCAAAGTAGTAAAAGGTTAATTAGGTACAAAATGTGAGAAAGTATACAATCATTACTAGTGATCTACTTTCCCAAGTGAAACAATGGAGTCACTTTTGACTTCCCTAATAACCATAGAATTAGGTGTGAACTCATCAACTCTCTTGATTGAATCAATGTGAGTGACATGATAAATAGATAGAAGATTGGTGGATAAAGAGGGAACACATAGAACATCATGAAATGTCCCATCAATAACTTTAATAGATCCACTCTAAGTAAATTTAAAAAAAGTATTATCACCCAAGATGGAATGCATAAAACAAGGTTCCAAAGATGAGAACATGTCCTATGATGAAGCCATGTGGTGCAATGCACCATAATCAATAAACCATGTGCAAGGCTAGGACACAGCTACAAGAAATGATTTGACCTTATATTTGTCCTTCTTAATATCTTTGGTTTTAGAATACTCTTGTGTTGATGAACTATGATTGGAAGAATTAGGGACACTGATATTATGCTTCTTGAGCATTTTTGTTAGTTGGTCAATCTGCTTCTTCATGCATCTAGATTCATCATGCCCAGATTTATTATAATAGCCATATGCGAGTCACTCTTTCTTGGATTTCCTATCTAAAGAGGAGGAATATTTTGATGATTTTGACTTAGCATCATATTTTTGACCCTTTCTTTTTTCAAGGTCCTTCTTGTTCTATTTCTTCTCCTTGCTACTAGAAGCCTTTTATTTGTCATGACTCACAATTAAGGCATATGATTTAGATGACTTCAGTATACCCATTTGAATGAGCTTGACTTGCTCCTGAGTCAAGTCAATAATAAAGTCATCAAAGGATGGAATGGTTTATGTAGATCCAATGGCATGCTTGGTGGCATGGAAGGTAGAAATGAAGACATAATAGTTGGAACCCAATTTAACAAGGATGGAAAAAACTAATTGATCATCCTTTTTATCAATGCTGCATAGTTTCAACTCAAAACTAAGTGATTTTAACTTTGTGAAAAAGTATTGTATCATATTAAAATATCCTGGGATTAAATTGATGAACTTATTCTCCAACTCATGACTTCTCATGACATATTTCTTTCTAAAGAGTTTTTTCAATAAGGTCCACATTTGATTTGGAGTTGTTACAGATTTTATATGAAAGAGCAAGTTAGGAGGCATAAACAAGCATATAATATTATAGGTTTTATCACTTCTATTATTATACTTCACCTTATTTTCTTCAGGTTTTGGTTTAGTTTATGTACCCATCATGATTCATTGTAAGACTTTGCTCCTCAAGAGGATTTACACTTTGACTTTCCACTTATGATAGTTGAACAGTGTAAGAATTGGAACTGAACTGAGATCCATGGTGTAGAAAGAAAGTATGTGTTGAATTGTGTCTATTGAAAGATGATGATATACAACCCCCCTAATCCATAAATGTTTAATTTTACAAGGCACTAGAATATCACCAATGCATAGAGATCGATACCATGAAAAATTCATCCATTGATGAGGACTTCAAAGACTGAAGACTAGTTAATTAAACACATGAATTATGTTAAATATTGAAATCAAGATGAGAATAAAAACTAAGCACTATGTATTCATAAATATATTTACATTGCATGACATTACCTTGAATTATGACTAAGTGAATAGGTACATATATAGGTGGAAGATGGGTATAACCCAACCACACTATGCATGTGGGACTAACTTCCCCAAAATAAGCAAAAGAAAGGCATCAAGCCAACATTATCATACATGTGGATACAGTTCCCCAATGTAAACAAAAATCACACAACTAATAAAGTTAAAAATAAGTGTAATAAAACCCTACACATCAACACCCCCTCTTAAGCATAGCTTAGCTGGGTAGAAGAAATGGCTCTTGGCCACAAGGCCTAATGAAGTACCCAAGTACAAAGCAACTCTCATAAATTGGAGAAAATGAGATAACCAATAGGAAAAAATCCTTTTTAAGAGATATAAAATAATAAGAGAGGTGAAGAAGACCCCCCAAATATGATTCAAAATAGTCTACACTTCAAGTAAAGTTAGAAAAATGACTAACGTCGATAACAAGATACTCTACTTTGAATACTGTATAATCTTCATCCACATTGAAAAATGTTTTTTATATTTTTAAAATCAATAACATGACATGTGTACTAAAAACCTACCCATTCCACAATGGAAGATGAAGATAGCAGTATGAAGAACTCTAAATATGGTCCAAATCTAATTTGTGGCATAGGTCTAGTAAGATCATGCACAAGAATTAAAAGTAATGCCATTGAAGTAGACCTATCAGAATAAGAACATGGAACATTCTATGAAACAATGTCCATGTGAACATTATAGCATGGCTTAAAAACTCTCAAAATAAAAAAAGAGAATGTAGATGAAACATATAAATCCGTAGAATGAATATTTATAGTAAGATATGTGTTGTCAAATCTTTCACTAAGTGTAGTCTCACTGAAAACAATAGAGTCTTTTGAAGTACAAATATGTGATGGCTCTAAAAGAGTAATATGTTGAATAGGAACAAATGTAAAATATACAAAAGGATAGTTAAAATTTGGTAGAATCTCATCCTATAGTGGTGGCTCAACAAAAGAAAGAGCATTGTCCATTAAGAAAGTGTCATCATAAGAAATATAAATAGGAGGAGAGAGTACAAAAATCTCTAAAGAGATAATAGTGATAAGAGGAGGATAAGTGATATAAGTCTTAGTAGGATATTCAAAAAGATATTGAAGAGTGCTCCAAATAGTGGAGTAACACTCTGTGTGCTCCAAATGGTGGTGTAGATCCCATGAAACATGAATCAATATGTGACCATAAATAGAGTCACAAGAATTGACCCAATCATTATATTGATAGGGGTTAGTAAGAAAAATAATATGCCCATATAAAAATGAAATAAATTCATGTTTTATGAGCAAGTGTTCCATGTACATCCACCATGAAGCATAATTATTATTTTCATGAAGATCCACTGGTGTAGAATCAACTCTCTCAGCCATTGGTATCTCTCAAGTAGAGTTGACATGACTGAGAGAAGACACCAAATAATTGCAATGAGAAAAAACATTGAACAAGTGACAATGCACATTTAGTGAATGGATGTTAGGCTCATCTGACAATGCATCTAAGAATGCAAGATCAATTAGTGCAGTCATCTCCAAAGTGGCACACGTAAGTTGAGGAAAATATGTGCACACAAGAGATAATGTAGGGCCCACAACAAACCCCTAAGATAATCAATAATAACCCACCCTTAAATTTTTTTAATTACACAACACCCTCAATGTTGGACATCAGACTCGATTAAGAATGTGTCCATGAGCAATCGGTGCATATGATGTCAAAACTAAGCAACACACGTGATAAAAGCAAAACAAGCTAAGAGGGATGTTAGGCTCTACTGATAATGAATCCAAAATGAGAAAATAACAAGTCATGGAATAAGGAAGGAGAAGAATAAAGTTATTTTTCTTGTGAGGGAGTTTTGCTACGTATCAAATTGGGACTCACCCTCCGTCTTTGATAGGCATATGATTGATGTCTTATGATCAAGCAAAAAATAAAACTTTAAAAAATCTCCTTATACCTCCTTTAATAATAACTCTATTATAATATTATTTTTAGATAAAAATAATAAAAAACAATGTAATGTTTTTATATAAAAATCAAGTAAAAAATATCCCACAAGATATTGTCTTGTTTTACAATATATTGCTTTTATATTAAAAAGAATAAAAAATCTCCACCATATTTTTTGAATATTACTACAATCAGTAAAAATGTGATAAAATTTTCAATTCTTAATGAAATTAAATTTTTAAAAATGATCTGGAAATTTAAGAATTAGGTGCACAAAATCCAAAATGTTTTTTGCATAATTGCATACTTTTTTACCACAATGAGAAAAAAACATAAAATTTTAAAATAGATTTGCAAAAAAGTGACAAGAAACCTTGATTAGAGGCTTGGGAAGAGAAAACCAGCTTAGTGGTGGATATATCAACTATAAAGAAATTTGCTTGGCCCAAGACAAAGGTTAAAAAACTAGAATTCAAATCTAAAAAACTAAGCTTGATTACCCCAATATCAACACATGTAAATGACAATGCTAAATGAAATTTAGAGGATAAACACTACAAATGAACACACATATATGCAAGTTTTTCTCATAATTTTTAAGAATACAAAATATTAATCAACTCAAGATCTCAAGTATTAACAATAACATAAAAAGTGATGTTCGTTACTAACACTCGAAGCTTTGTTACCTTGCTAAAGTGGGCCACAATTAAGGATCTACTAGATAAAGTTAAATACATGAATAAATTACCTATGTGTAGTTTCAAAATCAAACATGAGCCAAAAGGATCTTATTGCTCAACAATTGAAAGATTTCAATATTAACATTAGCATCATTAGTTATAAAATATTTAATAAGGTACATTATATAGGTGCAAGATAAATACGTCCTCACTTCCTCATGAATGTGGGATTATCTTTCATAATTACCTAAAAAGACACCTAAGTGAGCTAACTAAACATGTTTAGGTAAAAACCATTAAATAGAATACAAATCTATAATAAAAAAATATTTTATAATTTCAGAGTTAACCCTAATTAATGACAAACCACATAATAAGAAAGGTTAGCATGTGAAATTGGACCTTTTCTATATTGGTCCATATCATATGCCAATGATCCTAAAATATAATGCCTTTAGACTAAAGGACTTGCAAGGAAATGATTTATCATTGTGAATGAATGAATATAACCTAATTACTATTTCTTGGCTATTCCATTCCTTGATTTTTATTTTAACAAGACATTTTAAACTACCAACTACTCAATTCAAAGTAAATCTAACAAAGTAATTTAAATTTACATATAGTTTAAAATGGTTTTACGCTTATACCTAATGCACACATTCATGTTTCGGACTTTCATGAACTATTGATTCCTTTAGGAAGGAAAACATGGTTCATGCAAGATCTAATCGGGATGGTAACTAAGAAGATGAGGAACTTGTGAAAAATATTGATCAGGTCTTGGCCTAGCAATCAATACTTAGGATAAGGTAGGTACCCTAGAGCATCAAATTCAAGAATTGACATTATAATATCATATGGAAAATAATTTAGAGCAAGATGAACAAGAAAACCTTGATGAAAACCAAAACCCTAACAACCACAAGAAACATAATCATCAAAACTAAAATAAAAAATTTCATATCCACAATATTAACAATCTCCTTATAAGATATCCCATTTTAAAATATAATTGGCTAGGTATTTTAAAATATTAACACCACCGAAGTATAATGGCACTATACTTGATGATGGCATAGAAACTTGGTTGATCTAGATGGATTTTTTTTAAGTTCAAAATCTTTTGTGAAGAAACCAAGACAATATGGGGAGCATATCAAATCTCAAGTGAAGCTTCATCCTAGTGGAAAAATTTCAAGACTGAACAAGATTTTACTTCTGAATTCATCATATGGGATGTTTTTTTAAATTATATTTTAGGAAAAAATGGTCTCCAAAACATTATTTTGATGAAAAATGTCTGAATTCACAATTTAAAGCAATAATATATGTTTGGTATAGAGTATTTGGAAAAGTTCACCTAAATTTTAAGGTATGTCCTTCAATACCAGAAGGCTGAAATATTCAAAATCACAAGTTTCATATTAGGACTGAATCTTTGAATTGGTATGGATGTTGACCTTCATAGGTCCTCAACTATGGAACAAGTTTTTAAAATATCATTGAAATGGGAACCAAAACTCAAGACCCTTGTAGAAGTCATGAAGGAGTTTAAGGACAAAGGGAAAGGTTCTCAACAACAAAATCCAACTCATTTATGAAATGATAGCTGGAGAAATAAATATAACATAGGAAACAAAAATTTAGGACCCAATAAGAATTTAAGGAGTGGAAATTTCTCCAAGTCAAATAATGGAAATAGAGGATGGAACAAAAAATATAATTACAAAAATGATGAATCTGATCTTGGAGGAAAAGCTAAGGAAAGGATAAATCATATGGGAGGATGTTTAATTTGTGGAGGCAGTCCTTATGCCAAACAATTTCCTAATAGGATAGGTTGAGGAAATATCAATGCACCTCCATTGACAAGCCAACAATAAGATTTTTATCAAATGATTTATGTTGTAGTTGACATCCATCAATCTTAATTCTAAATAACACCAGTGGAAGCTTTAGGTAATTCTTTTGTTCTCCTATTACTGTATTTATTGATATTGGAGTGATTGAAAGTTCTTTAGCACCTAAAAGGTGGAATAAATTATCTACAAAATCTAGTTTTATGGAAAATAGGTGGATAATTAAATTTGGAAACTAAGCAAAATATAAGGTATAATAATTTTTGTTTGAATTAGAGATTCATGGGTTAAAAATAATAACTATTTTATATATTTCCCTATTGGGTCCAAATGATGTGATATTATGAGTAAACTAGTTATGAAAACATCAATCTCAAGTTGATTGTTATGTTGAGACAATCACATGTCTCAATGATAATGGTCACATATTTAGTTATGACAATTAAAGGAGTGAAACATGAAATCAATGTGAGACATATTTAAGCCATGCAATTAAAAATGGATCAAATACATGGATCTGTCATATATTCAGTGCATATAGATGAAGTTGAAACTTGTTGCATTGTGGTGTAGTAATTTTTTTTATCATGAGTGCATTAGTCTAGATATACTCTTCAACATTAATGAATTGACTCTTGCATTGGCATACCACACAAGGGGACCTTTCATACTCACCTGAGGTGTAGAGAGTGGACACCAGGGTAGGTTAGGGTTAGTTACATGCAATGGAAGTAAGTGGTGACATGGAATGGTATGATTTCATGGGTGTGCACAAGTCAAAATGTCATGTTTAACCTTAACTTATATTTTCTTACACCATAATATTCCCATTAACGATCAACAACACATGATTCAATATGCAACAAGCAATCCTAAGTAAAGTAATAATGTCATTCACTCAGAGATGTAAGCAACCATCATACAGTCCATAACATACATTTAAAAATATTCACCTCAAATAGTTATACCTATTAATGCTTTACAAGTCAATCATGGTTCTCATAATTTCTTACTACTACTATAAATCCTATATCTATTCCAAGTTACTACTATGGTTATATACAATATGGTAGATTCTTTAGCACTTGATGAAATAACAAACTAACCATCCCACTAATTAACTAACTCACTAGCCTTAATGGATGAACCCATTATTCTTCTTGACATATAAATTTTATAGGCTCCTAAGATCCTTTTCTACCACCAACTAAAACCTACTTATAATTATTACACTATTCTACCCACCTAGAAATTTATGTGTGTGATACTTGATGCCACCTACTTTCATATTTCATTGTAAATTCAAAATTATCTATCAATATCTATTATTAGACTTAAATTTTTTCATTTATCCCCTATGATCTCTACTATGGTTCTTAGGCCTAGGTGGTTGCATGTCTGGATCCTATTTTTTTTTAATTTAATGCATGTGGATAAAGTTTTTAGTGACTTGTAGCTATTGTGTTGGTAATTTATCTTAGGTGCATGTGTAGGTTATTAATTTGGATTGCACGTGCCACTCCTTGACTATTGTCATTGATATGTCTTATCCTATAACTCACTTGTGCACTTTAGTATTTTAGAGACTTATCAAATTTTCTAGGGTCAACATCACCTTACATTGAACCAATTGTTCATCCTCTAACAACGAGTCCATATGTTGATTTATTTCCTTGTTCAATCAAGTTACCTGCAATGCTAAACCATAATAAATTGCTTTGTTTGGATTGACACTTTTTGGAAAGACTAATTATGTGTGACTCATAATGAGACACTTTTCATGGTTCTATGTATCAAGTATAAACTTGCAATTTCTTTCCTCCAGTAGCTCTCTTGATTGTCTCCTTGTAGAGAAATGTGGTGCATTTTATATCAACTCTAGCCCTTCCTTCTTGCAGTAGGATTTATCCACATGATGTCCTCTTTACTTACTTTTTGAGTCTCTTCTAAGATGACTCCAACCTATTTTAGTAGGGTGCATCCTTGTCATCTACAACCTAATGGCCTCTCCTACCATCTTAGCATGCACCTTTTGTGCACTACTTATGGCACCCTTATGCTCTTCTTTGCTCCTCTACCTCAATGCCCCTAATAGCTCATGCAAGAGCCTATGCATCCTAATAGTTTATTCATGCCTATAGAGGTCATGTATCTTAGGCATGGGTGTATGGACTTCACCTAACCATTTTTTGTTGTTGGGATTTCCATTTATTGAAGGGTACACCTAAGTTACCCTTAAGAGAGAGCGTAACTTGACTTGGGGTGGTTTTCTACCTCCTTCTGATCCATCCTACACCTATAAACTTCCTTTCAACTTTAAGGGAGTCTATAAAAATACTACTAATGGTAGTAATTTAGAGACCTATTATATCCTCTTTTTGCCTTGCCATTTGGTTTTCTCTTCAAATCATTTCCATCCTCTAGGTGAACAAATCCATTGCACATTCTCTTCTCTTAAAACACTACCAATTTTATTCATCACATAATTATGCTCACCACCTTTGATTTGGTTCCTCTCCTCCTTTGAATCTTCATAATGCATGGGTAATCCTTGAGATCCCCATAACTTCTCCTATGCTTCATGCCCTCTACCCATAAGTGCTTTATGGATCTTATTAAATCCTTCTTGATTGATCTCCTGTACAACTGTTCCACTCAATCAATGGTCTTATTTACCTCATCTTTGTTGCTTATAGACTCTTTATCTTTGTGTAATCTCCCAAAGGGTTGGGAGTTCAAGAATCATATCCTCTTTGATTCAAACTACCCACACAAAAGAAGAAAATGTGTGGGGCCTCTAAGTTCTCAGCCTTTTGGTTGGAAGATGCCTTCTTCAGCTTTTTTATAGCCCAAGGCCTTCCTTTTCATAATCATAAGAGCTATTATAATCTATAAAGCTTAGACCTTAGGCCTTTTTCCTCCTAATCCATTTTATCCTCTTGAATTCTCAAAAAAACTTGGAGCCTTTTAGCTTCTTATGCTATCACACCAATAATTATCCTTCCTAAAAAAATCAACCTCTTTTTAGTGTCAACTTTATTTTGAATTTTTTTATAGGCCAAATTCCCATATTTATAGATTCAAAGGGAGTGGAACACTAGCTGGTCCAGTCCACATATAAACAATTGTCTTTCCATTTAGTTAGATGCCTATCAAACCACCTATGCTAGGGTAGTTTATTCATACCTTGGGCCCTTGAATTATGATAGGTATGATCTTGAGTCATGCCTCATGATTTTCCACTCCTATACTTCTAAGGCTTAGTGACTCCTTGAGCTACTCAATTTTGACAGTAATTAATTACATTTTGGCCTTTTAGATCATCTATTTTTTCCTATCCTCAGTCCAATCAGTACCATATTTCATTTTATCTAACTATCCAGTTGGCCATTTGTCATTTTATGTCCTTGGGTTCTAAACATGTCATTTTGTGTTGTGCCTTAGATTTCCTTGCCTGACAACTCTTCCCTCATGCTTTCCCTTTCCTCACATTTCCTATGAATGTTATCCTATTCTACATGTGCCTTCTCTTAGGTTCTCTCTTGCATGCCATATTTTTTTTTATCTTTTTGGCACCACCTACCCCACACTAAATTTTGTGCATGGTTCTCTAGTGCAACAAACTCTTAAATTATCCATCTAAGGTTGTGTATGCATAAGCATTACTATTTTTGGGTGGCACAAGTGCCTTTTTTAATTTTAAATCACAACTATGCTCACTATAAGTATTTATATGTCTGATAGTTATGACCTTCAAATAAATCCCCTACTCAACTTGACCGATTAGATATTAAGAGGAATGCACATCTTATTAAAACTTGCACACCACTATTGTGCATAGGATCTATCCTACTATTAGAAAAAAAACAAATTACTAAAATCAATTGGATTAGAATGTCATATTATAACTTGGTGTAAATACCTTATTACACCATGAGTCTAAGTTGATAACCAATTAAACTATCCAGGGGCATCTTACCATTCCTAGTCCTCGATCCATAACCTATTAGTTTTGTGCACTAATTATTTATTTTAACCTTGGTGCATATGGTAGCTTCTTATTTGACATGTAAAGGAGTGATTTCATTTCTTATCTACGGCACCTTACTTTATTTAAAGGTGATAGGTGTGTGTGGAACCCAAACCTTGGTTGTATCTAAAGATTGTATCACCCTCACTTTATTTAGAGTTATTCTACCAGTGAATGCAATTTGTACAATAATTCCATAGGCCCTTATATCAATACTGCATGCAGCCTCAAAAAATTATTTTTGGTGGAAGGACTGACTCTAGTGCATGGACCATTCTTTTCATTCTAGGGTTGGGGTTAGGACTATATCATGTTGCATATTTCACTAGCCCTTCTATAAGATGGTGATCTTGGAATGTATCACCTCATGCTTAGGTTCAAACAAGGGGTTTGAGTGTATCACCTTACACCTTCTCCCAATGGCATAATATGTCTTATGCACCCATTAATTTATAACAATGTTCACAATCTCCAAGTCAGCTTCTATGTCCTCACATCTTAAGGTGATTTTCCCACTTGGCCTTGAAATATACTTACTTTTCATGGTGATGTTGTTGAATGAGTCCTTGCATGTATTCAACATATGTAATACCTTGGGATATATTTGTTAGGATTACAAATCAATTACTTTCATTATTGAATCTCATGTAATAATGTTTAAAGTGCATGTCTATGTGTTATCATAATACCATGGCCTTTTCATAAATGTATGATAGTTTTCTTCCTCGGCCATCTCGATATCCTAAAAATTAAAGCAAAATTTGAGTCCATGATCTCGATGTCAAAACCCATTTGGGTTGTGATATGGTATTTTTTCCATGAATATAATGTGAGGTGAGGGATAAAATACGGGGCTTCCCATATTCTTTTAAGCATCTCATATGAGGACATTCATTTTAAAAATAATGTCTATTAGGATGCCATATACCAACCATATGTTGATCTTAGCCTCCATAACCAACTCTTGATCATAGCTTGTATCCAGGGTGGCCTCTACCTCATGCCCTCATGCTAGGTCTAGTATTATGACACCAGTCAGCTGTGTGTTATCACATTTTTATAAGAGGTTATTCAAATGGGAATCATTCCCTTACACCATATAATATTTAATAGGTTAACAAGCTCATCAAATTGATCTTGATGGGCCTAAAATTTTCTCAGAGATTTCTCTTCTAGCTCCTAAGCGAGTTATAATTCTCATTTCAAGATCTCGATTACACTCAAGGCCCAATTCAACCCATTTGTGTATCATAATCTATCTTGGAAGGTCACAAGGGTAGGCTCTAGGTGTGTTACTTTAGTTCCTTGTCCCTCAAGTCTGCATTTGGGTCTAGCCACTTCTATGGGGGTCATTGAAGGATGTATAACCACATCATTATATGTCATTTCCTAGATCTTAGATCTTACATTATTTTTATTATTATATGCACTTGAATTGTGTGCAAAATACATCATTCCAACACCTTTCTTAAGCTTGTCTTTTTATATGATCTTGGCATAAAGGTTTGGGCATTCTTAAACCTTGTGTGCACCATGACAATACACACAAGTGGGATATTAGGGACAACCATGGTAAAAGTGGTATAATAATTCACGTTTGTAACAAGAGCATTATGGAAACCTTCTTCCTCCTTTTCCTTTGGTATGATCTTTATTTGTATGCTACTACCTACATTATCCATAACTAATGTTTTATGACCCATACCTCAAGGTTTCTATAGTAGCTTGTATTGTGCTTCACTCTTGTTCCTAATGGAATTCATCAATTACCTAAAAATCATAAGTGTTGTGGGTAAGGCATCAAAAATATTATATTACAAATACACCTTGGTTTTAGTCATGCACTGTAGAAGAGGGTAGTAACATGTGTCATGAACCTCATGGAAGATATAATAGGAGGATGTTAAGGTGCACACACTATGACTAGGGCAATTATTATAATTGTGCCCTTCCACCTTGCAGTCATCACACAAAAATATAGTGTGTGCATCATGTGCTTATTTTTATAATATTTATTATAGTAATGACTCCATCGATATAATTTACACCTTTATTTTTAGGTGAAACATGTTTATATGGTCCCACTAGCCTTGGCCCTTAATTTTGATTCTAGTGCTTCTCTTGGTTTGGTGAATGTCCTCATAGAGGGTGCATCTAATCGACACAAGAAATCCTCTAGAAACCCATTGGGCATACTAAATTGGGTGAAGCATATTGTTCCCAAAATTTGTCGCTTATTTTTTTTGACAACATACCGACCATTTTGGTCCTGCAAGCCAAAATGCTCTCTTTCTTTCTTTCAAAATGTTCTGAGTAGTTGAGTTTTTCAAAATATTCAAGCCTTTTCAGCTAAGGAAGTCACAGGTTCAATAGGTAGGCTTTCTTCAAAGGAAGTTAAAAACACTTAAGGCTTTTCCTTAGTGTTTTGAGAATGGTTCAACGCCTAGGTTCAATCAAAATACTTAACGGTAGGCTTCAAACAATTAGAATGAACCATTGAACCCTGCCTCCACAAGGTTCAAGGTTCAACGAGTTCAATAAGTCCAAAAGACTTAAAGAAAAGAAGGAATCAAAGAGTGAAGATTGAAATATTGAACTATTGAACCTTGAACCAAAAAGAGTTCAAAGGTTTAATGAGTTCAAAGGTTCAAATGACTTCGATAGACTTAGAAAATCTAGAGAGATTGAAGCTTCGAAGAAATCAAAGAAATAAGAATGAACCGTTGAACTGTTGAACCTTGAACTTAAATGGTTTAAAGGGTTCAAAGAGTTCAAAGTTTGAATGGAATATTTGAGTGAATGGATGAAGTGGAAGATTCCACAAAGAAGTTCAAAGAAATGGTTCAACCAAAGAAGAAAAAGAAAGTGGACGCGGCCCTTCACAAAATGATTGGACCAATGAACCATTGAACCTTGAACCAAAAGAGTTCAAGGTTCAAGGCTCAAAGAGGTTCAAAGAGACCAGTGATGTCCCCATAGACATCAAATTTAGGATAATATAATAGCCGTTGATTTTCAAAAGAACTGAGACAAGCTCAGTGACCAGCCCAGAAAGGAGTCGAAAGAGCTAGCTAAAAGCGAGAAGATAGCCCCGAGAGCTCAGATTGCTAAGAAGAGACAAAATGAGAGAAGGAAAGAGAAAGAAACTATAGGAAAATTAGAAATATCTATAGGAGAGTTATTTCCAGTAGGTGGAACAATCCACCAGGTGGACACCAGGGAACATAAACATTCAAGGATGTGGCCTATTTTTCTTCATTGAGTAAAGGCGAATGGACAGCCATGTAAACATCATTAAGAAGACTAAACAAACCATGCTGAGGAAGGGAAATTTTTGATAATTTAGAATGCCAAAGTTAAGGCCGATGCCCTATTCCAGCATGGCCCTTTGATAGATAATTAAGGCATTCAATTCAGCATGGGTTGATTTCATGAAAACAAGCTCCCAAGTCTTCTTTGTAATGCTATATATTGTAAACTCCCAATTTATATCGAGGAGATATCTCAATTATTAGAAGTATAACTCTGCCCAAATTGAAAGGCAATCCTGAGACTTTGAGCTCAGATTGTTAATCATATTTTATTAAGTGAATGAGAAAGCAAGTGACCTTTTAGACTTTGTATTGAAATAGCTTGTGTTGTCTAGGAAATTGTTCTTATGTATTTTTCCTAAATATAGTCTTGTCCATTTAATCAAATAAGCAGAACAAGTGGAAATAATCTAGAAGATGTCCTATAGTCAACTATGGGAGACTTTGTGCTACCATAATTGTCTTTAGTTTGTGTGTTCTGTGTTTTAGTGTAAAAGATATTGGAGAGACTTTGAGCTCCCCTTATCCTTCGTAATCTTTTACTCTGTTATATTTTTAGGTGGAGACTTTGGGCTACACTTCATTTTACTGTGTTACTTTGTCCTAAATTAGTAGGAGAGACAATGAAAGACTTCGTGCTTTCATTGGTTTCTTGTGGTTTTTGTTACTACCCAGGAAGGATTCTTGCTATTTTTTTGAATATCACTTTTGAAAGAAGAGAAAAGTGCCTTTTCAGTAATTACATCAGAATTCTCCTCTATTTTGTGAACATCATCTCTGAAAAAAGAGAGATGGATGGTATGATTTCACCTCTGTGTGTATTTTATGCATATATATAGTATATTATATTTTATAGGGAACCTCCCATTGATGAGAGGAGAGATTTGTCTCAACCTGGCTATGGCCACCACATCCATTTTGCTGTATAAATATCCTTATGCTGTGGTTGATGCACCTATTTTGCTGTCAGTCAACTGGTGACAAAATATTCACCCAATAGTTTTTGGTGACTCCACTGGGGAAGAACAAATAGCTTGAAGCCTCAAGCTTCAAACTGAAGTAGTTCCAGTTCCTTCCCATATCCATTTTACACTCTGGCAGACCCACCATACACACAAAGCCAGAGAGCTCAAGGTATTGTTGACCTTGTATTTGATCTTGTGCGACAGAGTAATTTTGATCTTTCCCCTCCACAAACTCACCTTCAACAAACTAGGAGTTTTCCTCCTACAAATATCAGGTCCCTAATACCAGGCAAAGCTGCTCTTTTCTCTACTAGCAAAGCTTTGTCCATACATATCCCACAAAGATTTATTATCCCTCCTTTTAATAGCTATATCATGGTAGTCTAAGTCCCCTGGGGTAATACTTTTGGTCCCCTGAATTTGACCCCACCTCTACATGAGCTACCCCATAGCTCAAAGAAAAATTTTCCCAAGTTTTATGGTGATGGGAAGGTTCATCTTGATGAACATATAGTAGCCTTTTTCATAGCTTGTGGTGTGATAAGCATTGAATATGAAGACATTGAAGTTAGACTATTAGTGGAAACATTACAAGGAGCTGCTGTAGACTGGTTTTATCATCTACAAGCATAAATAGTGACTGACTGGAACACTCTCAAGGCCAAATTTGAGGCCAGGTTTAAACCTACAGAAGATGCACATGCCCTATTAGCCTAGCTTACACAAATGAAGAAAGAGCCTCATGAACCCATGAGAGACTTGATTACCAAGTTTGACAAGCTGAGGAACAAGATTCCCACAATTGATCAGTCGATGCCTGAGAATCTCAAATGCTTCTTCATCAGTTCTCAACTTCCTAAAGTAAGTTTTCTATTGAGATGAGCTGGCCAAATAGATCTTGCTGCAACTCAAATTTTGGCCACTGAGGTTGAAGATGACCTTATCTTGGTAGGAAAGATAAGAAGAGATCCTAATAGAGGCAAATCTTCTTCATCTTCTGAATATTCTTCTACAGGCACCACTGATATGATGGTGTAAAAGCTAACAAATGAATTGCTAGCTCTCAAAAGGCAAATGGCACAAGGGATGTCTACTCCTTCTTATCAAGAGGTACCAAGGAGGACATTTCCCAATCAATCATATCAGGGTAATGCTGCCAAAAATCAAGGGCAACCAAACCGCCTTCCTCCCCCACTAGGGAAGCTTGCCATTGAGGCAACACCAACTAACTCAGTAGTTGGTTATCTTGAAACTAAATCTAATTTTTCTTTCCAACTTGAGTTGAACCAAGAAGATGATGCTAATATCTTTGTAGAGAACCAAGAAGAATCAGCTGGTGACTCCAATATTAGTTTCATGAATTATCAAGATGAACCTAGAAGAAAAGGTGAAGCATTTGATAGATCATACGATGTATTTACCAGGTCCCAGAACTAGTCAGCTCAATAAGCAGATAAAAAATAGGGGAAGAATCTTGACTAGAAATTTCAATAGCTAAATGAAGAACTTCACTGCCTTTCCAATCAAAGGACTCGATGATCACTAAAAAAGTAAGTACCTCAAATATTCCTTCACCTTTTGCTTCAAATTCATAGACCAGTCCTACACCCAGCAAAAACTAGATTGATGGACTGCCTTCCTCTATTTATAATTAATTTCAGTCATTTGATATAATTGACCATGTTAAAAAGACCAAAATTCAAATGTCTGAGTTTGAATTCTTGCAATCCAACCCTGAGCAATTGGATAAGTTAGTTCAATGCATCAAGAATAAAACTGTCCCTATAGAACAAGAAATTTTGAAAGCAACTTGTGATCCCCCAAAGAACACACCTGCCCGAAATAATCTTGTGATCACTCTTCTAGCCACCCTTGGAAAGATAGAACCATTTTGTCTCCCTACTGATAAATGGCCATCAACTAAACAATTGCATTATAGATTATGGCACATCTGACAATGTCATGCCCACCAAGGTGGCAGAATCTCTTTGTCTCACGTTGACTAAGACATTTGGGAGATATTTCTCTATAGAAAACAAACAGGTGCCTCTACTGGGACAAATCAAAGATGCTTAATTTACATTACAGCCTTCCCAAATAAGAGAATTAAAATGACAGTCCTGGTGGCTGATGTCCCAGCCTCCTATGGCATTATTCTTGGGCAAAATTTTTGCAAGGATTTTGGTGGAGAATTAAGCATGAACCTGTCTGAGGTGAGGATCCCTGTTAAGGGTGTCATGCAAAGGCTGCTTCTTGCGAAGGAGGCAAAGTACATTTTCACCCAAACATCAGCCCCTAAAGCTCAAATTCTATTTGAGTCTTCAGGCATGGGTAATTACTTTTTGACTATTGAAGATGTTTCTATTTCAACAGATGAAAGCTTAGTAAGTGACAATCCCAAAAATTTAGATAAGACATCAGAAGAATTGGTAGGGTGCAGTACACATAAAAAATGATCTTCTCTTTTTGACGAATAAAAACCTAAAAGAAGATCAAAGTCTGATGATATTTGGATTCTAGAATTTGATGGGAGTAATGCTTCAACTGGTTCTGAAACTAGAATTGTTTTAATATCTCCTCAAGGAGATATCTTCCCATATGCATACAATTTGTAGTTTAGAAACACCAACAACACTGCTGAATATGAATTGCTACTGCTCAAATTAAAGGCTACTCAGGATAAAGGTGTTAAATTTCTTCATACCAAAGGAGACACTGAGCTGGTAGTTTATCAGGTGAGGAACCTGTATCAAACTAAGAATTAAAGATTATGACATTATCGCAATCTAGTGTGGGACTGCATTGAAAGCTTTGATGCTTTTAGTATCTCTGGTGTGCCTAGGGAATTCATCAGTCGTGCTGATGCATTGGCTGTCTCTGTAACTCTCTTGGTCCCTCACCAAGATTTCAAAGAAGATAGGTACACTATCAAGTTGGTCTTTTGACCAAGTGTACCTGATAATGTTGACCATTGGCAGGTATTCAATGGTGATAACCAAATCATTGCTTTTATGGAATAAAGAGATAACTTTGAAAAGCTTCAATTTGAAGGCAGTGAATCTCCACCACGAGAATCAGCTCCCAAAACAAATTCAAAAGCTGAGGAAGAGTTCCTTCAGCTCAAAGGGAATAAAATTCCCAAAGGATTAGTTTCTCTTGAGAATTTTTTTGACAAGCATGATAGGTTTGTCAAAGAACAACAAATGGATTCAAAATCCTCCAAGGATTTTGATCAAATCAATTTAAGTACAAAAGACAATCCAAAAATGGTCAACATTGGGAATTGTTACACTCTTGATGAGAAACTCAAATTCATTACACTGCTTCACCATTACATTGATGTTTTGGCATATTCATAAGATGATATGAAACCTTTCAGACCTAAAGAAATCAAGCATGAAATTCCTCTCAAGATTGGGTTGTTGCCTCATAAGCAAAAGCAAAGGCAATACAACCCCAAGATATCAGGCACAATTTTTTCTGAGATACAGAAAATGCTGAATGCAAAAATTATTTTTCCAATCCATCATTCCACCTGGGTTGCGAATATAGTCCCTATAAGAAAGAACAATGGAGAAATTTGCTTGTGTGTTGATTTTAGAAATCTGAATCAGTCATCTTTAAAGGATAACTATCCCCTACCCATCATAAATCAATAGTTGCAGACAGTGACTGGTGCTAAGATGTCATCAATGTTAGATGGATTTTCAAGATATAATCAAGTGGAAGTTAGTGAAGCAGACCAACATAAGACTGCTTTCACAACACCTTGGGGCACCTTTGCATATTGTAGAATGCCTTTCAACTTGATCAATGCTGGCACCACCTTCCAAAGAGCAATGGATCTTACTTTCAGAGATGAAATAGGTAAGTTCATTTTGGTATACCTTGATGACATGACAATCTTTTCTAAGCATCATCCTGATAGTGTGTATCATCTACAATAAGTGCTAGAGCAATGTAGGTAGAATGGTATTTCTCTTAATCTCAAGAAGTCAATTTTTGGGGTTATAGAAGGTAAACTTCTTGGTCACAATGTGTCCTAAGAAGGCATAAAGATTGACCCATAAAAGGTCAAATCCATTTGAGAGCTTGCTCTTCCTGCCAGTAAGACTACAATTCACTCTTTCTTTGGAAAGGTGAATTTTTTGTGAAGGTTCATTCCTAAATTCACAGAGAAGACTCGCCACATTGTAAATATGATGAAGGGAAAAGCCACTTTCAGCTAGACTAAAGAAGGCAAGTCAGCATTTCAAGACATCAAGGAAGCTATCACCCATGCCCCAATTTTGGTTTGTTCTGATTACACTAAAGACTTCATAATGTATAGCTATGCTTCTGAACATATGCTTTTAGCTATTTTGGTTCAGCAGAATAAAGAAGGTGTGGAATCTCCCATCTCCTTTATGAGTTGTCCTCTCAAAGCTTATGAGCTGAAATACTCAAACATGGAGAAGCATACATATGCTATGGTAAAGGCAATAAAACACTTCCATTTTTACATCTTGAACTCACATACTATTGCTTTGGTTCCTATTACAACAATCAAGTCCATACTAATTCAACAGGAGTTTGGGACCAAAAGGGGCAATTGGATTGCCAAAATCTAGGAGTTTGATCTTGTTATCAAACCAAAGAAGATTATGCGGGGAAGGGGCCTCTATCAATTAATTGCTGATAACATAATAACAAAATTAGAGTATGAAAAAATAAGAGTTAAAGAAATGTCAATAGTTCTCTTTGTCACCACTACGAATGAGTGGTATTTGAATATTGCTCATTTCCTTACCTATGGTGAGTGTCCTGCTCACCTGTCTCGTAAAGAAAAGAGGACTGTTACGTTGAAAGCTTCCAATTTTGTCCTATAGGATAATGGTCTGTATAAGAGGAATCTTGATGGGGTATTCCTTCACTGTGTGGATAAAGCGCAACAGAATAAACTTTTGGAGTCCTTCCACAATTTGGCTTGTGGAGGACATTTTTTTGCACCTGTGATTGCCCATAAAATTCTATGAGCCAGGTACTATTGGCCTACTCTATTTCAAGATTCATATGCTTGGGTGCATAGTGTGAGCTATGTTAATAGTTCGTTGGCAAACCCAAGCTAGCCACGTTACCTCTCAAGCCTGTGGTGATTGAAGAGACATTTCAACAATTGGGGATTGATTTTATTAGCACTAGAAATCCATCCTCAAGTGCTGGACATGATTATGTCCTCACAGCCACATACTACTTTACTAAGTGGGTGAAATCTATCCCAGTCAAGCATGTTACTTCAGAGGTGGTATGTAATTTCCTCAAGGAAAACATCATTTCCAAGTTTGGGGTCCCAAATAAGATTATAACAGACAGTGTAGCCTATATTTCTTCTCATGAGATTACCCAATTCTGTTACTCTTATGGTATTATTCTCTCCCACTCTTATGACTATTATTTGCAAGGAAATGGTCAAGCAAAATCAAGTAACAAGACCCTGGTGACCATTATCAAGAAGTTGGTAGATGAAAATCAAAGAACCTGGCATAAAGCATTACTTGATGATTTATGAGAAGATAGAATTACACCCAAGAGGGTGATAGGTATGTCCCCTTTTCAACTTTTGTATGGTCTCAATACAGAGATACCAATCACCCTAGAATTACCAGTGTTAAAGTTAGCAAAGGCAGTGGAAGATTCAAATTTTGAAAGTTCCATCGACAAAAATATCATGTGCTTGATTGAGCTTAAATGAGTAACGAACTATGGTGGTGGACTGAATTACTGCGCATCAAATTCTGGTGAGGAGATTCTTCGACCAAAAAGTAAGGATCTGTGATTTTTAGGTTGGAGATCAAGTCTTGTTGTGGGACAAGAGGAGAGAACCAAAAGGAATGCATGGAAAATTTGATTCCTTATGGAGAGGCCCATTTACCATTCATCGTTTAAATGGTGAAAATAGTTTCTTGATGAGATATCAAGATGGAATGCCATTTACTCTACCTCACAGTGGGCAGCATCTGAAGCACTTCAATCCTTGAAGTATTAGATAAGTCTAGTTGTACATATATACATTTGTATAGTATTTCTTTGTTTTGCATTTTCCATTTGTTTTTGGCATCATTTTTTTTGGCACCTTTATTTTTGGGTAAGCATGACTCTGTAGCCCAATGGCATAGATGAAGGCACTGAGATTCTAGTTTCTCCCTTCGATTACTTCAATTTTCAATCAATAGAAATTCACCAACTGGAGCTAGCTATTGTTCCCAAAATCCATCACTTATTTTTTTGGACAACATACCGACCATTTTGGTCTTACATGCCAAAATTCTCTCTTTCTTTCTTTCAAAATGTTCTTAGCAGTTGAGTTTTTCAAAATATTCAAGCCTTTTTAGCTAAGGAAGTCACAGGTTCAATAGGCGAGCTTTCTTCAAAAGAAGTTCAAAACACTTAAGGCTTTTCCTTAGTGTTTTGAGGATGGTTCAACGCCCAAGTTCAATCAAAATACTTAACGACGGGCTTAAAACAATTAAAATGAACCATTGAACCATTGAACCCCACCTCCATAAGGTTTAAGGTTTAACGAGTTCAATAAGTCTAAAAGACTTAAAGAAAAGAAGGAATCAAAGAGTGAAGATTGAATTATTAAACCATTGAACCTTAAACCAAAAAGAGTTCAAAGGTTCAAATTGTCAGGAATCTAAGAACAACAAACATGCTCTGACTCCACTGGTTAGGATCTTGCTCCTCAGAAAGAGCACAGTATGATTACCAAATATATAAGCAATTGAATATGCGGAAATAACCAGAAACACAAGTAACTAGAATTCACCAATAGCACAGAATATGAGAGACAATACACTATCTTGTATTAACACTAACAGAAAAGAATACATCAAAGAGCCGCCACACTCTTTCACCTTACAGAGATTCGCCACACCTCAAGTGTACAGTAATTCTTCTCACACACACTCTCCTACACAAAAACGGTCCCAACAACCAACTCACACACAGAATTGGTGTTCACCTCACCAACCAGTCAGTAATAACCCTGCCGGTACATCAAGCACTCTATAGCACTTCAAGCTGATCTCTCATGAACCTGCAACCTGCAATTCAAAGATCAAACTTACATGTAGATCACCAATGAGCTTGCAACAACCTGCAACTCATAGATCTTACAACTAGAAGGAACTCTTCCTTTCTATCTCATGCCTTAAACAATACATGCCAATGGGTCTATAAATAGATCCTTAACTCAAACAATAACTAAGACTCTTAATTTAGACAATTATCCTCACAACCCAAGACTCTGGCTGGTCTTGACATGCAAACTCATAGTTCACTTAACTAACTGTCCGTGAAATGAACACTTCGGGAACACACAGGCGACCGACGTCGGTCCCTGCTGGTCTGGTTCTGCCGACGTCGGCCGACTTCCTGCCGTCGCCGGTTGCCTTCTGCACTGGATCCTGCCGACGTCGATCATGCTGCCGACGCCGGTTCCTGTAGAACTCAGCAACCATCTATTCCTAGTTTGCAAAGGTTGAAGCTTTTAGCTCCACAACCTAACAATCTCCCACTTGGAGATAAACAGCTGCAACCTGTACCTGTACCTGTACACCGTCTAGTTTGTTTCCTTGGCTTTGTATCCCTCCTCAAGATCACTCTTGAAGACCAACCACCACAAAATCCGTGATGCAAAATCTGTCATCCAAATTACCTGCCACATCCGCATCTACAACCATGTAGAAAAAGAACTTGACCCTGCATAGCATGTGCACCTGCTGCTGGTCCCACTGAACTGCTCTTCAGTATTACTTTCCCGGATTGACTCCAAACTTGTGACAACTCCCACTGCTTGGGAAAACTCAGGTTTAGTACATACCATGCACTCAACCTCACTATGTGAATCAAGACACCTATTCTATGAACTGTCTAACCATCGGCGTGCTAACCAGCTTCACACGATCATCCTGAAACAAAGTCAACAAGACCTCCATGTCTCTAGAACACACTCATGCCAAAGAATCTTGCTGCTCCCAGATTCTCCATGACAAACACCTGAACTAGCTTTACCTTTAGTTCAGAAATACCTGTATATGTAACCCTGCAACAAGCACATTATATAGAAAATAGAATAGTGTAGCTAATACTATCCAACCTGGTAAAGAGAAACACAATGATCAAACCTCCATTGCCCTGCAGCTAATACAAGATCATATACCCTGATCTTCCATCTCACGTATCCATTTCCGCTCTTCTTCATCCTCAACATCCATTCGTCTCTCAGTGCTTACTTCCAGCTGGCAACACCACCCAAAACACCTGTTTGGTTCTCCTCCAAGGAATCACATCCTCATCCATGCCTAGCTCCCACTGTTTCCTGGATCTACCTGTTCTGCTTCTTCAATAACTTCCTGGTCCTATGCCATAAGTGAGCAACAAGTAGTGTAAAGAAGGGAAATGACGAATTTAAGAACTTACTTGCACCTTCAGTCCTCCATATGGGCGCTTGAGACTCCATGACAACTAGCTGTCCACCCAAAATTCGTCTCAGTAACCGATGCCGGTCACATCTCAGTCTACAGCCGACCGATGTCGGTTCCCTGCGACTGCCTCCTTGTCGACGTCGTTTTCCCCTGGCCGATGCCGGTCTCTGTCTGCCCCGAGTCACCGACGTCGGGCTGCACATAGCCGACGTCGGTCCCTGTCTGGATGCCGACGCCGGTTTTCCTGCCGACGTCGGTCTCTGTGTTTTTCTTGTGAGACCTGACTTTTTCCCGCGAGCTCTTTTTGGATCAAAACCTTGTCCAAATCACCCTTGCTCTGCTCAAAATTCCTCTGCACCTTATGCTGAACTCTGTCCGTCACTTTCTCCTTGAAAACCAAGGCTTTCCCGTTCTTGTCACTAACATCGGATTCCTCAAGAAACCTTACCTTCTTCTTCTGCATACAGAAACCACGATCCATGCCTTCCAAATCTGAAAGCATATTCTTTGACTCAAGAACCAGCATCTCCTTCTTATCTATGTGACCAAGCCTATCAAGCCACATCTCTGAATCTACAGCTGAAGTAGATAACCCAGAAAGAGAATCAGTAAAACAAGTAGATAGATAAAGCGTACCTACTTTCTTACCTCTAGCTATAACAAGTGTACCCTTGGTAACCTTCCAAGAGTCCGCTGTGAGAGTTACTGTGCAACCCTCTTCACCCAAGCTTCTAACAGAAATCAGATTCCGCTTCAGAACTGGGACATGCATGACCTCCTTTAACACCCATGTGTCACCTGTCTGCAATTTCAGCTTCACTTTGCCTTTACCAACAACCTGACAAGGCTTACCATCCCCTACACAAATTTCTCCAAAGTCTCCCTGGACATACTCATGAAAAAATTCTCTATGTGGAGATGCATGAAAAGAGGCACCAGAATCTAATACCCAAGATTCTACTTTATCCAAAGAACATACCAGAGCATCCTGTGTAACGTAGCCTGCAACATCTGCTTCTTCTCCATGTTCTTCATGATGATCTTCACCCGATCTGCAATCTCTCTTTAAGTGCCCTTGCTTTCCACATTTCTAGCAGGTTATTCTGCCATACCTGGACTTGGATCTTTTGCCTGTCTTCGACCTTGATCTCCCACGCTCTGTCCTCTCTCTTGGCCTTCCTCTTCCTTCAACACTCAAAGCATTTCCAGATAATTCACCTGTGCTTTTCCTGCGTATCTCTTCATTCAAGATTACACTCACAACATCATCCACTTTTAAGACTTTTGAAGGAGACACAGTATTAGAAACTGCCATTACCAAACCTTCCCAACTTTCAGGTAATGAACACAAGATTAAGAGAGCTCTAAGTTCATCATCAAATACAATATTAACTGAACTTAATTGGTTTACCAAACCATGGAAATCACTAAGATGGCTATGAATAGATCCACCTTCCAACATTTGCAAATTAAATAAACGCTTCATAAGAAATACCTTGTTTGAAGCCGAGGGTTTTTCATATAAATTTGCCAAAGATTTCATCAACTCCACCGTTGTCTTACACTGTGATAAGCTGGAAATCACAGTTGAATCAAGACTCAATCTAACAGATCCCAGAGCCTTCCGATCAAGAACCTCCCATTCTTCATCTTTCATATCCAAGGGTTTGCTAGCAACCCCACCCAACGGTAAGTACAAATCTTTCTGATACAGATAGTCCTCAATCTGCATCCTCCATAATTGGTAGTTCTTGCCATTAAACTTTTCCATTCGTAGTTGACTGCTTTCTGACATTGCTCAACTCCCACTCAAACAGAAACCCTGTGAGTAACCTGTAATCAAAACACACTACCCAGATCTACACCAATCTGTTAGTATCCCAACCAAGAGCTCTGATACCAATTGTTGGTATCAAGCTCAAGAACCTACAACCAAGGCTCTGATACCACTTGTCAGGAATCTAAGAACAACAAACATGCTCTGACTCCACTGGTTAGGATCTTGCTCCTCAGAAAGAGCACAGTATGATTACCAAATATATAAGCAATTGAATATGCGGAAATAACCAGAAACACAAGTAACTAGAATTCACCAATAGCACAGAATATGAGAGACAATACACTATCTTGTATTAACACTAACAGAAAAGAATACATCAAAGAGCCGCCACACTCTTTCACCTTACAGAGATTCGCCACACCTCAAGTGTACAGTAATTCTTCTCACACACACTCTCCTACACAAAAACGGTCCCAACAACCAACTCACACACAGAATTGGTGTTCACCTCACCAACCAGTCAGTAATAACCCTGCCGGTACATCAAGCACTCTATAGCACTTCAAGCTGATCTCTCATGAACCTGCAACCTGCAATTCAAAGATCAAACTTACATGTAGATCACCAATGAGCTTGCAACAACCTGCAACTCATAGATCTTACAACTAGAAGGAACTCTTCCTTTCTATCTCATGCCTTAAACAATACATGCCAATGGGTCTATAAATAGATCCTTAACTCAAACAATAACTAAGACTCTTAATTTAGACAATTATCCTCGCAACCCAAGACTCTGGCTGGTCTTGACATGCAAACTCATAGTTCACTTAACTAACTGTCTGTGAAACGAACACTTCGGGAACACACAGGCGACCGACGTCGGTCCCTGCTGGTCTGGTTCTGCCGACGTCGGCCGACTTCCTGCCGTCGCCGGTTGCCTTCTGCACTGGATCCTGCCGACATCGGTCATGCTGCCGACGCCGGTTCCTGTAGAACTCAGCAACCATCTGTTCCTAGTTCGCAAAGGTTGAAGCTTTTAGCTCCACAACCTAACACAAATGACTTCGTTAGACTTAGAAAATCCAGAGAATTCAAAGCTTCGAAGAAATCAAAGAAATAAGAATGAACTGTTGAACCTTGAACCAAAATGGTTCAAAGGTTTAAAGGGTTTAAAGAGTTCAAAGTTCAAATAGAAGCTTTGAGCAAATGGATGAATTAGAATATTCCAAAAAGAAGTTCAAACAAATGGTTCAAAGAAATGGTTCAACCAAAGAAGAAAAATAAAGCGGATGCACCCCTTCACAAAATGATTGAACCAATGAACCATTGAACCTTAAACCAAAAGAGTTCAAGATTCAAGGTTCAAAGAGGTTCAAGGAGACCAGTGACGTCCTCGTGGATGTAAAATTTAGGGTAAAATAATAGCCATTGATTTTCAAAAGAACTGAGAACAAGCTCAGTGACCAGCCTAGAAAGGAGCCGAAAGAGCCAACTAAAAGCAAGAAGATAGCCCTGAGAGCTCAGATTGCTAAGAAGAGACAAAATGCAAGAAGTAAAGAAAAAGCAACTATAGGAAAATTAGAAATATCTATAGGAGAGTTATTTTTAGTAGGTGGAACAGTCCACTGGGTGGACACTAGGGAACATAAACATTCAAGGATGTGGCCTATTTTTCTTTGTTGAGTAAAGGTGAATGGACAGCTGTGTAAACATCATTAAGAAGACCAGACAAACCATGCTGAGGAAGGGACATTTGAGATAATTTAGAATGCCAAAGTCAAGGTTGATGCCCTATTCTAGCATGGCCCTTTGATAAATAATTAAGGTATTCAATTTAGCATGGGCTGATTTTATGAAAATAAGTGCCCAAGTCTTCCTTGTAATGCTATATATTGTAAACTCTCATTTTGTATCAAGGAGATCTATCGATTATCAGAAGCGAAGCTCTACCCAAATTGAAAGGCAATCCTGAGACTTTGAGCTCAAATTGTTAATCATATTTTATCAAGTGAATGAGAAAGCAAGTGACCTTTCAGACTTTGTATTGAAATAGCTTGTGTTATCTAGGAAATTGTTCTTATGTCTTTTTCCTAAATACAGTCTTGTCCATTTAATCAAATAAGCAGAACAAGTAGAAATAATCTAGAATATGTCCTAGAGTCAACTATGGGAGACTTTGTGCTATCATAATTGTCTTTAGTTTGTGTATTTTGTGTTTTAGTGTAAAAGATATTGGAGAGACTTTGAGCTCCCTTTATCCTTCGTAATCTTTTAGTCTGTTATAGTTTTAGGTGGAGACTTTGGGCTATACTTCATTCTACTATGTTACTTTTTCCTAAATTAGTAGGAGAGACAATGAAAGACTTTATGCTTTCGTTGGTTTTTGTTACTACCCAGGAAGGATTCCTGCTATTTGCTAAATATCACTTCTAAAAGAAGAGAAGTGCCTTTTTAGTAATTACATCAGAATTCTCCTCTATTTTGTGAATATCATCTCTAAAAAAAGAGAGTGGTATGAATTCACCCATATGTGTATTTTTAACATATATATAGTATACTATAGTTTATAGGGAACCTCCCCTTGATGAGAGGAGAGATTTGTCTCAACCTGGCTGTGGCCACCACATCCATTTTGTCGTATAAATCTCCTTATGTTGTGGTTGATGCACCTATTTTTCTGTCAGTCAGCTGGTGACAAAATGTTCACCCAACAAAGCACATATAAGAGTTCAAGCAGTAAGGTTTTAAACCTAGCATCATTTTTTAAACACTCTCTCTTGGTTCCCACTTGATATCCTTGAGCATGGAGATGATTTGCTATTCAAATTATGGGATGTTAAAGTTGTTTAGGAAAATGTCCTTCAAGAAATTATAGTCCACAATGGTCTAGTTAGGGTCGAGCTTATTCTACTAGGTATGTGCATGATATATTAGGGTGATGGAAAGTTGGGTTGCATTTCATTCAAACGAAGTGGCTCCCTTCATGTGTCAAATGAATTCTCTCTTGTTAATGTGCTCTATGGCATTCTTGACCCCATGATACTTAAGTAAGCTTAGAGTCATTCCATAGTAGTTCTGAGGGGTAGACTCAAAATACATATATTAATATTTTATTCCTTTTATTTAAGGAATCACTCTAAATTGCTTACCATTTCAAGGGGTATACCTCCTTATTAGATTAAAACTCTATTTTATTTGTATTTTCTTGTATGTCTTACAATTTCCTATGCCCCTCTATTTATAATACTTCTAATCTATCCCACTCATCCTTTCTATGCATGTGGGATTATTTTTATAATATACTATTCACTACTATTCATTCTACTATTACTTTCCTCTATTCTACCCCCCAATATGCATTATATTTACCTCCATAGTTATATTACATTCCATCCCCCTTAAAATGTTTCACCCTCGAAACATGATAAGAAATAGGAGGAGGACTAAATGAAGGCTCGACCATACATATGAAAATAGGTTGAAGATAAGATGGAAGCCCTACCATGCATTCATTTCTAATTCCACTTCTTCTTCCTTTGCTTTGATAGGATCATGTACAATAATAGTTGGAATGGAAACACTGGAACATGAGATGGATGTTCATGGAGATAGATATATGGAATAACCTTAACTAGAAACATGTTAGTTTGAAGGTTATAGTTGAGAAATTGAAGCTTGATGATCAACACATCAAAGTTAAAACAAATGGGCAAAAAATAATTTTCTTGGGAAACCAACTGAGGATACATTCCATCCCCCTTAGCATTGGTCTTGACATACATTTTTGTTAGAGTGGTTAACCTCACCAAAGAATGCACTGAATTGTCAGAATCATTTGAGGGCCAAAAAAAGGAAGTTTTTACCATATATATGGAAGACTCAGTGAATACAAGACCAAATAAATCACCCTCATCCATGTGAAATATATATACATGCCATTCTCTATAAGTAGCTTCCAAATCCATTAATGCAGTGATTTCTGCTTCATATTCTTCAACTATAGAAATAAATCCTCATACCATTCACTATAGTTATGCTCCCAATATAGCCATGCATTAATTTCCTCATCATACTATGTTATTATATGGGAATGAAGCTTTATATTAATACTTAATTGATTTATAGTATTGCTCACTTGGTGCAAAGTAGCATCCATTTTATAAAGTAATAACTTATTTTTTAGGTAGTAGTGAGGAAAGTTGCCATAATTTTTTTTACAATAATAATAGTTAATAAAACTATGATAAATTTTAATTTATTAAATAAAATTGAAAAATAAAAACTATTATAAAAATATGAAATAGAGGTGCATAAAAACCAAAAAAATTTTAGTACAATTGTTTCCCATTTGATAGTATCATCTAGAAGAACAATCAATTTTTTTTAACAGTAACCGTTACTAAAATTACAATAAATTTCAAAATACTAAATGAAATCCAAAAATTCAAACTATTTTAAAAATATGGATATGAGGACAACAAAATCCCAAATTTTTTTGGCATGATTGATTATGGTTGGAAAGGTGTACATAGAAGAACAATCATATTTATTAATGGAAAATACAAAAATCTGCACTTGTAAATGATAGATTTGGATTCAAATTCCAACTAGGACAAGAGAAAAAGATGTATATCTGACAGTTAAAAACTTCCAATATGTAATGAATAACTTATAATTACTCCATGAAGATCCAAATATGCCTACAATGATAATACAAAAATGACCCTAGAAAGAGCTCTGATATACCAAATGTTAAGAACCTCTACGCTCATATAACTGAAATACTAAATATATTGATATATAAATACAATATTCCTTTTATAGAAGGAATCACTTTGAATCACTTGCCAATTTGAGGGGGATACCTCCTTATCATAGTAACATTAAAATTTATTTTTCTTTATTTGATTGTCTTGTAATGGCCTATGCCCCTCTATTTATACTACTTCTAATCTATTCGACTCATCCTTTATATGCATGTGAGATTATTCATCTAATTTATGATTCACTACAATTAATTCTACCATTACTTTCCTCTATTATACCCCCAAATATGCATTATATTACCCTCCCTAGGTATATTATAGTAACTAGTGCCTATAGGGTCATATCACTCACACCTTGCATGCAGGTATGCATAATATTTAACTTCCTCCATCTGGTGGTATGTCTCTACCAGCTACTTCCATTAGTTTCACCACAAATTATCTAGTAACTTAGAGCAATTTTTGGGTCATCAACACTCCTCCACTCTTTCTTCTCTACTCCAAGTTGAAATAATTAGTTTTGGGACCATAAACACTCCTATGGGTGATATACCAAACTACATGGTATCCACATGATGCATTGATTGTGTACCCATTAGGTCAAATAATGGATACAGGACTAACTACTATAGCATATTCCCTTTGCTCACTCAATTCACTCATTAAATCCTCTTACTTTACCTACCAATTCAATGTCATGATACTCTTGTTCTAATTCAGAGTGAGGTGCATGAGCATGGACATTAGGTCAATGGGAACCAGACACTCCCTCGATATCTTCTTGGTAACAATCCCCATCCTAGGATCCTTCAACATATTCTTCCAAGTCCCACTTTTGCTTGTTGGTGTTCATATCTTCCTCCCTAAAGTGAAAATAATTTGCACAAGAGTCCTTCTCATGCTGTTACCATTATCTATGGGTCCTCTCAACATCTCCTGAGTTAGACTCCCTCCTCTCTTTAGGATCCATCATGACCATTACCATCTGCCAACTCTCATCATATATACACCTATTGATCTCATGTTTTCTTGGTCCTTCCATGTTGAAATTCTCCTTGATATATTCCAAAGTTCATGCCACTTCTCCTTCAACATTCTACATAGCTCAAAATGTAAGGGCTTATCCAACCATCTCTATTATTTCTTGGTCAGCTGCACTTACCATCAAAAAAACAAAATGTGTTGTCCTAGTAATGAAACCAAAATGTTATGTTATGATCTAGTAAAAAAATTCTATCATAAGCACATCAATCCAACTATGCTCTTCAAAATTTAATTAATCGACTCCCACATTGACATATCACATAAGGGCACTTTGTGTGTTCACTCGAGGCATAGAGATGGGAAACTAGGGTAGGTCTAAGTTAGTTGTGTGTAATGAAAGTGAGTGAGAGCATGATTTCATGGGCATGCATGAGTCATTACATCATTATTAACCTTAACTTATATGTTTTTGGACCATAGTATTCCTATTGATGATAAAAAACATGATTAAATATGTAACTACCAATGCTAAGTAAGGCAATAAAGCCATTCATTTAGAGATGTAAGCAACCATCATACAATCTATAACGTAGATTTATTAATATTCACCTTAAAGAGTTACCATTATTAATGATTTACAAGGTACTCATAGTGCTCACAATTCACTACTACTACTATCAATCCTATCTCTATTATAAGTTACTACTTTAGTTCTATAATATTTGGTAGAGTCTTCACCACCTGATGAAAGAACCAACTAACGATCCCACTAATTAGCTAACTCACAAACATTAATGAAAAAATCCATTCTTCTTCCACCAACTATAACCTCCTTATAGTTATTATGTCATTCTACCCACTTGGAAGTTAATATGTGTTGCTCGATGCCACCTACCAATATCTTCCTCTATCACTACACAACTATTCATTAGGATCCACTATATGACTTAACTATTGATGTTTATCCTCATCTATCTATGCTACGGTTCTTAGGCTAGGTGGTTGTGTGTTTACATCCTACCATTTTTTCATTTAGTGCATGTGGACATGGTTTCTAGTGGCTTGCACCTATTATGTTGGCATTTTTTATTGGGCACACATGTAGGTTATTAGTTCTATTTTTTTTCACAAATCCTTAGATATTGGTGTTTATTTATCTTCATATATATCACACTTGTACTCTTTATTATTTTAGGGACTTAGCTGATTTTATGGAGTCAACAAAATTGAAAAGGAACCCACCATAGATAATTATGCTTTTATTTATGATTTTATGAACATTTTCCCTAAAGAATTACCAAGACTTCCACCTAAGAGAGAATTTGATATCTCCATTGATATCTTACCTAGTTCAAAACCAAATTCAAAATCACCCTAAAAAATGACAAAAATAAAAATATTTGAGTTGAAAGCTTAATTGTAAGAAATTATTTTAAAGGGGTTTATCCATCTAGGTGTATCCCCATGGGTGCACCAGTAGAAATTTTCAATAATAAGGATGGCACTCTTAGGTTGTGAATAGATTGTAAAATGCTAAAAATTATACTATTTTTTTTTATAGATATTTAGTTTTGATAGGAGCTACAAACTGGTTTGGGATACATTTGGGGGCCTAGATCCCCAAGTGATCATCTACCACATATACCTCAAGAATAACCAATGGATTTTAATGGCCCTGAGAATATAAACCATGGCCATAACCAACCTCATATGCTTTTTCAAATATTTCAACATGGGTCAGGATTGAAACAACCAAGCTACTTAATCAACTCACCCACATCTCATTGGCCTGACAAAGATACTATTAATAATATGTATTCCTAGCCAAAAATAGATGATATTTTTAATAAATTCCAAGGGGATATTATCTTATTAAAGATAGATTCGATATCAAGTTATAATCAAGGATCAAAGAGTAAGACATAACAAAAACAATGTTTATAACTTGTTAAGGGCACTACGAGTTCACTATGCTTCCCTTTGAACTTAAAAATTCTCTTGAAACATTCATGAACCTAATGAATAGTGTGTTGAAATATTATATGGATGGGTTTTTGTTAGTTTTCTTAGATGAAATTCTAGTTTAAAAAAAATAAAGAACACATGAAACATATAAATCTAGTTTTGTAATGTTTAAGACAAACATAAATTATATCAAAAAATTTCAAAATGTTCTTTTTTTCAAAAGAAAGTACAATATCTTGTCCATATAATCTTAGTATAAGGAATTTTAGTGGATTCAGCCAATATTAGAGCCATTATGGGTTGGCCTTCTCCATAGAATGTGTAAAAAGTTTGTAGCTTCATGGGTCTAGCAGGATACTAAAGAAATTTGATCACATCCTTGCAAAAAAGACAAGAATTTCATTTGGATAGATAAATGTGAATAATATTTTCAAAATCTTAAGGAAAAGCTAGCCACCAATCGTGTTTTGATGATTCATGATCCTAATGGAATTTTTTCATTCACTAAAGATGCATTTGGTGAGGGATTAGGTGGTGTTTTGATGTAGGGTGGCCTAGACGTGGCCTATGAGTTATGTAATATTAAGAAATATGAGCTAAATTACTCACCACATGATTAAGAGCTTGCAAAAAAAATTTATGTGCTAAAAATGTGGAGACATTTCCTTATAGGAAATAATATTGATCTCAAGATAGATAAATCTAAACTCAAATTTATTTTCACTCAGCCCAACCTTAATGCAAGGCAGAGGCAATGGTTAGATTTTTTAAGTGGTTATGACTTCAACATCAAGCATATTAAGGGCAAGGAAAATTAAGTGGTAGATGCCATTAGTCAAAGGAGATATATATATGCTCTGGAAACTGTAAGAACCATTTTCCAACAATAGAGTTTGAGTTAGTTACATCATATGAGTTCTATTTGAAGGTCAAGGTAGCTCTTGAAGCTTATAGTTGGGATGATAAATATGAGGGCTATTATATAGAATAAGGTGGACTTATTTGATTCAAACACAGAATGTATGTACCTTACCTTATTAATTTGTGTATCATAATTTTTTAGGAATCTCATGTAGCTCCTTACTCAAGTCAACCTAATGTGACTAAAACTATGATAAAACTCAAGAAAAATTATTTTTAGTTGGGACTCAAAAGATATGTCAAAAACTTTGTGACATGATGTTTAGAATGTTAGTGGGTCAAAACTAAGAACGTGCACCCATCATATTATTTGTATCCTCTTGAGGTTCCAAAATAGAATTGGAAAGTTATTAGCATGTATTTTTTTCAAGGAGTTCCTATGTCTAAGAATAAACATGATGTGATATTGCTTGTAGTTGAAAAACTCATGAAGTTTGTGAATTTTATACCTAAGAATTTGATAGATGAATCACCCATTTTAGCAAAAAGGTATATTCCAAAAGTGTTTATATTGCATGGTACTTAACCCTAAATTTAGATAAGAGGGTATCTATGTTTAAAAGGATTAGATTAACTTTTACACAAGGATGGTGAACTAATCTAATGAGTAGGTTAATTAATATAAAATTCAAACAAATAATATTCTAAATTTATACAACTAATATTGCTAAAAATAGTAAAGTACAACTACTGATAGATATTGAAATAAATCAAAAACAAATTATACTTAGTTGGTTTATTATGTGCATGACTGTCTGGGTAGGAATGGACTAGAAGTGGATTGAAATATTATCCTAGAATAGTCATCATATTATGGGAATATCCTTTGAATGGCCTTAAACACTTGTGTTAGAATTGGACAATTACGTCGACATATGTCTAACCCTGCCACATGTATCCTGTACAAAATATAAACTGGATCTAGTGTGACCAACTAGAGCCTTATAGGTTTTATTTTGCCTTTATTTTTTTTCATTAGATCATATGCATAGGTTATCACACTTTTTAAAATGATCATACCTTGGATCTTCACATTTGGAGTGATTATGGGAAAAATGGGTTAGTGGGATCACAATGTCGAGTTAACCCCAAAGACCCTCTATTAATTGGCACTACCTACACGTCCAATATTCTAAAGAGGGCCTTAGACTGATATATTTCTACCCTACATGTTGGCTTGTGTGTGCACAAGGGTAAAATGTGTGATAAACAAAGACATGCTATGACCTATCTTGTAACTTGGCAAATATGGCTCATGGGTTATTCTTTGAATACTTTAGACCTATAGAAATACTATTCCTATGATTGATATGGAAATAAGGATGAATAGGGAAAGTTTTCTCACTTGAATGCTTGATTGAGTGCTTCTTGGTATATTACCTTGTGAGTTATATGTGATATCTAGGTGTCAAATGAATGAGGGTTGATATTTTATATATACCAATCCCTTTTATAAATATCTCACATTAAATCACTTAGGTTGAACTTTTGGATATGTTTATTTTATAAATTAGATGCCTTTTGGGCATTGGACACTTTGTAAGAAAAAATTACATCGACACATGTGTCAGACAGGGACACAAGTGTCTAAGTCGATATAAAATAGGTACAGGTCCAAAACTAGCAATGAATGATAATAATTAGGTTTAGAGCTTTTTTCACAATATAGAAGGCCTGCTCATCAAAAAAATAATTTTGACTAAGACATAGCAAATTTATCACAAAATGATAGAGAACACAAATATTCTAGCAATGGGAAGGTCTAAAACTGAAAGGTAAAACCATGATAGGTATTTGCCAAGTGTACAAGAATGAGGTACTATATAAATTATATTTTAGTATCTACATTTACCCCCCATTTAATCTAGTAATTAAATTATTATTTTAATGAAAATAAATACGTACCTGGGTGTGTATAACACACCTTGCCTTTACATGAACATAAATTGAGTGATTTGCTGGTGACTAAACTATAACCAAGAGCTTGTTACAATATATAATCAGTGTATGAAATCTGAAAATGAAAGAATATGAAATGCTTGAAAGTAAAAAGATCAAGGTTAGGAGTACACTTGTGTGTCGATGTGACCATCTTTCCTTTTGGAATTTTGATTTGAAATAATGTCTCATTAAGAAGTGTTGAAGTTAAGATTAGGACAATTCTAAAACTACAAGTGCAAATATATAAATATTGGAGGCCACGTGCACCCAACCTTGGTTTAAAGGTAAGTTGAAACATGACCATCCATCATGTTTCATCTCAATCATGCAATCTAAATATGTGCATAATCTGATGAGTTGTGAGTAATTTAATCAAATCACACTATATATATGGTGAGGGTGGATGATTTAATCTAATCCAACCTATAAGTTTGGTGAAGTTAGATGATTTAATCAAATCTAACTTATAAATTTAGTAAGATTGAGTGATTTAATCAACTTAACCTTCCAAAGGTGAACCAACTATTGCATTAGATTGGTTTAATAATCCATAAAAATCCATCCTAAGTATGATAAAATTTGATAATAGTATTTTAAATATAGCAAATGATTTGATTTTGTAATTTTTATATACCATTTGCATAGCATATTTACCTTATATATGCCTCAGGCTAAAATCTGGGTATAATAATAATAACAATGTATATAATGCTACCAAAAATATATGTCTGAATCATATAACTATGCAATATGGTTAATTTGAAACTGATGTAAGTGTGGAAGACATTTTTCAATGACACACCCCCACTAAATATGGTAAATCTAAGAATAAGTGCAAATGTGGAGAACATATTTTTATAACGTGCCCCCACTGTGATGTAGAAATGTTAAATATTGAATAAGTATAGAAGTAATGCATTTTTGACATGCCCCCATTGAAATCTAAAACTGTGAAAGTGTGGAAGTCATGCCTCTATGACATTCCCCCATTGATATGCCCCCCATTTTGAAGTGAGCAGGAAGCATATTCTGGTAGTTACCTTATTTTAAAAGGATAAGATGATTGTATAAGTTGTGTATAGATCATGTAACATATATGAGTAACATGTATAGGTAGATATAACATTGAGACACATAGTATGTGATCATATCAAGACCTAATATTCATGATATAGATCGTGGCAACGTCTAGAGATAAAAATACAAGATCATCAATAAATCAAGCACACACACAAGAACACTCAAAATCAAAGTAAAATGAAATGTTCCAAGGAGACCTCACACAAGGGGCATGTTCAAATGCTACATAATAGAAGGGACATGACTTATTAAAATGTCCACAAAGCATATAATGACATATTCAAATGTCCATACAATAAATAATTACAAATTTAAATGTCCAAATAGGCAATAAAAGCACATGATCTGTAATCAATGGAGCATATTAAAATGCTCAAACTTACAATATAATGCAAAATAAAATAAATCAAGGATCACACTCAAGGAAGTGCATAAATTAAAGCATGAAATATAGGCAACCGACATGAAACATAACATATAGTTCGTAAACATATATGTTTGTAAAATATGCTAAGTACATAACATATCAAGTACATTGTGAAAGATATCATAGATATATGCATGTGTAAGTATATAATATCAAACATGATAATAGAATGTGATCATAGAATAATATAACCTGGGTGTATTATGATCAAAGAAGCAAATTCCCATAATGTACTTATGACGTGAGTTGAGGGAAGGCCTAACATTTGTATGTGCATATATCATGTATTTGGGTATGCCTATATCACACTCAAATTAAGCATAAAACACGTGTATATAAGAAATAAACATGGATCAAACAACATATGTATAATAAATAGTAAAATTTGGAACATGCTTAAATTTTTTAGCATTTTTGAATTATTTGAATGTTTTTGTGTTTTTACAATATATTTTTAAAATTTTTTAGGAATATTTGGAAATGTTTGAATATTTAATTATGATTATATTTGTAAATATTCTAGCTTAGGGACCAAAGTGTTAGGATATGGTTTCTTTAATTGCCAAAACCTCATATGTTTTCTTATTTCTAATGTTTCAATGTGTTTTGGTAATTTATGATTGGACATTGTTTATATGGGTTTATCATCAAATCCATCATGTGTAATGAAAACTTATTTATTTTTAAACTGGCAGAGAACAAACATATTTATTTTATTGATAATTGATTTCACATTTGCCAACCACTATTGCCTAAAATGTAAAGTTAAATTTGATTGTTGGTTCATTATTCATATTGGTGTATCAACCAATTTTCGTCTACATGTGATTGATAGCATAATGTATCAAAGAGAATCTAGAAAAGTGTACAATGTTGTAACTCATGTATATCATGGTCCAACTGTCAAAATCTTGCTACAGTAATTTTTTTCTTGATTAATTGTATTAATCTTAAGGCATTTATAATAAGTGTCATCAAAGTTTGTAGTAATAGTTAAATATTCATGTCTAGGACATTTTGGGGATTGATTTTGTGTGGAAAGATTGAAAGTATTGTGTCATTTTTGCTTCTTGGGCACAATTTATATGTACCCATCACCTTTATACTTTTAGATATGGTTTTGCAATGTTGCACATTGATTAGTATTATGGCTAGTAATTAGATGATAAGCACAATATAGTGATCCCTCTTTAGGAATGAGTTTGTTACATGATACCTGTCTATTATGAGGTGAATATATCATGTAATGTTCAAGTAACATAAGAAGAATTAAATTTGGAACATCTTGTTTTGCTAAGATCTATATAATCTATTGTAGAGGCTTTTGAGAAGACTCCACATTGTTCACATAGTGTATTTGCATTGATCCCTTGTAGGGTTGGCTTAATGTTTTTAGCTAAGAGGGATGGATTGAATAAAAAACTTTCACATGTTCATTTATTATATTTACCTTGCCCTTATATAAATGTGGTTTTTTATCATCTAGTGATGATTTTAACTTTTATGTACCAAGACCTGTAGGTGTGAATAGGTTTTGTGAAAGGTGCTAAAGTGGATTGAAAATAAGTTTTTGAAATTATTCATTAGTCATATCATGAAGAATTTCATCATCACTATCATATTAATCTAAAATGTTTCCATTTTGTTATTCAATATTGACCAATAAAGGAAGCTCAAACGTTTGATTTTATTGTGGTGTTGGTATCATTTGTTCATTTGGTAATGGTTCTTGCTCTTTATGTGCCTCCATGTTCACCTTAGTGGTTAGTGATTTATTTTATTCTTGATCTAAAGGGGTCATTTTTCTTAACTCACCCATTTCATCGGTTTGTATATTTTTAAGTGGAATACATTGTTTAAGTGGTACCAATTTAAGTATCTATTCTGTGTCAAAATATATCATTTTTCAAAACTTGAAGGGTTCATCATCAACAAACATTATGAATAAGGTTCAACCATTTATAAATTTAACACATTGATGCAAGGTAGATGGGATGGATTCCATGGTATATATCTATGGTCTACCTAAAAGTAAGTTATAGTGCAATGACTGAGACATTATTTGGATTGTAGTTGGAATCATTTTTGGCCCTAGTGAGAAATCTAATGTGATTTATCCAATTAGAGGGATACATTAATTATCAAATACTTTGATATGCATATCTTATGTTTGAAGAAGATTTTTGTTAATACCCATGATGGTTAAGAACTTCGTGCCACAAATGTTTAGGCCCAAACCATTATCAACTAAAACCCTTTTTATTCTCTTATTATGCACAATATCTTATATAAATAAAGGTAAATATTGGTGAATAATATCTTTTGTTGGTAAATATGTTGGATCAAAGGTAATAAGATTTACATTTTTTTAAGATCTTGCATAATATCTACAAAATATGTTGGTTCAATATCACTTCATACTTGGGTTTCATGCAATACTTCGTATAAAATATCCTTGTATATAGTAGATTAATTTAGGAGTTTGAGGATTGAAATTTTAGCATGCAATTTTTTGAATTGGTCAATAAAATCATATCCTTTTGATTTGATAAAAAGTTTAGGCTTAGGTAGAACCTGCTATATAGTATCAAGTGGTGGGATAGGTTGGGCACCCTTACCTTTTTAAGTAGTGATAGTGTGAACTGTGAAATCTAATATAAGCCATGGGAAAATAATGGGTATAGGATGGTAGTTGTCATTTTAATAAGATCTATGTGGAGCAATGGGTTGGGAGCATGCACATTGGTATTTGGATACCAACTCTATAATATTAAAAAAGGATAGGTAGAAATAATTTTGATTCTTATCCTTTCTTAGTTTTTAATTTAATTTAGCCATTTATGAAGCATAACAGACAAGGGTTAATATGAAATATTGGAAAATGAAATAAATGATATATGTGGCCATGATTAATTCCTTTCAAATAAATGGAAATCTGATTTAAAATATTTGTAGTTTAGAAATTAAAAATTAGATAAAAAATAGGAAACCCTAAGTCTACTAGGGTTTTGAGACCAAAGGGTAGGTTCACTAAATGTTTAACCCTAAATTTAGATAAGATGGTATCTAGGGTAAAGAGGATTATATTAGCTTTTACACAAGGATGGTAAACTAATCTAATGAACATGCCAATTAATAGAAAACTCAAACAAACAATATTTTAAATTTATAAAATTGAGATTGTTAAAAATAATAAAGTACAACTATTGATGGTTATTACTATAAATTGGAAACAAATGATATTTATTTGTGTGATCATGAAGGTCTGGGCAAGAGCATGCTATAATTGGACTGGAAGATCATCCCAGAACAATCTTCAAATTCTAAGAATATCCTTTCTATGGATTTAGACGCTTGTGTTGAATTTAGATAGTATCAATGTAGATATCTAACCCTACCATAAGTGTCATGTAAATAATGATGACTAGATATGGATGTGGCCAAATAAATCCTTTTGGGGTTTCTATCAATTTTATTTTGGTGTTTCAAATTATGTGCACAAGCTATCATACTTTATCAAAGGATCAAACCCTATCTCTTCACCTTTGGAGTGATTGTGAAAAAATGGGTTAGTGGGATCATGGTGTCGATTTAACCCCAAAGACTCCTATGTTAATGGGTATTGACTATATAGACATTAAAATGAAGAGGTAATTATACTAATTTATTTCTCCCCTATGTGTTGGTTTGTGTGTACAAGGGTAATTTATGATAAGCAAAGACATGTAGTGACCTAGCTTGAACTTGTAAAATATGGCTCATGAGTTACTCTTTGAATACTTCAGACCTATGGAAATATTTTTCCTATGACTAATATGAAAATATGGATGAATAGGGTAGGTTTTCTCACTTGAATTCTTGATTGAGTTCTTCTTGGTATATTTCCTTATGAGTTATATGTGATTTTTATGTGTCAAATGAATGAGGGTTGATATTGTATATATACCAATCCCTTTTAGAAATATATCATATTAAAACATCTAGGTCAAACTTTTGGATATGTTTTTTTTTCAAATTAGATGAATTTTGTACACTATAAATTTTATATGAAATTGAACACTTGTGTCAATGCATGTGTTCGCTTGGGGCATAAGTGTTTAAGAAGCTAGAAAACATTTATAGGTCCAAAACTGATAGTGAAGGATAATAATCAGGTTTATATATTTTTGCATAGAATATAAGGCTTGGTCATCAAAATAATAATGGTCAAGATAAGAGATGAGAATTTGGCATAAAGAGATAGTGAACATGAGCCTTTTAGTTGTGGGAAGGTCTAAAACTGAAAGGTAAACCCATGATAGGTATTTGCCAAGTATACAAGACTGAGGTACTATATAAATCATATTTTAGTATCTACAATTACAATAGCAAAAATATCATTTTTATCATGCTTCTAGGATGAATTCTCACTTTTCATAGAATTTACATGAAACTTTGGGAACAAAGTTAAATTCTAGTACAACATATCACCTAGAAACAAATGTTCAAGCTAAGAGTAAATTCAATTTTGGAATATTTTCCTTGTATGTACTATATGGATTAGTAGTAAAAGTAGGAAGAGTATTTATATTTGATTAAGTTTTCTTATAAAAAAATATATCATTTTATATTTAACAAGGCATCATTCAAAACATTGTATGAGAGGAAGTGTTGTACCCCTATCAGTTAGGATAATCATAGGTGACACAGTTGTAGTTGGCCCTAAATTGCTTTTGAACATGGAAAAACCAGTCAAACAAATTAAGAAAACATTGATAGAAATTACCAGTTAAAAATTGAGTTATGCAAATAATAAGATAACTCCTATATTTTTTGTAGGTGGAAACAAAAATTTCCTTAGAGTAAATCTAAACAAGATCTCTCTTAAGTTTATAAATTCATCTAAATTGGATTCATTATATATGTAACCAATAACTATCCTTGAAGTATCCAATCTAGTTGTCTAAAAACTTCTATTTCCTCTTGTTGTGTCATGATTTCATAACATTTTTCACATTTATTTATTTAAACGTTATGATGTTGTAATGCATGATTACAAAGGTTAGTTTTAATATTAGTATGAAATTTAAAACAATTGAAACATACTGCAAACCTAGGCATGGCCATAGAATTGAGAAAGACGAAGAATATAACAAACAAACAAATAAGTAAACCTCTCCTTATGATCGCCTTGCTAAAAAGAGTAATGTGCTCAAATGTAGTGCATGTGGGCAATTTGAAAGTGTAACCTCATACAAACTATATGATTTGATGATGAATGAGGAGGATGGTTGAAGTTTTATTTGAATACTTGAACTAAACTTCATTGTTAATTAAAATCTTCCTTATTAATTTTGGCATAACCCTGTTACGAATTTTAGAATTATTGAAATGAGAGGGGAAACCCTCAATTTATATGATTTCATGATGATTGAGAGCCATTGATTTTGATCAAAGATCAATGGTGGAGAATTAGTCCTTTTAATTAAATGAGGTAGGTTGAGGAGTAAATATGGGGGGGGGGGGGGAAGCATGGCATGGGGGTCAGGGGCTAGGGGGTGAGACATGTTAATGATTTTAATTGATGAGGCATGGGTTATGACATGCCTTAGAAGAAGGGTTGATTGCATTGGGATGTGGATAAATTTATTTAAAATTGGTTTTTATTGGTTAGTTGGTGATTGTCTTGGGATTTGAGTGTGATGTCAGGATATTTATCTTTTATTGATTTTTATAAAATATAAATATTCAAAATCTATGGAATTTTTGATTAGAGAGAGATTACTTAATTAATTTGGATTAATTAACTAATAAGACGTGATGTGAATTTTGTGGGATTAAGTATGGTTGTGAAAGAATGGATTAATTGGTTAGGGTGATGAATAATGATTGTCTATAGATGTTAGTGAGGATAAAATACTGATTTAGTATTTAGGGATGATGTTAGTGTGAAATTAGTAGATAGTTAACAATGACACAAAGTGTACGGGGTGTCTATAGATGCAGATATGTCACATGTCATTGTTTATAAATATTTGTAGCTAAGATCATAGAGTGATACTAGTAGATCCCCTAGGAATCATTGATACTAAAAAACTTAGCTTGAAAAATATAAAGGTCTCTTCGTGTAAGGTCCAGTGTGACAAATAATTTGAATAGAACGCTACTTGGGAAGATATTGAAGAATTGTATAAGCTTTTCTTCATATAATTAGTTGAAATTTCTATTTTACTACATCCATCTAGATGATGTCATTTTTTAGAGGGGAGAGATGTCACAACCAATTTATACTTATAGACTATTAACCTATTTTGTGTTGGCATGACATGACACATGGAATAATATATTTAGGGTATCCATGCTATATAAATTGATCATTTAAATGTTATTTCATGTTTTTTAACAAATAAAATGTTTAATTAGATATATTTTATTGTTTTTGATAAGGTAAGGTGGAAAACTAGGGACCAAACCCTTTACAGAGCAAAAAAGACAAGAAGGCAATCAAACAAAATATGCCTTTAGAGAGATGATGACACTAGCCGAGAAACAACAGACACAGAAACAAAACACAAGAAATCGAAAGACCAGAGTCAGAGAGGACTCTCCTTACATAACCATTGATTTGAGAAGATCATTAAGTTTCTCAGTATTCTCTGCGTTGTCAGCATACCCAGTATTACCCACCTCTTTCAGCATAGACATGTTCAAGAGAATTGTATTCCAGAGTCCTTTGACAAAATTCTACTCCAACCTCTGAATACGATCTTTCAGGGCCCCAATTTCATCTTTCCAATCAGTCTCATTCTCAATATCCTTGCCAACTTCTTTGACATATATTTTCCCCTTATTGTCAGCAATTTCCATAGTGTCAACACCATGCTCCTCAGTAACCTCAAAATCCCTATTCTCCTGCTTCCCTCCAGTGTCCTCCAAAATTTCCTAGATTTCCAACTCCTTAGACTCTTCTTCCTGGGTTGCTTCTTTCGAAGCACTTTTCAAGTAATCATTCAGTCTAGCCTTTAGGGCAGGTTTACCAGCAATCCACCCTGACCTTCGAACTCTAGAGGAGAATCCTTCCTTATTAATTTTGGAAGACTTGTAAGATTTACCACCTTGGCCCCCCGTGGCCCTACCCAGATTTTTATGGGTCCCCTCCATGGTCTCTTTAATATTCTCTTCCTCTTCATCAACCTTTCACTTCTTACCCTTATTGCTCACAAAGGAGCTGGGGGTATCAATAGGGGTCTCTTCTGGGGTGGAAAAAGAAACATCTTTTGTTTTGGTAGGAGCAGGGGAAAAATAGGACTCATCAATAGCATCGCCAGACACCAGGTTGGAAGGAATGTCTCCACTATAATTTTTGATAGTCTTGGATGGCTCTAGGGCTCGGTGAAAGTTGTATAAGTAGAAAATTAGTCCCTAGTGTAGGGGAATAGGGTTCATATCTAGATTCTTAGCCATTTTAGCTCTCACCCTCAGGACAGAGTGTTCCAAAGAGGAGAGCAGGTAAAAAGGGAAACTAGTAATAACATTGTGCCTGAAGTGATTTAACAAAGGGAGGTGGTAATTGTAGAACCTAGTAAATTAACCTTCAAGCATGAAGTACTTCATGATAATGAAGCACACTCCATCCCATGGCTCTATAAGTTTAGCGTGCTTGAATCCTCCTTGATACGAGATGAGTTCTTCTCCCTCACCCAAAAATAGTTTGTGGCTTGCAAGATCCATAATTTTTGTTTTCCTTTGAAGTTTTATTCCCTGCATGGTCATTCCCGTGGCCATAAAAATCACCTTTTCAGATATTTCTAAACTAATTTTGCCCACTGTGACCCGTCTATTTAACCAAGATCTCACAAACTGTTCAGACAAGTTTTCATCATAACCATTAATCCTTTCCAGATATGGGCTGATTCCCCCTTCTTTACAATAATGCCAAACCAGTGGATTATCTTTGAATTCATAATAGGATATAGGTTTAGTTTGAATACAATCTCCTCCCATTTTGTATTTGTAGACCCAAATCATGGAGTTCCTAAGTTCAGCCTTCAGCTTTGAAATGGTTGCTAACCCTTGTTTCCGTTTATGCATAATGAGGATGTGATGGCTCATTATTCGAAATACCCAATAGAGATGATGTTGTCTACTCCCATGCTTAGAAATTATTTCCCATTTATTTTCATGATTAGACCCGTGTGCCTCAGCCTCATGATATAATGAATCATGATTGATTTTCAAACAAGTACCAAGGTTATCAAGTTCTGAAATCCACGATGGCCCTCTCCAAATGGACTGCCTTCGAGAGCTATCCTTGTCATAAATACACCTCATTATTGAAAAGTAATCTCCTTTTGAATAATATCCATAATGTTTAAGGGAATATGAACACCTTGTCGCCACACCCTCCAACCTGAAAATTGCTGACCAAGGTTGGCACAAGCATCAACGACCCTGTTTCCCTCTCTGTAAATATGGGAAATCTCTACTCCGAAAAACTTTTGCAAAAGAAATTGAATATTTGTAATGATGTCTTTTAGCTTAATTCCCACATTTGATTCTTTTTTGACTGCATCTATGACCATTTTAGAGTCTCCTTGTATACTCAAGTTCCTTATTCCTAAGGATATAGCTAACTTTAACCCCCATAGTAGAGCCATTGCATTCCTAGGGATATATTTTATTGTTTATTACATTATGTAGTCTTGATTATTTGTATTAACATCAAAATGATTTAAATGCTTTTTGAACATCAAATGGAATTGATGTGTTTATCTAATCTAACATCAAAGTGAAATTATTTTGTTTCATTGGTTAAACATTAAATTTTTTGACTTGATTAGGAACACTAACACCAAATGAGTTGAAATTATTTATATTGAATGACATCAATGATTGATTTACTTACATTATGCAACATCAAAGTGAAATATTATTTGATTTATTTTAATAAATTAAAATGGTGATGACATGCTTATAGTGTTTAGTGCCAAATGGATTTGATGTAATTTCATAATTTAAATTTTATAAAATTAAGTTGATGTTTATTTTGAAATGATTATTGGTTATTATTAATTTAGCTTAACCACTTGATATGTTTTTCCAAATGTGTGATTTCAACATAGGTTTGATTTATATGGACAATAAAGAGAATATTTTATATACAGGTCTAATAATTATCATTGACAGTGAACCTTGTGTTATGACCTTATAGTACTATTGGATATGGGTAAGTAGTTTTGTTAATATGTTATCTTGATTTTTTGATTTATTTTGAATGTTGCATTAGCTAGTTCAAAATTACAAACATCAAATTTTGAAACACCTTAACCCTTCACATTGTAGACACCTAAAACTAGCCACAACTGGCTTCCTAACTAGACTTGAGAGAGATTCCTACCAACCATTATAAGTTAATCCTAAGAATTATTAAACATATGAAATTTACTTTCACATCATTCATCAAAGCTTAGAATCATGTTGAGACATCCCTAATTGGGGTATTATATCATATGCAACAATAACCTCTCACATTTCATCCCTAATCACCTTACGACATCACAACTATCAATTTGGCCTATGGACCTATTAAGTGGGGTACTTGCACGCTTAAATAAATCTTGAAAAAGCTAAAAGGCTAATCTAAATCAATTAAGAAACTAAACAATATTAATGCCTAGTTGAATTATCCATTCATAATTAATGAATATATAAAAAAAAATTAAAAAATTCAAGATATCCTAGCGTTTCATCATTGCCTTTATGAGTTGTCAAGATCTTTGAAAATATCCTAAAAATATCTAATTTGAGAGCCATGCTTAGTAATTACAAATCATAATTACTTGACAACTATTAACTCTACTGGATAGTAAGTCACTTAGGTTTAGTTTGAACCCATTCCAAGACTAAACTCAACTCTAACTCACCTTAGATGAGAGTTAAATCCTAAGGCTATGAATATAAGGCCATACCTCTTCATTTATAATCTTGAATAGTATAGAGTTATTATGTAGGATTTTCTCCATATAACTCATGCAAGTAGTGTTACCATACCCAAATCCTAAGACAAAAAATCACAAGCCAAGGTGATAAGGAGAGAAGGAGCTAAGTAACCTCCATCGATGAAGACTTCTTGATGCACAAGCCAAGAAAACCATTCAATAAAGCTATTTAGAGCTCCTAAGGAAGGTAAAAGAGTTATGCTTTTTATGTTTTTATTATACTTTCATTTAGTTTTTGTTACCTAATCTCTCCCTAGTGTCTAGGGTAGAGGTGTTAGGATCTTAGTGTGATCATTTCATTGGTTTTATGAGACTAACACAAGACTGACCTCCTCTCTATGTCAAATCCCTAGTTCACATGTTGGCACATCTGATGGGACCTTAAGCATACCATACAACCAAAGACATTAATATGTTTCTTTTAGTTTTGATAATAGATGCTTAAAAATATTCAAAATTTGAGTTTCAACTTTGTTTTTCACGTAATTCTATTTTTTAGTAAAACAAAGGTTACACAAAGACCGACATCGATTCTCAAAGACCACCATCAATTTTCCCAGACTAACATCGATCCTACTAGACCAATATCAATCCCTATGTAAAAATTAGATCACGATAGTAACGTGACTAACAAAACTTTTTATTTAGATTTTTGGTCTTTATTCTACATTTAAGGATTTGCATACTATTTATTTAACCATTTTCCTATAGGATCCAAAGGGATATTTGATTTTTAAGCTCATTTTACAAAAAAATATTTTTATGAAAACATATTATGTTTTTCTATGTTTTTGTAGGAATCGATGTCTATCTCTATCGATCAACGCCAATCATTATATGGATCGATTGATGGCGATATCTATGAATTGACATCGATCCCTGCATGGATAAACATAGATCTCTCTAGGATAGAAAAATAGAAAACCCAAGAGTTTATTTTGAAATGTTGTTTTCTCACTCACTTTTGGGCTTCTAAGTAGGCAAATCCTCTAATAAATTATAGGTCCTAAGTAGGAAAAATCAAAGTTTGAATATGGTTAAATCTTACACAATGTGTCTTTGGTGTTTAAAATGAAATTCATTCTTTTCATGCCTTAATTGTTTTTGAAGTTTTTTGCAAGTTTCTCAACAAATACCAAGGGGCTCAAAATTTCAAAACAATACTTCATTTCGGTGCAATAAAATGAACTTTCTCACTTAGTTACATATTCTAAGAGTTGTTTGTTTTATGTTTGTTCTTTCAAAGTTATTTTTTTTAAACAAAACAATTGATGCGTGTATGCTCTCCCCCCACACCTTTTAGGGAACTTGGGTGACCAAAAGTGCTCATTCTTTGTCTCGATTGCTTTTATCTAAAAACATGAAAATAATATCACTAAGGCTCTCCCCAAATTTGTATGGTTTGGGTGACCCCAAAATGACCCTAAAGTCTTTTCACTTGATCTTTATTTCTATGCATTTTGGCTTGTGAGTGGGAGTTCATCTCCTCCTCATGGGTTCTCGAGGGAAGTGTTGACCCAAGAATTCATCTTTTGGCATCATTTCAACTCCACTCCATGGTGGGGTATATAAATTGAGTTGGTAATTTATTGGGATGGTAATTTTAGTGGTTAAACCACCTCTATTAGTGACTACTACCCTTAGAATATATGATCAACTTAGACATCACCCTACACTGTGTAAGTGACGAATGTAGTGGTTGTGAAAAGGAAAAAAACTTTTCAAAATAAATTAGTGGATGTAAATCCAATTTATGTAAGAATCTCTTATGTTATCCACATTTAGGACCATCTAAAAATGCAAAAAAATTGATAGTTTAGATCAACCCCACTTGTCATGAACATACTGTTGATGTTGGATGAGTAGTCTGAAGTTTCATGTTGTAGTACAAACTATTGAGAGAAGAGGGGGCCTAAAAACCCTAATTTTCATGTGCTTTTACTTTTTGTATTAACAATTAAAATCCTCTCAAGAGTGAGTATATTGAAAAAAATTGATAGTATTATGCAAACTTTTCATTTTTAAGATTTAGGATGTTACACTTAGGTGTTTGTGTCATTTTTTATCCTTTCTTACATGGTCTTGAGTATAAACTATTTGTTTTATCTCACCATGTCAAAATGAGTCTTGTTTATACATCAATCCTTTAGTTTAGGAGGTGCTATGCCACACATTTGACATCGTGCATGTGCCTTAGTATTTTTATCAACCTTAGTGTGTGTGTTTTAGTTAATTGAAATGGGTGTTGTTATGATGCCCAATTCATTTTCAAATATTTTACCTTAGAGTCTTGAAACAAACCATTGATCATATCTTTAGAGTGTGATAATGTCATTACGCTACTCAAAATCATTTTAAAGACTTGCTTACCTTGTGTCTAAGTTCCATTTTCAAAAATAAAACCATGTGTGTTGTTTGGATCTATACCTAGTACCGTTATGTTGTTGTCTTGTCTAACTTGTTTATTTAGAGAAGCCTAGTTTTTTAAGTTGAGTTCATAATTAGTGTTCAAATCCAAACATTGATTGTTTTAGCCTAGACATCGATCTTTAACTTTTGGGTTGTATAACTTAGGTTAATTTTTTATTCAATTTAAAAACTATTATTTATGCCTAGATTTGGGAGAAATAACCTATCTTCCATGTGCCTATTATTTCATCCCTTAAAAAAATTTGACCAAGTTTATGTTTAAATATGAATTCTTAGTTTATACCAAAGTGTTTCAAATCTTTTAGATTAAGCCTCATACCTTGTTTTGTTTTAAGTCTAGCTTTTGTGCCTTTTCCAAAAGACCTAACACATCCCTATTTTGAGCCTAAATTTTGTGCATTCTCTAAAAGACCTAGAAAATTTTGTTTATTTGGATTAGACTTTTCTAAAACACTTTTCACCTAGAGTTTGGCATTTTATTATTTATTCATCCACTTGACCTTTTTGTGTGAGACATTTAACGTTAGATTGTTTTTACCAAGTTTTAACATAGACTATTTGGAGATACAACTCCAATTTTAGACCAATTTAGACCAAGTTCTAACCATTTATCCCTTTGGACATTATTTTTAAGAGTTTGTATAAATTTATGACTTTTTTTTGTGAAACATTCATCATTGATTTGAATATGTCTTGCTATACTTGTAGTGGAGCCATGTATAATCTAGGATATGATAATGTGGTCACACAAGATGACTTTGTTCAAGACCCTTATGGTGACAATGTAGTTTGTGATATGGATCCATATCATCCTTAAAAAAATCAATATAGGGAACAAATGCAAGATCCTTTAGCTCACTATTTGGTTAACATGCCTCCATATTTAGAGCAGGACCAAGAATAACAAATAACATAGTACCTAGCCAGTGTACCTTTAGTTATAGACCAAGTTCAACAATAACCATACTATGTTATAATTCCATTGACATATGATCCCTATTTTTTTTAATCTTAACTTGCTTGAAAACAAGGATGAAGTCTTGATCATAGCCGTAGAGGTAGGGGCCAAGTTTCCAATAGACTTCCCCCACAAAAAACTGCCTAGTCTAGTAAGAGTGCCTTCAACTATGAATTACAATCAAACCATCAAACATGCCTCTTATGTCAATCATAAAGTGATCATGTTGATGACATACCAAGAGCCATGTATGATTATCATAGGAAAGGGCCTCATAAAGGACCACTTTATACAGATATAGATAACATATCAGACCTATTTAAACTTATCACATAATTTTATTAATATGGCCATGTCAAATTATCCAGTTATCAAGTTAGCTCCTTCAACAAGAGTCTTAATCCAATTGACAAGACAAGATAATTTAGGTATAGACCCATTCCTGCAAATAACTTTAATTGGTGACATGTTTAATGCCCTAGCTATTAAATACAAATGTGTCAAATACAGTGGATAATACACAAGTGTCATCCAATCTAGGCCAAAGTGGTGTAACTATCCAAAAAACTAGTCCAAAATAAGTGCCTTTAGTTAACACCATAAGTGGTTTGAAATAGTAGGGGAAAAAAAATTATACCTCCCAAACACAAAAAACTACCTTTAATCCTCAAATCACTACTTTTCAAGCACACAACTGCAAGGATTAAGTAATCAATCAACAAATAGTGCCTTGCCTCAACAAAATGTGATGAATGTTACTCCACCATAATAGGTGATGACTAAAATTACATAATAACATGAAAATTCTAATATGCCAATGCAACAGAGATCGAACATTCCACCACCTCAATAGAGGGTAACCAATGTTCCACCTCATTAGGTAGTGAAAATACACCTCTTTAGTTGTAGATCAACATACCTTTATAATCAAAAACATTGTCTAATCAACAATGTATGTAAATTATTCAATGACAAATGTTGAACATATAATAAGCATCTACTTCACAAGTGTTCACACAACCAAGAGGTTCTACTATTCCATAAGTACTAATTATGCAGTAATTTCCTTTTGTTCCAAACATGCCATAAATTCAATGATAGGACCTTGTTTCACAAATAGTTCCCCTTATTCATCCAGGTTTGACTAGTCAACAACAAGTCCTTGATCAACCTCAATAGGCACAATAATTCACCCAGAGCCATATCTTTCCATCCCAATCACAATTCCCCCAAAACTAGGCCTATATACTAAATCCAAACTAGAACATTACCCCTCAATGTGTGCAATTCCAATAATCACATCCTAATCCATGAATGCATATTCCTGGTTAATTATCTAACACAACCAACATTCTAAAATAAACCATGCTTCCATTATATCCCGATCAAAGTAGTCCACTTTTGACCACCCAACCTCTACCTCAGGCCAATATTCCATCTAGTTTCTTGGCACAAGAACTATAATAAATAAAGGATAAAATTGATGCCATTCAAGCTATGAAATAGACCAAAAAGTTTAAGTTGGATGACATGTGTTCCTACCCATTTAACATGGAGTATTTGTAAATACTATAGACACTAAAAATTTGCACACTTACAGTCTTTGATGAATAAATACCTCGAGACCCCCCCAAAGACCTCCTAAACCTTATTAACCCTTAAAAAAACTCTCTTAACCCATCCAAATCACTATTCTCCTAGTCACAAAATATTATTCAAAATCACTATTTGAAAGTACTATTCATATCACTATTCACTATTCACTGTGGGACCCACTATCACTATTCATGATGACATGGCATATGAAATGGCAAGTGACATGACATGTGACATGGTAAGTGACATAGAAAGTGACATGGAAGGTGATATGGCAAGTGACATGGATTAGAAGTGATGTGGCTTGATGTGGGACATCATACCTCACCTGGGACCCTTTCCCAATGTGCTTAATGACCTCATTTAAGCATCATAAGGATCCCCCTTGAAACATGATGAATTTAACCTTAAGGGGCCATCATTCAACATATATTTTGCCTTCAGACATGAAAGTATCCTTCAAAAAGAGATACCTACCTCTTTAAAGACCAAAGGCACCCATTTTTGACTTCTTAGCCCAAATGGGAGACTCACCAACCCAAATGGGAAACCCCACCAACCTCATATTTGAATATTCATGAACCATGTGTAAAATGGCACCACGTTTGGTGTGTCACCTCTTTAAGTTCTTAGATGAAAACAAGAAAGGGTGGTGAAAAGTCTTTAAGCCTCATTTAAACCCATGTGCAAGGTGGGAGACATACCAACCCAAATGGAAAGACCTATGATCAAAGTGGCAATCCCACCAACCTCATATTTGAATTATTTATGACCTCTACTTGGAAAAATTCACCATATTTCACTATTCCCCTCTTTTGGCATGATTCTTCACACCAAATACTATAAATACCCCCCTCTCCTTCACCCCAAAAAAGTTGGAAGTTAGTCTTTGGTTCTTAACATCTTGTTGCAGGTTTTTGAAGGAGGTCATCATTTTGGAGGTCATCATCATCTTGGAGGATAAAATATCAAATAAATGAATCTCTTCAAAATTGCCTCGAACTCTATCAACAACAACATCTTCATCAACTATCTTCATCAAGCATCAAGGTAACATTTGTTTGCTTTCTTGTATTCCATTTCTTTCATTTATTGGCCTTATTCATTCCTTGACCTCACACCTTTATCCCATTTTCCTCTTTTTTTTTAATCCCTGTAACTCCCTACCCTCTTATCCATTTACTTCTTTTTTCATGCACCCTTTAACTCCTTCTTACTACCTTGACCATTTACCCCTTTTGCCTCTTTGCCATCTTGACCTCATAACCCCTTTTACCATTTATTTTCCATTTCTTGACTATCATTTACCCATTTAAACATTTACCAACTCAATCAAAACCTTATACTTTTCTTTTGACTCTTGTCATAAACCTAACCAAAACCACCATTTTGCCTTAACCAATTTTTAGCATTAGTATAACCCAACTAGTTGCTTTATTTTGGTTAACTTAGCAAAGCATTTAATTATCTTGTATTAAATTTAGTTGTTTTCTAGTTTTAATTTTAGTTTGTTGTAATTTAATTCAAGAATACATTTATTTTATCATCTTAACTAAATGTGTAAAATAGGTGGATTGACAGCCTCCTAGAAAGCCCCTAGTGCCAAGCCATGTACTCGATCTAGTACAAATTATTTGAGCAGCAAAAATTAACCTAAAACCATCCTTAGATGGCTCTTTTAGTACCTGAATCATAATCAAATTTCTCTTTTCATACTCTTTAAGGCATAATCCAAAAGTGATTTAAAATAAATCCTAGGATTAGTTGCACTTTAAGTGTGTGCTTTGTTTACTTTGGGCTTTTCTTTATTTGATCATTGTTTGAGGTGAGCTTTTCATTATCTATTTATAAATTTATCATATGATCTTAACCAAACAACAAGTGAAAAACCAAAAAAACCAACCACCATCTTCTTTTTCATCCTCATCCGTGGATTATATCTCAAACGTTGATAGATCACCCCATGCTTCACCACACCATTCTCCCCCACCTATGGTGCCTTTAATAGTCCCTAAAGGTGATCCAAATTTTGTCACCTTTCTAGACAAAAATCTAGTTTCTTTACAACACTATCTTAATACCTTAGCCTACCTTACTTTAATAGCTTCGGTTCCTCCCATGGATCCACCTTATGGTATGTCACACCACTTCATAGTTGGTGTTATATCATCCAACCTTTTTTTAGTCAAGCTTCATATTCTACCATTAGTCCATCTACCACCAAGACCTCTAACATTGGCTCAACTTTACCCCTTGTCACTTCTACACCTTTTGCTAGTGCAATGTCTTCCACACTTATTTCTATTATTCCCTTCAGCTTAACCAATATACCAACCTCAACCCACTTTTAGAACTTGGTACTCTCCATACCACAAACACTTACCCTATTAGCACTAGGGTCACTACCCATCAATAACCCACAAACACTTTAGCATTACCAACCCAAACCATGCCCCCATCAACCAACCCAAATGTACCCCTAAACCAACCATTATTAGTTCCTCTACAAGCCCTCATATCCTCTTATTAATATATCCCCAACCTATTGAGATATATTGCACCTTATACCCAACCTTTAATGCCTATAAATCTTGTTGGGACACTATCCCAACCTCAAATTACCACATACCAATATGTGCCCGCTTCTCTACCTCCTACCACATACTAATTCATAGTTGCAACCTAACCTCAGTAGAACTTACCACTAAATTATGTAACTACCCAACCCCAACTTAACCTGATTAGGATGATTATAGATAAGATGACCCAACTCAAATCATCTATCTCTAGGTCCCATAATATTTTATCCTACGACCAAATCTCCAATGAACCTATCAATCAGTATGTCTTGATTCATGCTTATCCTCCTCAATGGGAGCTCCCCAAATTATCTAACTTTTAGGGGAAGGAGGATCCTCATCAATATTTTAGGGTGTTTCACCATTCTTGTTACTTGATTGCCTATGATGATGCCCTTCTTTTCCGAACCTTCCCTATGTCTTTATCAGGGCCCACCTTGGATTGGTACAATGCCCTTCCTAGGAATTCTATCTTTTTGCTTTCCCAAGTCACCCAAATTTTCTTAGAACATTTTTTTATCAATATATCCAAGAAGGTCTCCATAATTAACCTCTCTTTCATCAGGCAGTTTGATGATAAATCAATTGCCGACTTCATTCACAATGGTGCACAAACTTGAGAATTGAGCCATAGATGAGGGTAAATTGAAATTGTGAAATAAGAATTCCACTTTTAAACCCAATGACCTCTCTTCCACCAAAACAACCAACCAACCCAATTCTAAAACCAAAACATCTGCAAATGTGATTGTCTGGAAAACTACCCCACCTCCATCCATTAACCAACCATGTCAAAACACACCTTCCAATCTTTCTTACCCACTAAATCAAAATCAAAACCGGGTTCACCCTAAAAATTTCACCCCTATAGGGGAATATTATGCCTATGTGCTGGATAAATTGCTAAAATCTAACGTTCTTTAACTTTCATCAATCAAACCACCTCAATAATTTGACCCCTCTCACCCTATGCCTAGGTGGTACAATGAAAATGACCATTGTACTTTCCATCAGATCATCAAACATGACATACACTGATGTAACACTTTTAAAATTCTTATGCAAAACCTGATTGATAATGATGAATTAACATTTGAAAACCCTAACACTCCCCCCAACCATTCTCTTGATATTTTTTGTAAACCATTCCCTAACCATCCTCTACCTATCCAAACCAATGACAATCAATTTGAACCATCTTCATTTCATGAGGCACACACAATCAATGTCATCATAAATGAGACCATGGAGGATGAGTCTCATATTCCCATTTTCTCTTCACCATCCTCACCTATGGAAGAAGCAAATTCACCTATTATCCCTTTCGAGACCTAAGCAGAAGGATCTATATCCCCCTCTTCTTTGCTTGATCGAACCATATCCATACTTGCCTCTCCTTTCACATAAACAACCATTGATTTAACCACCCCTTCCTCTACCCCACCAAATGAAATGGTAGAACTCCCTTCATCTCCTTTAGATACCTTAGCAAGGAAGGAGCTAGGACCATACATACACCATCGATTAGACAAACATCCCCTCTCTTAATCACCCCACAAGCAACCATTATTTTGAAACCTTCTAGCTCAAGTAAAGATGAAAGAACCATCCCCTCTTCTTCACCCAATAGATTAATATTTGAAACAATAGATCAAGGAACAAAACCCATTTACAATCCCTTTTCTTAGTGAGTGTAAAGTTTAGAATTTGCCTCACAACCCAACCTGGATAGAGCCACTATTTGGCATCATTTAGGGCTTCCATACCAAAACAAAGCCAAACCCTTGACTTCATTAACATCTACTTTACAACCTATTACCACCCCATAATCAAACATTTATTTCTCCCAAGACGTGAGAGAACCATATCATGCACCTCCACCTAGATCATCTCATAATTTTATATCTAAACCAACCAAGAATTTAGGTATCCTTCCCACACCTAGCATCACCCATCCCACCATCAAATTAGACCTAAGCCCCTCTAGGCCACCTAACAAAATACCAACCAAGATGGACCGAAGGGTGTCATTACCTAAACCTCATCCTCAAGATCGACCTATGCCACCTCCGTCTCATTTTCCATCTATTTTGGGACCCCACCCTTATACCATCCCAGTCATTTAGTCTAATTCAATTAAACCAATGACCTTTTCTATGCCTACCCCTTCACCACCTATGCCATTGACTTCTTCATCATTCTTAGCTAATTTACCCCCTCTACTTTTTTACCTATTATCAATCCCTCTCCTCTACTTTGAAACCATCTACCATTAACTTGATCATAGCTAAGCCGATCCAACCTAAATAATCTACCAAAATTTCCCAACCACCAATCCTCTCTAAAGTCAAGACCATGCCTAAGAAGGTTCTTATTTCCTGAACGAGCATCTCAACACCCTCAACACCTTTGAAGGAATCTTACTCTATTATTTTACAAAGGTTATTGCAAACCTCCTCCATTAAACTTCCACCTATTAAGCTATTCACCCCTTATAACACAAAAACCCTCTTGGTTTAATGATACTCAAATCTATGCATACCATAGGACATCAAGACATAACATGGAGAACTGAAAATATCTCCAAGCTCTTATTCATCACTTATATGAGGATGATGATCTGATATTAGATGAACTAATTTCACCTACCTTATTAACCCAACTACCAACCTAACCAATCCAACCACTATCCCAACCTACACCTACTTCCTCACTCTCATCTACAGGTAAGGGTGAGGAACCAAAATAGTCATCTAGTCCAGTTCAGCCCATTGTCCATACTATACACATGATTACCCTATCTTGGGCTCAACAAAGGGGTAAAGGAAGAGCCAATGCATCTATTATATGGACTTATTCTTTAGATTCTTAACTTTTTAACTAGGTTTAAACACCAACACCCACACCATCACTAAGACCCAAAGTGTCCATCCTTAGTGACCCTCCTACCAATTCTTTCACATTTGTTCAAAAATTATATTGAAACATATTCACTAAGAATTGGTGAAGATGAGCCTTTATGACTTGATCAACACCTCACCTCACTATCGCCATGAATTAATAGATGCCTTGCAATCTATTGAGGTTTAGCCAAATGACCCTCAACCTCTTGCATCCTTTTTTTGAGATCTCCAACATTCTACCATCATCACATTTTGAGATTCTTAGATACTTCTAGCCCATTCAGAGGAGTTTGATCCTCCTCTTTTTGTTACCACATACCTCACTCACATTCACATAAAAAGGTTTATGATTGATGGAGGCACCAAAATTAACATAATATCCTCCCATGCTTTTGATTAGCTACATTTACCAAAGAACATCATGGACAAAATCACAACCATCCTTCACTCCTTTAACAACACCATGACCACTATTTTAGGGACCATTTTTCTCAAAATACATTTGAGACCTTGCACCATCCCCAAGCTATTTTATGTTTTGGAGGGTGAACTCCAATATAACATTATAATCAGATGCCCTTGGATCTGAGCTATGAGTTGCATTCCCTCCACTTTACACTATTGCATCAAATTTGAACATGAAGGGCAAGTTATAACCATCAAGGATGATCCCAATCCTTTTACATCTTCTAACATGACCTATGGGCCTAATGATGTTCTTCTTCCACCGTCATCTCCCTTACAATCAATCAACACCATTAACATAACTGCACCATCAACCTTGACCCGTAGTGCCTCTACTATCACTAGCGATGAAGCCTCAACCAGTGCCTCTATCTCTTATTCCCAGATCCCCATTGAGGACTCCTTGACACAAACTTTCCAATGTCTCTCTCTCTAGGAATACTAAATTTTATCATTAGATGCCTTTCCCACTCCCCAAGAAAATGGGAACCTTAAAAATGACCCTTCTTATGACCCCAACATAGGAACCCTCATCCCTTTTAGACTTCCCAATAATAGAACATATTTTATCTATGGGGGACTCGATCAAACACTCATTTCTCCTATCACCACCCCATCTATTCAACCTTTCACTTTTAATTTTTCCTATCTAAGCAATCTAGCCTTTGCCAAAACCTATCTTCACTACTGTGCTAAAAAATGATTTGGTATAAGCCTTTATGAACAAGGACCTCATGAGTTTCCCATTATCAAAACTCAAAAATATTGTGAGTTCTTTGGGCTTAGGTTTGAACCACCAGAAGATCCCACCTCACCAAAACCTACTGCTACCCTTACAGAAGAAAATCCATCCTCACCTAGTTCATCTTCTCAATCCGAGGACTCTAACATTATTCTATCCAATTTTTTTAATCAATACCGTTAGTTTAGGCCCACTGGCCTATCATCAAGGTAGCCAAACCAAAACCTTTCATCTCATCCACCTTGAAATGATCAACCATGATTCACCCACCATTCATATCATTCAGTGTCAAGACGATGATTCCATCCTCACCTACCTTGGTGTATGAGATTATTCTATCCATAAATCTCTCCCTCTTGAGAACCAAACCATGCTTAACGAATCAACTATCGAAATTAACCTAAGGACCTAGGAGGATCCTCATATCATTAAACTAGGCCAATCCTTGAACCCAAACAAGCAGTGGGATTATCCTGCCTTCCTTCGAGACTATAGTATTGGATTTTCCTAGTCTTATCAGGATATGCCTAAGATTGAAGCCTCTATCACTCTCTATATCATTGTTACCCGTTATGAGGCTAAGTTGGTATGGCAAAAACTTTTCAAAATGCACCCTCGTATAGCTCTTCTCATCAAATAAGAACTTCAACATCTTTTGTCCATCAACTTCATTCAACCCATTGATTATCCACAATGGGTCTCTAATATCATTCCTATTACCAAACCCACTGAGGGACTCTACCTTTGTGTGGATTTATGTGAGCTTAACCTTGCATGCCCCAAAGATGATTTTTCTTTACCCAACATCAACCAACTAGTTGACCTTACCACAGGCCATAAGATGTTATCCCTTATGGATGGTTTTTTAGGATATAATTAGACCCTGATCACCTCCTCAGATTAACATAAAACCACCTTCATTACTCCTTGGAGAACCTTCTACTATCGAGTCATGCCTTTTGGTTTAAAACACACAGGAGCAACTTATAATTGAGCCATGACCTATATCATCCATGACCTTATCTATAAGATTGTAGAGGATTACGTGGACAATTTTTTTGAAAAATCCAAGCATTGAGAGGAATATTTAGCTATTTTTGCTATCATTTTTGATTGACTAATCCAATTCTATGTCCAAATGTATCCCAAAAAATGCATTTTTGGGGTTCTTTCTAGAAATATTTTTTGCTTTATCATCTCTCTTCATGGAATTAAAGTAGACTCTACTAAATTCAGATCAATTTTGGACATGCCTCCTCCAACCAACTTTACATAGCTATGTAGCCTGTAAGGAAAAATTCAATCCATTTGTTGTTTCATTTCCCAACTTTCAGACTAGTGCCAACCTTTCCATCACATTCTAAAGAAAGATGCCTCTTTCAAATGGAATGATGATTATCAAAAGGTCTTTGATTCTCTCAAACAATACCTTTTATCACCACTTGTCCTGGCCCCTCCTAAGGATGACCACCCTTTTTTCCTATATATCTCTATCACTGAGCATTCCCTAGGGGCAATGTTGGCTCATCGAGATGAATAACATTAGTCACATGCTTGTAGAATATGAGACTTGATATACACATACTACGAAACTCTACTTAGCATTGACCTTTGTGACCACCAAACTCCACCACTACCTTCTTAACCATAAAACCTATGTCATCACTAATACTGAACCACTCAAGTACATGCACTCTAAACCATACCAAAATCAGTGTATGGCTAAGTGGCTCATGCTCCTAGTTGAATTTGACCTTAAATTTATCCAACATAAGTCAATTAAAGGGCAGGTCATTGATGACCAATTGGTCGAAGCTCCTTTACCAAATAATCAACCACCTCCTCTTGCCTTTTTGGATGAAGATATCATGACTCTTTTTCAAGAGGATGACATAACTTACCAAATGACCATGTTCTTTGATGACTTGAAGTGCCAACAAAGAGGGGGTATTTGAGTTATTATCATTCCTCTTGATAGTGAACCCCTTCCTCTCTCCTTCAAACTTGATTTTGAATGCACCGATAATATGGTTGAGTATGAAGCCCTAGTGATTGGTCTCCAAATTGCTCTAGCCTTGGGAACTAAGACAATCCATGTCTTTGGTGATTTTCAACTCATGGTCAACTAGGTCAATAGATCCTATCAATGTAAGAATGATGTCTTGCAAAAATATAAAATTTTAGTTTACAAACTCTTAATATTATTCAAATATTACCTGGTCTAATCTGTTCCTTAATCTACCAATAAATTCATAGATATGATGGCTTACCTTGATTACCAGATCCCTTCTTAGCCTTTCAATTCTAAAATCCTTATCACCATTCATCATTTTACCACACCCTACTATAACCAATCTGATCTCCCTACCGTTTGTAGTGTAGATGAATCCTCACCTAACATTTGATATGACCAAACTCTTAACTACCTTAACCTAGGCATTGTTCCTCCCAACCTATCTAGGAATTCCTGATGAGCCTTTGTTAGAGTATCTCTTGTTACACCATCCTAAGGGGAATCCTTTACAAACATGGTTTCGATGGTCTCCTTCTTCGTTGCCTACATAGCCATGAAGCTTCCCATGTCATTAAGGAAACACATGATGGGATATATGGGGGACACTTTAGTGGCCTAGAGGTCGCTAAATGTATCCCTCACCTTGGATACTATTGGCCCACTCTCAACCAAGACTATTGTGATTATGTAAAAAAGTGTGTAAAATGTCAACAACATGCTAATTTACATCAGGCACCAGCCAATAGCCTCTAAGTATCTAAGGACATTTGGTGTTTATCTCAATGGGGGCTTGATCTAATTAGGGAAATTAACCCCCATTATTCACAGTGGCATAGCTCTATTATCATAACCACTGAATATTTCACCAAGTGGGTAAAAGCTATCCCTCTTATCTCGACCAAAGTGGAAAATATTGTCAACTTTATCAACCATCATATCATCTACCACTTCGGTGTTCCTCATAAGATCATCATCAATAATGGTAAATATTTCAAAAATAAGTAGGTTTAAGGGCTATGTGATACATTTGGCATCGATTTAAGCTTTTACTCACCTTATCGTGTATAAGCAAATGGATAAGTGGAAACCTCTAACAAAATCTTTAACAAAATGCTCACTAAAGTCGTTAGTGCTCCAGGTTGGGATTGGCACTTACACATCCCATTCACTTTATGGGCCTATTATACTAGCATTCAAACCTCTATGGGTGCTATCCTTTTCTCTTTAGTCTTCATAATAGAGGTATTCTTGCCTCTTGAAATCTAAATCCCCTCTCTTTACATATCTTTATAAGAGCTTATTTATGATGAAGATTTTCATCAGTATCATTTATCTCAACTTGAGCTACTTGATGAGTGTCATTTATAAGCCCTCACCCACCTCTATATTTATTAAGAGCATATAAAACATGCTTATAACAAGCACCTCAAACCATGAGAATTCAATATTGGAGACCTCAACCTAAAGGAAAACCAACACATGACCAACATGGAAAAGAGTAAATGAGGCAAGTTTACTTTTAATTAGATTAGACCCGACATAATTACCCATAAGTATGGATCAGGAGCTTATCATTTGTCCTCTCTCGAAGGCAAACCATAACTTGAGCCCATCAATGCTTCGCATCTACATCCATTTTTTTTAAAAGAAGGATCAAGCTCACTCCTTTTGTCTAACTTAAGCTCATCCCTTGGTTATGAGATTTTAACCTTCACCCATCCTTCTCCTCTCCTTTTGAGGATAATTGATTACAACATAGAATCATGTGATTAATCATCACAATCATAGCTTAATCCTAAATGTGGATACTATAGCTGTACCTATAACATGGTTCTCATGGATACTTTTCATCTCTAACAAGATGGAATCTCATGGTCATTGTCTCTCAAAAACCACACCTTTTCATATCATTAACCTTCTTATGTTAAAATTTTGTCTTCATAAAGGTAAAACTCTAAACCTAATTAGACTTGTCCGTATCTAAAAACATTACATCCAAAAACCATTTGGATACCAAAATATTACTTGGGTCACTATCTTAAGCATTGTAAAATGTTCCCTTGAAGGATAATTTCCCAAAAATAAAATAAAAATTACCAAATGTAGGGTAGAATTCTCCCTTGAAGGACAACTATCAAGAATATTAAACAAATCCAATAAGCTTAGACCACTCCCTTGAAGGATGGCTAAGTTCACTTTGTCAAAACTAGAGAAATTCCTTAGAAGCTTCCTGCATTGATCAACTTCCCATATACAGTAATAAAGCAAAAGACCAACTATCACAACAAATTCTAAAGCCACAATCGGCTCTTAAACAACATAATAAGTTGGAAGCTGCAATTGATTTTCACATATAGACTTCTCACATTGATTAGTATACATTTATCATACGACATGGGCTTATCTATTACCATTCTTAGGTCACCTATAGAAGGGGAAAACTAATTCACATGAGGTTATCATACATATCCCCCATTACCCTTCACACCACCTATCACCCATCTTCCCTTTAACCTATCTATAAATCAAGGGATTTAGAGCTTACTTGACACCCTATGATAAAGAAACTTTTTTATCAACTAACAACCATTCATATATAGCATTTGAAGGGCTTATATTTATTAATCCAATCCCACTTTGGGTCTATTTTTGGTACTTGTCAAAAACAAAGAATCATGCCCTATTCTTATCTTATTGTGCTTGGTTGATGTTTTCATCATGACTATTACCATCCAGTGTTCCAACAAAAATAATCATTCTTTTTACATTAAGCAAGAATAAAACAACCATAACCATATCACCCATAATCATAACCATAAAATTCATAGTTATCCACATAACCTTAAGCATGATAACATTCGATCAGTGACATCCAATGCATTTTGTACATGTTTAAAACAAATTGTGCAATATTTTATTTAGGGTGTGAGGAGTTGCATGACACATACATAGTCATCAGATTACACAAACATTACCTAAAGCACATGCATACATTATTTTCCTACCTGAGTGTTAGACCGATTATCTGGTGACTCTGGATTTGTGTTCAACCATCCTTCTACTTGATTACTCCCTGAACTAACATCCATACCATTCATTGTCTTAGTAATCACTAAAGGGTATACTTTGTTCTCTCCCACATTCATCCCCATAAGATGAGAATAATTTTTTACTTTGGGTTTTTCACCCTGCTTACCTATTGTAGCCATTACTTCCCTCTACTCTGGTTGTTCTACTTGCATAGGTACCACTGGTTGTTGCCTCAACACACATCCCCTTGGATAGTGAGGGTTCCATCCAAAGAATAGGTCGATGATCATGTTCTTTATCTCTACATCTTGTGCATTTAAATTCTTACCTTCTTCATTGCTACAAAGGTAAGAGTTTAGGCTCAAGCTTAGGCCATGGGTGTCTTTCCTCTTATTGTTTATCTAACAATACTTCTATTATGACCATTACATGTTGTAGTATCTGATAGATCCACACATTCACCATATTGATTATTTTGGGTCATGAGGGTTGTTGATTGTCTCCACCATTACTCCCATTGTTTTCCATCTTCAAACCTGTGTAGTTATCTACACTCTCTATGACCTGCAAAACTAATTAACTCAATGATATACATTTGTCCTTATCATGATTCTTTAAATAGAATACCTAGACATCCTTCCTCACCAACATGATTCTCCATTCCACTGACTGGGAAGGTCCTATGATGTCATTTATTCCCTTGAACCATCTTCCCATTTGAAATGGTCATGTCTACTTACCTTTTTGTATAGACATGTCACCCTCGATCTAATTGGTCATCTCGATAAAGCCATTATGCACCATCATGATATCTTTTTGTTTTTCTTATCATATGATCTACATTTGATGTCTTTCCTTGCTTTTTCATCTTACAATCCTTATAAGCTTGGTGGTCATTTACATCATTATCATCTTTAGCTCAATTTATGTAAATTAGCTTCTAACCATAGGTCACTGTAATGATCATGCCTTCACAACTACCAGCATTGCTAGTGGTGGTAACTCCAAAATGCTTACTACTGTAGAAACTATTCCATTAGAGGCAGGCCACCATGAATTCATGATAATACATTCACCTTCCTATCCCCTCTACCCTCCTATTACTACTAGCCCATTTCCACATGCTCTAAACGTCAGACCCCAACCATTGGTAGTGCCTACTCAAAAATGGTAGTCTTTTCTTTTGTACCAACTAAGAGTTCATCTATGGCAAAGGAGTGATCACCTTCTCCAACTGTATAACCAATGTCTTGGACCACATAGATCCTTCCTACCAGGGCCTCTTCTAAGTGGAACCCTAAGTGATCAATTCTAAGGGACTGGGATAGAGGATGTAGACATGGTTGCCTTTCATCTAGCCTACCCATGCAGCTCTAGGGTTAGGCACAATCCATCCTCTATCATTTATCACCCTACCAATTTTAGACCTTATAGAATCTACTTGACCATCAAATAAAATATTTATAGGTCATCACTTCACTACTACCCTTAAAACTCAGATCATAGCTGTGATAAACCTTTGCCAAAGTGACTATGTAGATCCAGATAGACACCCACCTCCTAAAACTTGGCTCATAGTGATAGATGCCAACATTGTGCTTATACCCTCACATAATTTTAGAAGGTGCAACCTCCTCATAAAGGCACCTCTTCTATGGATAGCTCCATTGAAGGTCATCTGTGGTGCTTAACATTGTGTTCCCTTCTTATTTATCCTACCTTACCCATCTGTGTCTCTCATCCTACTAAATGTGGGATCAATATAGTAACTACTCACCAATCTACACCATGCACTTTTAGTATCACCTTCACCAAAACCCAAAACCACTATTTTACAACATTTTCTCCATCTACCCAAACCAACCCATGTGGTCCATCAAATTGGGGTAGCCAATTTAAACACCACTCACCCAACCCTTGTTTAACTACATTAGTCTAATGTCCATAGACTATGTAGGTGCTACTTCACTTCTACAGGTAGCTCGACCACTAAGAACTAATTCCCATCCCCTTTTTCTTCTCACTCATTTCTACCGCTAATAGTGCCCTCTTGCTTAGGGAATTCTACATAAAAGAAGCTTTGAATTTTTTCTTAAGCATCCTTATGATTTAACACCATATAATACTTCTTAAGTTTTTCCCCCATTTTTAGGAGAACTACATTGGCCTAAGGTCTTTTTGGACTATGTAGGCAACGCTCAATTACTAAGGTTAGCTCGTCCACCTCCTTCATTTTTCTTTCCCTCCTATAATCTCTTCCTCATCTTCTCTATCTATCCCCTCACCACCTCCCTCCATTCATCTTGTCAATCTCTTTTAACACAAGGGTTGACAACCTTCTTTATTGACCCCTCTTATCTCCAATAAAACCATGACCTACTGTGCCTCTCTAGCCTCCCCATCACCTTTCCTTGTGAATACTTTGTAGCTCACTCCCTCACCCACTTTTCATGTTTTTGGGCTCTCTCTCCACTTATTACCAACCTTGTCCTTTATCCCCTTCAAATTATTTCACCATCCTCATCATCTCCTCTCGCCCTTGGCTCTTTGTCATACCCTCTTTATCACTCTCTTTTCCTCACCATTTCCATATCATACTATGCATCTTGCAAGATTTTTATTGCTTCTGTTGCTACACTTTTTCTTTATGTGTACTACCACTCTTTGCCATTTCACCACTCTTCCCACCACACCCATTTTCCATTTTTCTTGTTTGCTTTTTTTCCATCCTTTCATCCTTTTAATCTTTTTTTTTCCTCCACAGCTATTTTCTACCTAGGTATTTATCCTTTGAGAAGCCATCCATAATTGCCTCTTTTATTCTTCTTAGTTCTTGCCTTTTGCCTTTTGTGTTCCCATTTTCCTCTTTCCATCTCAATACTCACTCTTCTTTTGCATCTGTGCTTTATATCCCTACTTCAATTCTTCCTTTTTCATCTTATCATCCCTAATCTTCATCCCTTATTTTCATCTGATGCCCTTTCCTTGTGTTCCCCTATTTATTCACCACCTCACCTATTTTTGGCTTGTCAACCTCTTCTAATAAGTTGAACAATGCATACCTTATATCTTTAGCTTTTTCCTCACCCATCCTTTACTTCCCCTTGTTTTTATTAACCCCTGTAGACACCGTAATTGTGTCTAACCCTTGTCGTCCTCTCCTTAACCCCCATTTTAGTTTTCCACGCCTATTTAACCCCTGTCGACCATTTTCCCACAAGCCTTGACCCTGACAGCATGTAAAAATGAGCAGAGAGCTAAAGTTAGCCTTTGCCCCATTCTGCATCTACCGACGACAGTCATAACCCGGTCGACGTCACCGACGTCGGTCATTTATCGACCGACGTTGGCAGTCCTGCTAACGTCAGTTATCTTTAACACTGCATTCTCGACTCGAACGCAGGAACCGTTATCCGTTATCCGTTATCCATTCAGTTGCCAATCTATTTCTCAATCGGTTATCAGACCTTCCTTCATATCAATCAGCAAACCTCTTCATTCAAACGATCAACCAATTCTTGCATCCAACTAATCTGCAATCAATCTCTCACATTCTCTCTCTGGTATAGGTATTCTACTTCAGTCATCTTGCTGGAGGTCTACTACATCAAACTTCTGCTACACAGTGACAACATCAATCATGTCTCTGACTTTTATTTTCAGCGCATAAGAGGTAAGCGTCTGTTCTATGTTTTTATTTGGCTATCTGGTTACTGTTTTTATTTACTATCATTACCCAAATCTTTTCAGACCACAGCCTCGACCTTACTTCCACCCGTATCACCTCTATCCACCCTCTGTTAGTCTGTAGCTCTGTCCAGATTCCTGTACAAAACCCTCAAACAATCCCTTTGACTCCTAAACTGGCTTCCCGAACCTTCAGACAAAAACATCAGACCTTTTTGCAAATCCTAAGACCCTGTCCAGACCCGACCAGACCCTGTCCAAAACTGTTGCCCCGACCGATGCCGGTCATTACCCCTACCGACGCTGGCACTTTAACCAACGTCGGCACCCTTCCTTGACTGACGCCAACGCAGAGACTGACACCAATGACTGTGTAGAGTAGTTTGCTGCATATCAGGTATGCATTCTACTTTTTGTCTTTTATTTGCTTTCATTTTGTCTTTCATTATTTCTACTTCAGTCAAATATTTTGCTTTTTATTAGTGGGTTGATATCCCTTAAGGAAGTCTTCGTACTTCAGGGATCAAGCATTTGCTTGACAACCCACCGTCTCTTCGTCTAACATTTTTTCGTGTTTAGTCTCTTTTTCTTCGCAGGTGTCATTCCTCCACAGCCAAAGAGGAGTACCTTCCAACGTCTGATTTCGGTACGCAAGACTATATCCGGGTATCTAATAACCCTAGACCATCTCTTAGTTTCTCATTTCTATCTTTTGAATGTGAAAGCAATTAGCATAGAAACATTCTAGCACGCTCGGTGGGACCCTAGGGCCTTCCTTGGGTTCTTTCTTTCTTTCGTTCATATAGGTGCATTAGGTTCCTTCCTTTTCGCCTCTTTCGTCTCTTCTAAATGACATCATAAACAGGAATAAAAAGAACTTTTCTTTTCTTTCTTGCACTTTTAGACTAGTCAAAACTCATATTGTTCGACTCTTTCTCCATTCGTCTTCATACAAACAAACATTTTGACTTGGGCTTAAAACATGTCTTTCATTTCTTAGACCACACTCAGTAATTAATAAACGCATATTGAATTAATCTAGTCCACTTGATGTTACATGACCAAACCACTTGCACAAAACAAACATCTTAACTTACCTGAGACAAGGCCCAACTGGGATTTCATACCCCAGCGGATACCTTACCCATCTCGGCGATCCTACTTGGATTTCATCACCAAGGGGAAAGCCCACTCTGTTCTCTGGCAGAGTCTAATCTATAGGGAAAATATATTTTGGCTAAGCGGGCCCAGCTTATCACTGGACTTGTGAAGTGAGGGGAGCTTGCTCCTTAGCACCAGGCCTTGTACAAAACCTAACACAGACTTATTGAGTACCATAACTAACTCGAAACCATCCATAGACTACTTCTTATAGGTCCCGACTCAAAAGCCAATCTTCCTCTACACACATTCTAAGGCATAAGCCACTATAATCCTAATAATTTACTCCTAGGGTTTTAGGATCTGCTTGTGTTCTTCATCTTTTCTATTCTTATTTGCTTGTTTGAGATTGTGAGGACGTTCTTTCTTGCCTTGAATGGTTCTGACTCGTAGTCAAGCCAAGGCTCTAGTCGATCACGCGAGGCATCACCCGCTTCCGTCTACCCCGTCCATAACTAGTCCTATAATGGAGTTCCACTCAGAGACTGAAAGAACTCCTACTAGACCATCCCCGACCCAGATGCCTATTGTCCCAAAAGGGGACCAAGATTTTGCATGATTCTTAGACCTCAACATCAAAGCCTTGCAGCACTATCTCACGAATAGCCAAATGCGAGACTCCTTGGGCAATCCAATCTATGGAATGCCGACCTCTCTTCTCGAAACTGCGGCCGTATCAACAGCGTCCGTAGTTCAACCTTTTGACACCCAGGCTATTTCCTCGACTAATGACCAGCCTTTGACCAACCATCCAAGTGTGGCCTCTCCCTCCATCTTTGGGCCCACTTCCACCGGGGTTTCGGCCCCCTATCAACCTCAGTCCACTCAACCACTTTCTACCCCCTTTCAGAATTTGGTCATCTCTATTCTGCCTACCCTGGCCCCTATCAACACCAAGGTGGCTACCCTTCCATTGGCCCATGTTACCACTAACCAACCCCCTGTGGCAACATCGAGCCTAGCCGTGCCTTCTACCCAACCATCCTTAGTCTTCTCTTCTATCCCTGTGACTAGTCATCCATATGTTGCACCCTTACTGGTACAACCGACTACATCATATGCCTCTTCTAGCCTCTTTCAAGCACCTTACAATCTAGGGGGAGCTCCACCCGCCAATCCATCAATAGATATCATCAAAATGCTGATGGACAAGATGTCCAGCCTAGAGACCTCTGTTTTCGGCTCACACAATACTCTCTCATACGAACAAATTTGCAACGAGCCCATCCATCCTTCCGTTCTGATCCAACCATATCCTAGCCAGTGGAAACTTCCTAAGTCTTTTTGTTTTCAAAGCAAGGAAGACCCACAACAACATTTACGGGCATTCAAACATGCCTGTTACCTTATCACCCACGATGATGCGTTGCTTTTACGCACGTTTCCTATGTCTCTCTCAGGTGCTGCGCTTGACTAGTACAGCTCCCTTACCAGCCATTCCCTCTTCACGTTCACTCAGCTGGCCCAACTCTTCCTCGATCATTTCTCTATCAACATCACCAAGAAGGTCTCAATCACAGACCTCTATTCTATCCGCCAATTCGAGGATGAATCCATTGCTGATTTTGTTGCTCGATGGAGGGGCCTTATCAATCAACTCTCCTTTTCTTTACCCCAACCTGAGCTTATTGAACTTTTCTCCCAAGCCTGCGCTAGACATATTTCTTCTACCTTGAGAGTTCAGACCTTCCACACTTTTGACGAAGCCTTCACGATGGCCTGTAAACTTGAGTTACGTGCCGTCGAGGAGAATAAAGTCAAGTTGCGGAGCAAGAACCCCAACTCTAAGACCAATGACCCCTCTTCTAAGCCTTCCTTGTCCAATCCTAAATCTAAAGCTTCAGCAAATGCTGTGGTCGTTAGATCTTCCTCCTCTTCACCTTCAACTAATCAGCCTAAGCCATCCACATCTCAGAGTGCCACCCACCAATTTTAGCAGAGATACATACAACGACAATATACTCCACTCAGAGAATCATACGCGTCTATGCTGGAAAAACTTGTCAAACAAGGGGTCCTCAATCTCCCCCAGATCTGACCACCTCCACAATTTGATCCCTCACGCGCCATCCCTGCGTGGTATAGGGAAAACGACTTCTGTAACTGCCACCATGTTAAAGGACATGACACGGGCAACTATAAAACCCTTAAAAACATCATCCAAGACATGCTAGAAAAGGGTGACCTCATCCTTGACAATCCCAATGCACCACCTAATCAGGGCATCGACATCTTCAAGCAACCATTCCCCAATCATCCACCAACTCAAAACAATATCCAAACCTTGACTGACAACATTCACGAACACAATATACGAACAGTCAATACGGTCTCGCCCTTCATTTCCAACCAACCTCAAGAGGTGAGTCCATCCATCAGTCCATCACATGTGGACGAACCTATTTCTCCGGTTAGTTCTCCGTCAACCTCTCTCATCTTGGAGGATGCCTCGACCTTACCAGCACTGCCAGTTTCACCATCCTCCTTCCTGCTGCCCATGGAGGACCTAACCCTTCCTACTCCTTAACTGCAAGTGGAGGGCACAATCATCCCTGCTCTTTACCCACTTGAGGAGCCTCATTCTCTGGTTTCTTCTCCCCCAGGGAAGAACCTACCTCTCCTTCGTCTCCAACCACAGACGAACCTGTCACGACTCCATCATGCCTTGGGTCTGAGACCACTACACCAGTCTCATCTTCAACCCCACAATCATCCACATCTTCTCAAGAACCCAAACCTCATCCCACATCTTCTCAGCAATTTTCTCGACTAGTGGAGAAACTCAAACTTCTCCCTTCTAGGAAAGTGGAGCATCAGGGATTGTGGGAGCATCTCACAGCTCTTTAACATGCCCGTGCCCTCTCGTCTCATGCAGCTAATCCTCCCATGGTGAAATCTCCCAAGACCTTTAACAAAAACCAGACTCCTGTTTCTAAGCCTCAACTGACCCCATCAAAACCAAAACCTGCATCTACCCCATCTAAACCTATCAAGTCACTTGGAGTTCGCCCTGTCTCCAACCTCACTCATCTGCAAGTGAAGGTGGACCTAGACCAAACCTTGACCAATAGTAGTCTTCAACCCAAGTCACAGAAGACTACTAAACCACAGAGGTGAATGCCTCCTCCTCTATCATCATTGCCCTCCATTTTGGGCCCCCATCCTTCGACCCTGACCAGAATCCTTCCCACTCTGACTTTTAATCAAAACCGGTTACCTCCTTTGCTTCCTTTGCCTACCGCTAGCCGAACCTCTCCCAAAAGGGCGGTACCTCTCACAAAGAAAGTATCATCTCCACCTGTCACCGCACTGTCAATCCAAAAGGTGGTACGGAAGCCTCCTCTGACTCTGCCCAAGCAAAAGTCACCAGTATTACACACAGTGACGAGCACGAACCCTTTAGTGGGCTCATACTCTTTGATCTTGCATTGACTTTTTTAGACTTCCAGCATAACCCTTCTGCCCATCAGGCCTTTCTAAACCTCTCGAGTCTAAGCCCTCCTGGTTCGACGACATGAAGATTTGCTTATATCATCATACGCCAGGACACGATACCGAGACTTGCTATGCCCTCAAGACCGTCATTCACCGCTATCTGGAGAAAGACACTCTTCTATTTGAGGACACTCTCGACCAACCCCTGACTCCTTCTCATAACCCTCTGACCTCTTTAGACCCATCAACATCTCATCAGCAGACCATGACCCCTTCATCTCCTTTACCCCCTATCTTCAAAATCAATGCCATTCACATAACCACCAGGTCACAAAAGGACAAGGCAAAGGAAAAAGCTGCCATTCCTTGGACCTACCCTTTCATCCAGCCACCTCAACCGCCCAAGCCTAAGATTTCTATCCTTGGCGCGCCTCAACCCTCTTCTTCTTCCTCTTCAGGGACAATTCATGACTCTATGTTGAAACAACTTCACCAGATGCCTGTGAAGATGTCCCTTTATGACCTCATCCAAACCTCACCCCAGCATCATCAAGCCCTCATCAGAGCCCTGCAGGCAGCGGAGGTTCAACCCGAGGACCCCCAGCCACTTGTTGCCCTTGTCCACTCTTTAGCCCCTGTTGCCTCCATCACATTCAGCAATTCTGAGATTCCCACATCCAACACGGAAGATCAGGACGCCGCCCTCTTCATCACTGCCTATGTTGATCAGACACGCATTAAATGTGTTATGATCGACGAAGGTGCCAACATCAACATTATCTCCACCCATGCCTTTGAACATTTGGCTCTTCCCAAGACTTGCATCTCCAAAACTGATGTAATCTTGTGTTCCTTTAATGACACCACTGCCACAACCATTGGCACAGTCATCCTTCACATTCACGTTGGTCCACACACAGTCTTGGAGCTCTTCTATATCATCAAAGGAGAGTTTCAATACAACATCTTGCTAGGCCGACCCTGGATCCGTGCCATGGCCTGTGTCCCCTCCACCCTGCATCATTGTGTGAAATTTGAGCATGATGGGCAAGTCCATACCATTCCCGCTGACCCTTCACCCTTCAAAACTTGTAACACCACCTATCGTCCAAATGACGTTCTCATTCCTATCAAGCCATCAACCCCGACACCACCTCCATCTGCGGAAGCTTCAACCAGTTCGCAACTGGCGGTCGCCCTCACACCTCCCCTTCAAGCGATGACCACATATCCCATGGAAGACATCTTCCAAAGACTTTCATTGGGGGAATATCGCTTGCTAGCCTTAGACATGTTCCAAACTCCACAAGAGTATGGACACCTTCATCACAGCCCTAGTTACGACCATCAGATCGAGATGATCGTGCCTTATGGTCCTCCTCACCTCCGAACCAACCTTATCTATGGGGGGCTTGATCAAGCTCCTACTGATTACAATCCTCTTTCTTCACCTCAACCTTTCACATCAGACTTCTCATTTCTTGGGAACCTCGCCTTTGCACACATTTACCTTTACAGGTGTGCATGGAAGGGTTTTGGCTTCGGACGCTATGAGCAGGGCTCCCATTAGCCCATCAAACCGCTCAACGATGATGATGCCAAGAAACAGTATGGCCTGGGATATCACGACCCCACTCAGACCCCTACAGACCTTTGCCCCGAACCAACTATTGACCAATCTCCTCCAGGCTCACCCATTCGTCCTCCTTCACCTACAGAGTCGGTGGTTTCCATCCCTCCTAGTTTTTTTTTTCCATAAACACCATCCGCTTGGAACCCTTGACTTATCAGCACAATGGGGTGTCCAGGTCTCTCCCTCTCATTTTTCCCAACATGGTAGAAGATGAGTTGGCAACCATTCACACTGTCCACTGCGTTGATGACGATGCCATTCTTTCCTACATGGGTGCCGATGACTCTTTCATCCAGCACTCTCTCCCTTCTGAGACCCAGGTTATGTTAAATGAATCAACCATTGACATCAACTTCCCTTCTTCTAATGTTCCTCACGTCTTAAAGATTAGACAATCTTTAGATGCTCAAGAGCAGCTTGACTATACCCAGTTCCTCTCATACCATAGCAAGGCCTTTGCCTGGACCTACCGTGACATGCCTGGCATCGACCCTACCATCGCTACCCATAACATTGTCACCAAACCAGAGGCTAAGCCTGTTAGGCAAAAGCTTCGAAAGATGCATCCTCACGTTGCCCTCCTTGTCAAAGAGGAGCTTTAGCGCTTCCTTTTTGTCTCCTTCATCCAGCCCATCGATTATTTGCAGTGGGTCTCTAACATCATCCCAGTCACCAAGGCGACTGGGGGGATCTAGATCTGCACAGACTATCACGACCTTAACCTAGCCTGTCCCAAAGACGACTTTCCTCTTCCTAACATTGACCAGCTTGTTGATCTCATGGCCGGCCATGAGATGCTATCTCTCATGGATGGGTTTTCAGGATACAATCAAATCTTGATTGCTCCAGAAGATCAGCACAAGACCACTTTCATTACCCCATGGGGGACTTTCTGCTATCGAGTCATGCCTTTCAGCTTGAAAAATGTAGGCGCCACATATCAGCGTGCGATGACCTACATTTTCCACGATCTCCTCCATAAAATTATGGAGGACTATGTGGACGACCTTCTTGGCAAGTCCAAGCTTCATCGTGACCATTTGACCATTCTCAAAATCATCTTCTCTCGCCTTCTTCAATACAATGTCTACCTTAACCCCAATAAATGTGTCTTTGGGGTCCTCTCTGGCAAGCTTCTCAGCTTTATCATTTCTTTTCGTGGCATCGAGATAGATCCCGCCAAGATCCACGCTATCCTCGAGATGCTACCCCTGACCAATCTCAAGCAGCTTCGCAATCTATAAGGGAAGCTCCAGTCCATTCGTCGTTTCATTTCACAGCTTTCTGACCGCTGCCAACCTTTTCATCATCTCCTTAAGAAGGACGTCTCTTTTACATGGGATAAGGACTGTCAAGAGGATTTTGAAGCCCTTAAACGCTATCTGGTCTTTCCACCAGTCCTCATTCCACCAAAAGATGATCAACCCTTCTACCTTTATATCTCTGTCACCAACCATTCGTTAGGTGCCATGATCACACACCGAGACGAGCATCACCGTGAGCAAGCAGTCTACTATATCAGCCAAACACTGGTCGACTATGAAACTCGATATACTCATACCGAGAAATGCTATTTGGCGTTAGTCTTTGCCACTACCAAGCTTTGCCACTATCTTCTTAACCACAAAACCTTTGTCATCACTCACACCGACCCTCTTAAGTTTATGCACTCCAAGCCATATCAACATCAACGTATGGCTGGGTGGCTCATGCTGCTTACTGAGTTTGACCTCGAATTCATCTAGCAGAAATCTATCAAGGGGCAAACCATCACTAATCAATTGGCAGATGCCCCTCTTCCCAACAATCAACCTTCGCAGTGCGAGTTTCCTTATGAGTCTATCGCTGCGCTTTCCACCGATGACACTGTCTACCAAATGACCATGTTCTTCGACGACTCCAAATGTTAACTTGGTGGGGGTGCGGGAGTCATTCTCATCCCACTCGATGGTGAGCCCATGCCTTTGTCTTTCAAGCTCGACTTTAATTGTACCAATAATATGGCTGAATACGAGGCCTTAATTTTGGGACTTCAGACCGCCCTCTCTCTCAGCATCAAGTCCATCAACATCTTCGGTGACTCGCAGCTTGTCGTCAATCAGGTCAATGGTTCATACCTCTGTAAAAATGAAATTTTGCAAAGGTATAAAAATTGTGCTGACATTCTCCTTGCATCTTTCGACCATTACCTCTTGTAGACTATTCCTCGATCCACGAATAAGTTTGCTAACACCATGGCTTCTCTCGCTTCACATATCCCATCTTCCTCATCTACATCCAGACTTTTTGTCACAGTGCATCATGTGTTGTTGCCTTCCTATATCTCTCCTAACATTAATCATGTCAACACCATAGACTCTAGCCCATGAGATGTTTGGTATAAGCAACTTGTGGACTTCTTATCTTTGTCTGTCATCCCTCCCAATCTCTCTAGCAAAGCACGGCGAGCTTTTATCAAGCGTATTGCTCGCTATACCATGCTAGGGGGTTTTCTCTATAAGCGAGGCTTCGACGGCCTCCTTATTCGTTGTCTCACCTCCACTGAAGTATCTCAGGCCATTAAGCAAGTCCATGATGGGATTTGTGGCAGACATTTCAGTGGGAATTCAGTTGCCAAGCGCATCCTTCATCTGGGATATTATTGGCCGACCCTTCATCAAGATTGTAGAGACTATGTTCGGCGTTGCATCAAGTGTCAGCAACACTCTAACTTGCTTCATCTTCCTAGTCACGCCTTACAAGTCGCTCAAGATTTCTGGCCTTTTTCTCAGTGGGGCATAGATCTCATCGGTGAGATTAACCCTCATTCGTCTCTTCGTCATCAATCCATCATCACTGCCACCGAGTATTTCACCAAGTGGGTGGAAGCCATTCCTCTCATCTCCACAAAAGTTGACAAGATTGCCAACTTCATCAGCAGCCACATCATCTGCCACTTTGGTGTCCCTCATAAAATCATCATCGACAATGGCAAGTCCTTCAAAAACAAGACTGTCCAAAAACTCTACGACTCATTTGGCATCAAGCTCAATTTCTCTTCGCCTTACTACCCACAAGCAAATGGGCAGGCTGAGGCTTCCAACAAAATCTTGACTAAAATTCTCATGAAGGTGGTCAGCGACACTGGAAGGGATTGGCATATTCACATTCCCTTCACTTTGTGGGCCTACCACACTAGCATTCAAACCTCCATGGGTGCTACCCCTTTCTCTCTCGTGTACGAAACAGAGGCTGTCCTACCTCTCGAAGTATAGATCCTGTCTCTCCGCATCTCTCTGCATGACATTGTTACTAACGATGACTTTTGTCAAGATCACTTAGCTCAACTTGAGTTACTTGACGAGCGCCGTCTTGCTGCCCTCAACCATCTCCATGTCTATCAACATCGCATCAAGCGAGCCTATGACAAAAATCTGCGAGAATGAGATTTCAATATCGGAGACCTCGTCCTCAAAGAGAATCATCACGTGACCAATATGGAGCGAAGTAAACGAGGCAAGTTTGCCCCTAATTGGCTCAGACCTTTCATTATCATGCACAAGTATGGATCAGGGACGTATCGTTTGTCTTCTCTCGAAGGATGACCAGAACCTGCACCTCTTAATGCGTTGCATCTGCGACCATTCTACTATTAGTCGAGTACTCGTCCACTTGACATTTATCTTGAGCTCGTCCCTTGTGCAATCCCCATCCTCATAGTCCTCATTCCTTTCAACCCTACTCCCCTTAACAAATCCTATATACCCCTTTTATACAGTATGGATGCTTTGTCCTAATAAAAGGGAACCCTTGACCTTCTATAGTCTGGTCCATGACTCACATTTCTGTCAAAACAAATCAAGATGTCAAAAAAATCCAAGGTCACCAAATCGCATCAAAAGGCAGACTGCTCCCTCGAAGGATAGCTATATTATCATTGTTGTAGCTAATAGACTGCTCCCTCGAAGGACAGCTATTCAAAACCCTTATATATAAAGCAAAATATAGACCACTCCCTCAAAGGATGGCTATGATTAACTCTTGCTACCAACAATAATATTTCTTAGCAGCTTCCCGCATTGATCAGCTTCACAAATGACCACCAAGCAAAATGACATCTCTCTGCAGACTTCCCGCATCGATCAGTCTGCACCCAAAAAAAAAAAAAAACTGGTCATGGACTTGGCTTATAGTTGTCTCAGGGTCTCTTATAAAAAGGGGTAAGGTTATCTCTGCTCTTAAAATGGGTTACCCTATATCCTCCTATCCTAACACCTTCTCAAGGGACTTCGAGCTCACTTTAGTGTCAAAGTGATTCGATTACCACTCTAACACAACCTCTGGTCAACGACGTCATGCATGAACGGGGCTCTTGGTTCTAATAACCCCTATCTATGCTGTCATTTTGGGCCTTGTCAATGAAAGAGCAATATGCCTTTCACTTTTTCTTCACCTTGGTCACGTTCAACTTCATCACTTGTCAAACCTAACCAAGCCAACCCAACATTTTTAGACCTATCACATCATCATAACCTATTCACACTAGTTTCTATGGACACCAATACACATGGAAACTATCGACTAGATGCAATTTATGTTAAGCAAAAACCAATACTTGTTGAAGCATAAATAGACCTCAATTCATTTTTAGCATACGTCCATCACGACTATGGAAAATTGTTAGGGATGAAAGACCACATCACCAATGTTACAGAATACACCATTTGGAAAAGGCTGTAACATCTTTTTTCTCCTCATCATTTCGACCTTGACCAAGACCAGTCTATCGACCACTTTCACCACCTGTCTACCACTCAGACTCCTAGTTTCAAACTACATTGGTCTGAGGCCCTTCACACAAGGGCTATGTAGGCAGCACTCAGATGATACAATATCTTTTGGGGTTAGCTCAACCACCTTCGTTTGATCGTCTCTCTGATGGACAAACCTTCTTTCTTCCTTTTGACCATGACCTTGTCCTCGACCAAGCCCAATCAATCACTTCGACCCTTTTCCTCCCTCTTTGGGAGAACTACATTGGCCTGAGGCCCTTAGGACAAGGGCTATGTAGGCAGCACTCAGTTGACATGGGGTCTTCTGGGGTTAGCTCGGCCATCCTCTTCTTCCTTTCTCCCGTCTCATTCTTTCATCACCTGCAAGTCACATCACAAACAATCGCATATTTTCATAATCATTAACTAAATCAAAACATCAACATCAACATCATTAAATATCAAATCATATATCTTAGTCATCATATTCATTAGCCATCATATTCATCATTATATTAGTCATCATAACCACAAACATAGCATCATAACATCATCATCATACACATCATATTAAAACATGTATCGAATCAAAGTACCATAAATATTAAACACATCTATGATCAAAATCACATCATATATATATATATATATATATATATATATATATATATACAATGTTTTATACAATCGCACAATCTGTGCCTCTGTCTCTCTCTCATACATCTTGCATCATCGGCATGCAGGCCGGTATATACATCATGTCAAAACTCTGCCCTCAAGGCTGTGGCTGTGGTGGTGGTGGCAGTGGCTGAGAAGACGTTGTATCCTCTCCCACCTTTGATCTGGGCCGCCTGCACGAACCTGTAGCAGTCGCTCGTGACATAGAACGCTATCAGCTCTGCTCTGCCCTCATCTCAGAGTATCACTGTATCTGAGGGAACCCCCTGATGGCCCTCTCATAATATGCAATCTCATCTAGTGCATCACTGTATCTAATGAGAGATACAGTCTGCGGTGGACCCATCTGTCCTACTACTTTGCCCTACGCTGAACCCTACAGCTGTGAAAACCCTGAATGCACTGACACTGACTATGTGGGCTGCTGAACTGGCTGCTGAGATGGCTGCTGCATCGAGCCCTGTCCCCTCAAGCCCTATCTTACCAATGCCTATACCTGGGCTGCAGTCAGCTGACTCTCCAACATAGTGACCTGTCCTGTCAAAGCAGCCACCTGTCTTGTCACCCCTGCCAGCTGCCCCTATAAAATCGTGACCTGTCCCTATAAAATGGTCACCTAGGCCTGTGCCGCATCCCTCTCCTACTGCACTATGTCTCTCTCCTCATAGGCTGCATCCCACTCCCTGGTGATAACCTATAAATCTGGCTGTGGCCCTGCCTGAACTCCTGTGTACTACCCTACCCACCATGCTGTGTAGGCCTCTGTACAACCTGGGTCAGCCATCCCAGGTCCTGACGGTAACTCCTCAAAATCTAGCTCCTCTATCTCCTCTGGCAGTGGGAGCAGTGCCTCTATATCATCCCGCCTATACTACAAAAATGCGAGAGGAACATCCTGTAGCAGCCCATACTAATGCCGCACTCTCTCTACTGGAATCCTCTCGAGCTCACTGGCTCACCTGCCCCTGACCCATCTCAGGCTCTGTACCCCAACCAACTGCTCCCCCTGGTCTCTAAACACTAGATATCCCAGGTATGATCTCCAAATGATGTCTTTTGGAATCAGGGCCTCCAGCACCCCTCGGTAGTGGTCAATATCCCTGACCACTCCATCCACTCGCATCTGCGCCATCATCTCACGCCATCACCTAAATCTAACCCTGAAGCCAGCCTGAATCGCCACTGGAAGGCTGAGAGGTCATGTCACCATGATATGCTTGTATGCCCAGTAGTGCAGAAGGTGGCCTACACACAGACTATACCATTGTCGCTGACTGATGCCCCATAGCTCTCTGTATATCTGGACCAAAAAGACTGGTGCCCAGGCAAACACTGTCTGGTGCTCAATCATGTTTATCAAAACTCCAGTCATGGTGATCGAAAACTTGCCTCCCTCCACATCTGGGAGTGCATACACTGTAATCCTGATCATCATCAGGATAGCCAGCTGATGTGCATCCTCATCTGCCACGTACAGAGGCTCATAAGCAAAACTTGTTGAGTGATAGCTCGTCTCAGCGACGTGCTCCCCAAACAATGTAACCATGTGTATATCATGCGCCTCTCTTGAGCACGCATATATGTCTGCTCTGTGTACCGACAGCCGTAAAATCTAGTACACGTCCTCAATCGTGACCGTCATCTCGCTCGTGGGTAGGTGGAAAGTGTTGGTGGAATGGTCCCACTGCTTGATCAGCACCACCATCAGGCTCACATCTCGCACCACTCTGCAATAGCATCTCAACCTGCCTAGTCCAATTGCACTCATCTGCGCCCACTCCTCGACCGTCACACCTCTGTGCATCTGTGTTAGTAAAGTCAGGAGGCGATCCTGCAGCATCAGAGTCTACCTCGCCTGCATCCACCCAAGTCAATCTCATGTTAAAAATTTTCCTCCCATTTCTATTTTGATTAACCTATCTGACCATCTATGCCTATTCTGACACCCGGGAAGCCCTTGGCATCACTTTGACCCTTCGAGTTGACCATTTTTCATCACTCATTTTGACCAGGCAGCCACTGACATCGGTTATCATGCCGGTCACGACACTCACCTAACTGACGTCGGTCACCTAATGACCGACATCGGTAGGTTAGTGACCGACGCCAGTCTCTGGTTAGCTGACACTGGCGTACCCACCGACGTTGGTGATTGGTTCGGCCCTAAGGCTGAACGGGGCGAGCCCTAAATTTAGGGCTTCCCCATTATTGACTCCCCAACCCCCCAAATCACTCTTAAATTACTCCTAATCTATCATAGACCCCCTACCCACCTTCCTAGCTACCCTCCCCCCTCAATTTCTACCTAAACAATCAAAAATTTCAAAAATCAAATCAAAGCACAAATCAACCATTTGAGCTCATTAGGGCCTCCTACCTCGTCCTGACGTCGTCGGCGTGGTGGCACGATGGGTGTCATTGGTGGTGGACCCCCCGCGGGTCCTCTACTCCCCTCGGCCATCTCCTCAACGTCCAAATCTCTGCAAACTCCACCTGGCCCACACGCATCTCTGCAGCCTCCAATTTCTCTCCACGCATCTCTCTCTCTCCACCAATGCTTCTTTGACACCTCACACTACTCCTCGGTCAACCTAGTGTCACTTTCACTCACTTGGCTCCAGAGCTCTTTTCTCTCAGTCAACTAAATCACAAATGACTTTTGGTCAGCCGCCAATCCGGTTTTGTCAACTTTGATAGGCCGCTGACCTCGGCATAAGCGTGCCCTATACCACCGACGTCGGCCGATATCCTACCGACGTCGGTCCCTTTGGGCCACCGATGACAGTTTTATTACCGATGTCAGCGACGTTCAAACCCCCTTTTTTCATCACGTTGCCCCAAAATCATGCCCTCAATTAGTCAGCCCTCCAGTACAAGTCATTTTGGCCCCCTGGGGCACACTGGAGATCACTTTTGCCTCCATCCATCGACCACCAGACCTTGGAGATCATGACCATCTTCTTTAACTGCGACTACTTCCAAAGTGATTTTGCCTTGGTTGTTTTTGCATGTATGCTACCTCATGATTGGTTAGCAAAATTGTGCGCACACTTTTGACCTTCACAAGTATAGGATCGCAAGCTGGTTGATCCCCACTACTTGTGACATTTTCATGTATTCGGGAGCACTTCCTGAGCCTGGGATACCTGGAACACGACAACTATTGGAGCTTCAGCTTAGATTGAATAACCCAATCAGCAGATGACTAAATGCTGGGGCCTAGTTATTTCAATTTTGGCACTCCTTGACCCTCGACCTGCGATAATTTGACCTGACCATCCTCATGAAGTGGTGTACATGCAATCATGACTTTTGCAGCATTCTCACTCTATCTTCACCCCTTTTTCATCCAATCTTTGTCAAATCAGCACCCAATTCTAGGTTCCCTTTTCTCGACTCCTGCTTTGAGGGGGAATACCTCATCCATAATCAGGACAACCAACCCTCCTATTTTTGTCTTGCAGTTCATTCGAACAACCAACAAGACGGAATCGACCTTATCCCACACTTGGGGCAACCAACTCCTATTTTTGTCTTGCAGTTCATCTAGAACAACCAACAAGACAAAAAGGGGCAAATGTAGACACCGTAATTATGTCTAACCCTTGTTGTCCTCCCCTTAACCCCCATTTTAGTTTTCCATGCCTATTTAACCCCTGTCGACCATTTTCCCACAAGCCTTGACCCTGGCAGCATGTAAAAATGAGCAGAGAGCTAAAGTTAGCCTTTGTCCCCATTCTGCATCTATCGACGACGGTCATAACCTGGCCGACGTCACCGATGTCGGTCATTTATCGGCCAATGTCGGCAGTCCTGCTAACGTCGGTTATCTTTAACACTGCGTTCTCGACCCGAATGCAAGAACCGTTATCCATTATCCATTATCCATTTGGTTGCCAATCTATTTCTTGATCGGTTATCAGACCTTCCTTCGTATCAATCAGCAAACCTCTTCATTCGAAGGATCAACCAATTCTTGCATCCAACCAATCTACAATCAATCTCTCGCATTCTCTCTCTGGTACAGGTATTCTACTTCAATCATCTTGCTGGAGGTCTGCTACATCGAACTTCTGTGACACAACGACAACATCAATCATGTCTCTGACTTTTATTTTCAGCACGTAAGAGGTAAGCATCTATTCTATGTTTTTATTTGGCTCTCTGGTTACTATTTTTATTTAATATCATTACCCAGATCTTTTCAGACCACAGCCCCGAACTTACTTCCACCCGTATCACCTCTATCCACCCTTTATCAGTCTGTAACTTTGTCCAGATTCCTGTACAAAACCCTCAAACAATCCCTCTGACTCCTAAACTGGCTTCCCAAACCTTCAGACAAAAACATCAGACCTTTCTGCAAATCCTAAGACCCTGTCCAGACCCGACCAGACCCTGTCCAAAATTGTTGCCCCGATCGACGCCGGTCATTACCCCTACCGACGCCAGCACTTTAACCGACGTCGGCACCCTTCCTTGACCGATGCTGGCATAGAGACCGACACCGGCGACTGTGTAGAGTAGTTTACTGCATATCAGGTACGCATTTTGCTTTTTGTCTTTTATTTGATTTCATTCTGTCTTTCATTATTTCTACTTCAGTCAAATATTCTGCTTTTTATTAGTGGGTTGATATCCCTTAAGGAAGTCTTCGTACTTCAGGGATCAAGCGTTTGCTTGACAGCCCACCGTCTCTTCGTCTAACATTTTTTCGTGTTTAGTCTCTTTTTCTTTGCAGGTGTCATTCCTCCACAACCAAAGAGGAGTACCTTCCAACATCTGATTTCGGTGCGCACAACTATATCCGGGTATCTACTAACCCTAGACCATCTCTTAGTTTCTCATTTCTATCTTTTGAATGTGAAAGCAATTAGCATAGAAACAACACCTTTCCCATTTTCCATCTCGTTCTCATATCCAAAACCACCATTGCTTTGCTTCATTATCTATCATCATCCATGCTTACTTGGTCAAGATACCACCTACTTCTTCACTCGCCTATCATCATTTTTGTGGCCTCATTTCACTCCTTTTTCTTCCTATTTCCTTTCTTCTATTTATTTCCTTATTTTTCATTTTTATCACCAAACTATTTTCTCCTTAATAGATTTTTAGACTTATTTTCAAACCCTTTGTGGCCTTCCAAATTTCCCATCCTCCCCTTTACCCTTCACGATTGTTACACTTCTTTTCTCATCCTTTTCAATTCTCTAATATGTCATTCTTTAGTGCATTCCTCACCCCCATCATCTCCTACCTTTTATTTTTCTTCTCTTTTCTCCATTTCATTTCATTTTTTTCATCTCCCTTAATGACATTCCTTGTTCTTCCCGACCTTCCTTTCTTTTTATATGTCCATGCCTAGCTCCTTCCATCCTTCTCTACCTTCATTTTTATCTGTGACCTCATTATTTTCTCTACCTATCTCTTCATCCATCTCCTAGTCTCCCTTCACCTCATCCCTTGTTGGATCTCCCTTATATTCTCTAATTCAACCTCCACCTCTTTAGAGTGTGATCACTAGTTATACCACTTCTACATGCATCTCCTTGTCTGATTCCTTGTGTCCTCCATGCCCTTGCTTTAATGCATGAAATCCACAACCTGCTTGCTCATTTAATTAATATTATTTTTATTTGCCTCAATCCATATTCTAAAACCCCTCAGAGTCTTTCTTTGAATTCCCTCAAAACTCAATGCTTACTTATTTTGGGGCCCCACTAGTTCAAGGGTCCAAGGTTCAAATCTTCACCACTTCTCATTTACCTATTATGCTCCTTTTCTTCCCTGAATCATTGAATACTACCCTTCCATAGCTTGTTAATGACATTATTGTGGAGTGTGCACAATGTCAGCTTATTTGAATGGTGATGAAAGAACTCATCGGGTCACCATGGCAATTTGGGACATACCAAATTCTTTAAATATTGGTAAAGCATATTTATCCCTTTTTTATTTAAAATGGCGGCAAGAATTTCATGCTTAAAATTGCTTATCCATGGCTACAAATTCCTTTTACATAGTTGAAGCAATCATATAATTGCCTTCTAGGTAATCTCATCCATTGTTTTACAAAACCAATCAAAAAACTATTTGATAGACAGCTTTTCCACCCTTTGTCACTTCCCTTTTTCCAATGTCCTTCAACTGGACCTAACTGCATGATATCAAATTAGGGAAACCAAGTTAACCAATACTCCCCACCTCAGAAGAACTACATTAGGCCTGAAGTTCCTTTTGGACATTATGTCCATGGAACTATGTATGCAAAGTCCACTTGCCTAGGGCATATGGAATTCGATCAACCACCCCATTATAACCAACCAACCCACTTTCCCATGCCCACCTCAATGTTAGTCCCTTTCAACCTAACATATTACATGGTTAGTGATGACCTCACCCCTTTGGATCATATAAACCAATTTTGCCATGTTGAACATTTGAATTTGCACCACCTCGTGCACAACCATACCATTTGTGTTTTTCTTTGGGATCAATTCTTACCCTGGATGCCTATGAACAACATTGACCCTATCTAGGAGCCTCGATAAGACTAGCTTGATCAGCTATGACCAATGTTGGGGACCAGTTACCTTGTCATTTATCCTAGGACCTGACCTTATTGTTACCAACATTAGTAGGTTTAATCTTTACGTAATATTGACTATCAAACTTAGTCATGTTTTATACACCCATTGGCATTTCACATGCCCAACTACCTTGTGGTACTACCTAGTGCCTCCCCACCAACTGTTTATCAAACCTGCAACTTATTTGACCTTTCCTCATTGACTCTTAGTTTGAGGGGGAACACCTCTTCCCATACTTAAAGTAACCTGACGTTTGACCAAGTAATTTATTTTTGTTTTATAGCTTGTTAATTCAAAGCCACATAACAAATAAGGGTAAAATTTAGACACTAGAAAACTATACACTTGAAGTTTTCAATGACTAAATGCCTCGAGACCTCCCTAAAGACCTCCTAAACCTTTTTAACCCTTAACAAACCCCTCTTAACCTAACCAAATCACTATTATCCTAGTCACAAAATATTATTCAAAATCACTATTTGAAAGTACTATTCACTATCACTATTTACTGTGGGACCTACTATCACTATTCATGATGACATTACATATGGCATGGCAAGTGACATGGCATGTGACATGGAAAGTGACATAGTAAGTGACATATAAGGTGATATGTCAAGTGACATGGTTTAAAAGTGACGTGGCTTGATGTGGGACATCATACCCCACCTAGGACCTTTTCCTAATGTGCTTAATGACCTCATTGAAGCATCACAAGGCCCCTCCTTAAAATATGGAAAATTTCCCCTTAAGAGGCCATCATTCAAAATATATTTTGCCTTCACATGTGAAAGTAGCCTTTAAAAAGAGATACCTACCTCTTTAAAGACAAAAGGCACCCATTTTTGACTTCTTAGCCCAAATGGGAGACTCACCAACCCAAATGGGAATCCCCACCAACCTCATCTTTGACTATTCATGCACCGCATGGAAAATGGAACCACATTTGGTGTGTCACCTCTTTAAGTGCTTGGATGAAGAAAAGAAAGGGTGGTGAAAAGTCTTTAAACCTCATTCAAACCCATGTGCATGATTCCCATTCAAAATTGGGCTCATGTGCAAGGTGGGAGACACACCAACCCAAATGGGAATACCTATGATCAAAGTGGAAATCCCAAAAAACTCATCCTTGACTTTTTTTTGAGCCCCATTTGGAAAAAATTGCCACATTTCACTATTCCCCTCTTTTAGCATGATTCTTCACAACAAATGCTATAAATACCCCCCTCTCCTTCACCCAAAAAAAAATTTGGAAGTTAGTATTTGGTTCTTAACATATTATTGTAAGTTTTTGAAGGAGGACATCATTTTGGAGGTCATCATCATCTTGGAGGAGAAAATATCAAATCAACAAAGTTCTGTTAAAATTGCCTCAAGCTCCATCAACAACAACATCTTCATCAACCATCTTCATCAAGCATCAAGGTAATATTTGTTTGCTTTCTTGTATTCCATTTATTTCATTTCTTGGCCTTATTCATTCCTTGACCTCACACCTTTAGCCAATTTTCCTCTTCTCTTTTAATCCCTTTAACTCCCTACCCTATTATCCATTTACTTCTTTTTCCATTCACCCTTTACGTCCTTCTTACCGCCTTGACCATTTACCCCTTTTGCCTCTTTGCCATCTTGACCTCTTGACCTCATAACCCCTTTAATCATTTATCTTCCATTTCTTGACTATCATTTACCCATTTAAACATTTACCAACTTAATCAAAACCTTATAATTTCATTTTTACTCTTGTCATAAACCTAACCAAAACCACCATTTTGCCTTAACCAATTTTTAACATTAGTATAACCGAACTAGTTGCTTTATTTTGGTTAACTTAGCAAAGCATTTAATTATCTTGTATTAAATTTAGTTGTTTGCTAGTTTTAATTTTAGTTTTCTATAATTTAATGTAAGAATATATTTATTTTATCATCTCAACTAAATGTTTAAAGTAGGTGGATTGACAGCCTCCTAGAAAGCTTTCACTTTTAGGATCTAGCTCATGCTAGGCAATCCACCCATCTACTTGTCTAACAAATAAGTTTATTTTAGTGTTTTATTATTTTTAGGTCATCCTCCCAAGCCAAAGAAGATCTCTCCATAATCACTTGGATCCAATGCGTGCACTTTAATAGGTATTCTTCCACACCCTTCTTAATTAGTTTCTTCTTTTCACACTTAAGAAAAAACAAAATTAGATAGAAATAAATACCATTTCCTCTAGGGTACGAACCATTGAAGTTTGATAAATACAAGGGTAGAGGAGAACCTAAGGCTAATTTAATAGAATTCTTTGTTGCTTTCTAGCCAATGGCTTAGAGTGGCATATATCTCCTACTTTTTTTCCCTCAGAGTTTAGTAAGATAGGGCTTGGAATGGTTCCTATAATTACTGAAGAACTCAATATCTGATTTTGATGACCTTTCAAATAATTTTGTGAAGTATTTATCCTATAATATTGAACAAGATATTTCATTGGTAGATTTAACTGAAGCCAAGCATAAATCTAGTGAAAGCTTTGCAAACTATCTACAGTGATGGAGAACACTTGCTAGTTGCTTCACCCATAGTTTACCAGACAAGCAATTCACCACTATGTTTACCAAAAATTTACAGAACAAGATATCTTACCATCTAGAGCTACAATGTGTGCACACTTTTAAATAGATCATCGACAAAGGTTTTCTAATTGAAAAGGCCCTTATTAACAAAGGGATTATCAATCTTACCTCATCGAATCAAAACCAAAACAAAAACCAAGGAAATGGCCAAAATTATAGCCAACTCCAAGTCCAAGTGCAAATGTCATCACTAGACCAGGCCAATAATTATGAAAAATCTAAGAAATTCAACTGTAACAAGAATGTTGTTAGACATGGAGTAATAAAGTCGTGACATGTCCAAATGGTGCAAACATCATCTGCTCAGCCAATTTTGAAAATGAAAATTACTTCTCACCAACTTATTCAGCAAGTGCAACCTTTGTAGTAGCCTAGACCAACTCAAAAAATGCAATAAATTTTGCCTTTACAAACCCCTCATCTAAGGGTAAATGTGCCTACTCATCACATCTTTAATGACCTTAGAGAACCCATTGAAGCCGTGTTTTATAAACTACCTGTCGCTAATTTGATTAGTTGCCCAATTTCAAAGTACTATCTTGAGGGCATTCCTTATCTAGATTGGCATAGGGAGAATGAATTCTATGAATACCATTAGCTTAATGAGCATAATCTATGCCATTGTGTGAAAATCAAGAATCTCATTCAAAATATGTAGGAAAATGGGGAGATAACATTGGATAATAAAGATTCTACATCCAATCAGAATCTAGGTATTTATCAAAATCCTTTTCCATAACTTAATAATAACACCAATCAATAACAAAAACAATAAAGGCCAAAACAATAACGACAATAAAAATATTATCAATAACAACAACGTCAACCAAATAGATGAAACTAAGGTGAAATAATGCCAACACCCAACAAACTTACCATGTAGTTGCACATGACTACAACAAAGTTGTAGGCCATATTTCAAGAGGTAGAATTTCCACCATCTCCATCAATTCAAGACCAAGTATGATGTAGAGGGATTCTCCTATTAGTCTCAAATATGTTAAAACAAAAAACTCTTTCATCAACATTACCTTTGCCTATACCAACTAGTATTGTATTTGATTATCTGGATTTATTCTTGACTCTCCAACTTTGTCTTTAATCACTTTTCCTTTTAGTTTTATTTATTCCTCCTTTTTCACAAACTTTTTCTACACTAACTATGTAATTATTGACAAAATTCACTCACTTACTCTTACTGCCTTGACACACACTTACATTTTTATCAGCTTTCTATGTTCATGTGCTTAACAAATTTGTTCAAAGCTCATTATGGCTTTTACTATCTTTGATAAGATCCCTATCATTTATTATGTTCTCTATAGGTGTTATTTGACCTCCCCCTCAAACCACAAATCTATCCAACAACTCTTATTTCTTCTCCCACTTATTAATCCCTGTTTAGGCTTATGTAACTCATGCACACACAGTCAGTTAGAAATCATATCTTTCTATACCCTATCAATTTCAAACTTTAAAAATCTAGGAATAGACTTTCATCACTACCTCTTGATAAATAATTAGGGATTTCCATCGATTAAATCCTCACATAAGTCAGATTTTTATTCTAAAACCTTAGAAACTAGATTTGCAAAATTTCTACAGATTGAGAAGGTTATTAATTCATTTTCAATATTAATAAAGAGTTTTAAAACTTACAAATGGCTGATTATCCTCTGCCTACATTGTATACATCTATCACAATCAAAATATCTTCATTGCCTTCTCTTTACTCACATTTTCTACACCTTGTGGTGACTGTGTGCAAGTAACACGACTGTATGCTTATATAAAGAGACAAGTGGAAATTTAGTGAACTTGACATTGTTTCTTATGTAACATATTCTCACCTCAACACAAATCCTTTTCACCATTTTCAAGATGTTGAAAGTACTTTTGGACAACTCAGTTACACTTTTCTAAAAATATTTGCATGACTGAACATAATCATCTATAAAACTAGTGTACTGTTAATGAAAGACCAAAATATTAAAATACATGGAATTTTATCAAGAATGGTGATGGTGTTTAAAAGTTCAATTCATATTGCCAACTTTTAATTTTCCCTTCCCTTAAGGATACATGCTCAGTCTTCTTTCAATAGAAAATCAATAACACATGACATTGTTTAGTCTTTATCATTTGAAACTTTACATAGTACTAATGTATATCAGGCTACTCCTCCTTTATGCACAAATATTCATCCATTGATCTCACAACATAGTATGAAAACATATACTGAGGATACCTTCTTCCTCTCATTAGTTACATAGTCAATTCTTTAAACATATAACCTAATTTTCAGATAGGGCATACAATTATCTAGTATTTTCATCCAGAACTAGGAAATAAACTTCTTGGATTATAAATGAATTCAACAATACACAAAAATCCACTTACCGACATATATCAAGAAAATCAAAGCTTGTCCTTATTTACATTCTCTTACTTACTCTATCTACACATTCATTATATCAGCATATACAAAATTTACAAAAGTCTACTAATAAAACCTTCCTCAAACAAAGTCTCAAATATTTAAGTTTTGGGAGGTTTATTTCATTTTATATCTTCAAATCCATCCCTCCATTCTCATACAGTGAATGACTTAGATATACTCCCAAGAAACTTTCCATCTATAAAGACTCAAAATTCCATAACTACCTATGTACATTATGACTACCTATCTTCAAGCCCACTCAATAAGATGACTCATCATGTGAGTCATGTGGGTCTTGGAACACCTTTAACCACCTACTACAACCTAGACAACAAACTACAACTTTGATACCTCATGGAACAACGTGGAAATATCTTAAGCTTTACATTTGAAATTTGAAGATTTAAATCAAGCTTTTGGTGGGAAAATGACAAAAAGGTCCTTGATTCAAATTTGACACAAAAATCACACTTCAAAATGTTTTCTAGAGATCTAAAATGACTAAAAAAACCTACTAAAGACTCTAAACTTGTAAAATAGTTCATTTTTACAATTTGAGGTAGTGATGCTCCTACATCATACTACTGAGGAGCAAGAAACTTTCCATGAAAGTGATACAAGATTTTGGTGTTGATGATTATTTACAGCATCTTCCTTCCAAGCCTCATGCCCACCTGAATCCCAATGCCTATTTGAAGCATATAGGCCTTTTTGATGCTTGCTCATGATGGCTCCTCCTTTATTCTTCTTTCTCTCATTCCTCCTCTTGCTTTTCCTCTTGCTTTGCATCTTTAATCTATTCATGGGCAGTTGCTACTCATTTATTTGCCTCCAATAACCTATACATGGAACAAATATGTCAATCAAATCCACTTCTTATTTTCTCTCTTGGAGTTCTCCTTGTTCTTTGGCTACCAACTCTTCTTCTACTTGGCTCAAAATTCTCTCCAATGCCAAATCAACTACCATGATACTATCTTGGTCTCTTATGAGACTCAAATCATTTGATTCTTCCATGATATGCTACCACATCTTCTCTTATTCTTTTGTATACTCATCCTCTTCACCTTTATCTTCCATTTATGTCAAACAAGACACCTCAACCTACTGCAATTCAATCTGTACAAGTACTTCAACTTGTTCTTCCTCTTCTTTCTATACTACTATACCTTCACATGTGTCAAACACCTCATCATATGCTATTGTACTTTCTTTTTCTTCCACCAACACATTCATTAGCCTCAACGTATTTGCATACAATTCATCTTTCTCAATGTTGAAATCAAAATATTCATAAAAAATAACATTAAAATGAATACCTTGTAATTTTTGGTTCTCTTCCATTCTTTTTTGGCTGCAATTTTATATCTTGAGTTGTTTGCATAAAATTTTCTTTTTCCTTCTCTCCTCTCTGTTTGATTGCATTCTTCTTTTCTTCACCTATTGCTTGATTGGCCACTTGAGTGGTTTATTCTTCATGATCCATCCAAGATGTGGGTTCAAAATATCTCTTAGCTGATCTATCTTGGTCGGCATCTCATCTATTTGTTGTGTTATCTCACTTATCTCTTTCTCCATCTCATTCCTCTTCTTGGTGTCTTTATGCACCTTCTCTTTGTGGTGGCTCTTCTCAACCTCACCCTTCTTGATTTTCTCTCTTTCTCTCCTCATCTCAATTAAGATGCCTATCAATTCTTTGGTCCCATCTAGACCCATTTTCCTTTCTAATAAGCCTTCCATCTTGTCCTATTGACCATTCACTTGGTCTTTTACTCTTTTTTGTCCTCACCTGGGACTATTCTTCTCTTGTCTTACCTATAGGACTCTTATCTTTATCTCAAGCTCACCTATGAGCTTCTCTCTCTTGAGCTCTCACTGTATCTCTTCCTTCTTTAAGCCTTCTTAGCCAAGGGACATGCCACCTATCTTCTCACTTTTTTTATTTCAACTTTTATTATTGCCTCTTGTATACATGTATCTTTGTCATTTCATCCCTGCTTCTTCATTAGCAACTCATATCCATCTCTATGCAACCTTTCAACTCAATGTCCTAGAAATCTCAATCATAATAGACAAACTAAATTCAAATCTTCAAATAAGAACTCAAAACATACCTTTTCAATAGAATCTTCCTGCTCTAATACCAAAATGATGCAGAGAGATTCTCCTATTAGTCTTAAATATATGAAAACAAGAAACTCTTTCATCGACATTACCTCTGCCTATACCAACTTGTATTTCCTTTGACTTATCTGGATTTTTTATTGATTCTCCAACTCTATATTTAATCACTTATCCTTTTGGTTTTATTTCTTCCTCCCTATTCAAAAACTTGTTCTACAGTAAATATGCAATCCTTGACTTGTTCACTCACTTACTCTTACTGCCTTGGCACACACTTACATTTTTATCAACTTTCTGTGTTTATGTGCTTAACAACTTGGTTCAAAGCTCACTGTGAATTTTTATATCTCTAATAAGATCCCTATCATTTACTATGTGCTTTATAGGTGTTATTTTACCTCTCCCTTAAAAACCCCAAATCATCCAACAACTCCTATTCTTTTCCCACTTGTTGATCCCTATTTAGGCATGTGTAACTCATGCACACACAGTCAGTTAGCAACCATATCTTTATGTACCCTATCAATTTCAAACTTTAAAAATATAGGAATAGACTTTAAACACTACCACATGACAAAGAATTAGGGATTTTCATTAGTTAAATCCTCACATAAGTCAAATTTTTGTTTTAAAACCCTAGAAACTGGATTTGCAAAGTTTCTATAGGCTGAGAAGCTTATTAATTCATTTTCAAGCTTACTAAAGATTTTTAAAACTTAAAAATGGTTGAGTATCCTCTGCCTACATTGTATACATCTATCACAATCAAAATATCCTCATTACCTTCTCTTTACTCATGTTTTCTACACCATTTATGGTGATTGTGTGCAAGTAATCTGACTTTAGGCTTATGTAAAGAGACAAGTGGTAACTTAGTGAAATTGACACGGTTTCTTACTTTTGTAACAGATTCTCACCTCGACACAAATCCTTTTCACCCTTTTCCAGATGTTTAAATTCCTTTTGGACAACTCAGTTTAAATTTTCTAAAAGAATATTGCATTACTGAACATAGTCATCTACAAAAATAGTGTACTATTAATGAAAGACCAAAGTATTCAAATGCATGGAAGTTTATCAAGAACATTGATGGTGTTTAAAATTCCACTTCTTATTGTCAAATTGAAATTTGTCCTTTCCTTTAGGATACATGCTCAGTCTTCTTTCAATAGAAAATCAATAACACAAGACATTGTCTACTCTTTATCATTAGAAACTTTACACATTACTAATGTATATTAGGCTAATGCTCACTCCTCCTTTACACACACATATTCATCCCTTTGATATCAAAACACATTATGAAAACATATACTGAGGATACCTTCTTCCTCTCATTGTACACAGTCAGTTCTTTAAACATAAAACCTAATTTTCAGACAGGGTATATAATTATCTTGCATTTTCATCTAGAACTAGGAAATAAACTTCGTAGAATATAAAGGAATTCAACAATACATAGAAATTATCTTAACACCATATATCAATAAAATTAAAGCTTTTCCTTATTTACATTCTCTTCCTTACTCTATCTGCACATTCATTATATTAGCATGTACATAATTTGTAAAAGTTTGCTAATAGAACCTTCCTCAAACAAAGTCTCAACTATTCAAGTTCTGGGAGGTTTTTTTTATTTTATATCTTCTAATCCATCCCTCCATTCTGTACAATGAATGACTTGGATCTACTCCCAAGCAACTATCCATCTATAAAGACTCAAAATTCCATAACTACCTATGTACATTGCAACTACCTATCTTCAAGCCCACTCAATAGGATGACTCATCATGTGAGTCATGTGGGTCTTGGAACACCTTTAACCACCTACTACACTTAGACAACAAATGATGACTTTTAGACCTCATGGAACAAGGTGGAAATTTCTTAAGATTTACACTTGAAATTTGAAAATTCAAATCAAGCTTTTGGTAGGAAAATGCCAAAAAGGTACTTGATTCAAATTTGACACAAAACTCACATTTCAAAATGTTTCCTAGAGATCTAAAATGACTAAAACAACCTAATAAAGACTCTAAACTTGTAAAATAGTTCATATGTACAATATGAGGTGGTGATGCTCTTGCATCAAAGTGTTAATCGAATAAGACTGGCGCTAATCAATTCCAATCAACTAACCCATGCTAATGATCTTTCCTTGACCTAGGACCACATATCACTTCTTTGCTTTTAATAACATAGATCTAAGTATACAAATTGATGTTTTATCTAATCTCACTTAAGTGGATACATTTTCATTACACAAGTTATTAATTTATTCAAATATTACAAGTAATCCATGCATGTGGTGGGAAATATAAATATAATGGCCACACTATTAGATTTTCCCAAGATATATCATTAGGTACCTATCATGTTGGACCAAAGATCTCATCATCTTAGTGAATTGATTCATAAAAAAAACCATATGAATGTTTTTTAAGTAGATGATGTGTCATGCAAGATCTACAATATGAAATGGAAAATGACCCTTATTAAAGACATGCCCAGCTTGACCATCAAACACTTAATGCACTACCATCTGAACCTAGCGATATCTCCTCTACCCTTTGCCATATTACTGTGAAAATTTAAAACATGCAAATCAACAATATAAGCTTGGATGAAGATACAAATGCACCTAAAAATCTACAGGATCATCAAACATCATATTTTATAATATCTCTTCCAAACGAATGAAAAGATCTATAGACCAAATGAGAAACTATGTAAACAATACCAGTAATAGCCTCTCATATGTAATCAATTGGTATAATGCTAGTAGCTCACCTATCAATGAATACAACATAGAGTGCTTATTTTCTATGGCATTTCCTTCTCTTTTTCTAATAGGAATTTCCATGTACCAACAACCCCATATTAAGAAATTCAAACTACATGAACATTTTATGCACTTACTCCAACATTAGGACAACTAGTTTGGAAGCTATTCCCGCTTTTGATACTACTTGTTAAACCTAATGATGCACCATTGAAGCCAAACATCTGTAGTATTTACCAAAAAAAAACATTGAGGACAACTTTCCAATCACAATTTCAAACTTATGCTAGCATCTAACACAATTATCTGATGCAACTATTGTAGATCAACTAATGCATTTTGGATCAACACTTAGAGGTACGCATTCATTTTAGTCTAAGTACATAAATGGGCTAACAGATATGATCACACAATTGGGATCTCCAACACTGTTCTTCACTTTGAGTGCAACAAACACTAAGTGGCTACATCGACATAAAGTCATGCTAGGGGGCCCTCCAACTCTTCCAAACAAAAATTATCATTGGAGAAATAAAAACCTAATTACAAACCTACAAATCTTGGATAAACATCTTCACATTGAGGATTATTCCAGTATATGTATTGATATTGAAACCATCTTTCATTAGTCTTGTTACATTAAACAAATCCTTACACTATCATTTTTTTTTGTAATTAGGTATGAATGGAAACACAAAGGATATACACACATACATGGATTTATATGGTTATAAAATCCACCCAACATGGACACATTGGACTTAGAAGAACCTCTTTAAGTAAATTATGCAAGGGTATTCTTTGATTACTACATAACAACATAGTGCCCATGCGACACAAACAAAATCAACAATAAAATACAATGTTCCAATCTTGATGATTTATGCTTGCTCACCATAAATAAAATATTTAATATCTATGCTCTAAAATATTATGAGGATCTTGTAAACCAAGTTCAATGTCATAGTAAATGTAGTGATATACATGTTTATAGAAAATGGGCACTACTCTACAATGCAAATATAAGCCTCATGGCCATTATAAGCTAAGTCAAACACGTTAATTAATGATGAAGGATATAAAACTTACCTTTCGACATATATGATGAAACAATGAAAATCTACAACACATCCATGCTTTCAATGTGTTGTGAAAATGTTGATTGCCAACCAATTGTCTCCCACCATGTTGTTCTCAAATATATAGTAAAGTATATAATAAAAGTTAAAAATAAGTTTGAATGCTGCCACCATATGCTAACTAGAATATTAGCTACAATTGCAATTGAAATCTCAACAATGATACAAACAACAAGTTCCTCATAGAAACTATTGTCGATCATGACATAGTGCACATGAGATATGCCATATGCTAAAAAAGATCTCTCTAAAAGTTTGTAGTCAAACATTTGTTACCCTATCTATTGGAAAATAAATATTCAAATGTGTTTTTCAAGGTGCATCCGAGGAAGGCAAACTACCATTATTCATTGATGCACATATACATTTCCCTTCTTTTATAGACACATTGCCACTCATTGAGGCCACATAAACATGGCCTTCTAACAATCAAAGGAAAACTAATTAGTGGAGAAATATAACAATTCAATAAATTATTCACATATTCCCTTGTTTCTCTTTTATTCCTCCTATTGATTCACCATCATATGAAGCTTTCTATTGGGTAAAAATCTTACTTTACAAACCATTTTGAAACATTATAGTGGACATTGATTTAACTAGGCAAGACATTGTTACACATTGGGAACAAATCAAAGATTCATACATTCCATGACATATTGAGTGAATAACTATAAAAGAAAAAATGTTATTGAATCAAGAAATGATGATAGTGACATACAAGAAGATGTACACATGGAAGTGGAAATGCATGAGTGGGAATTCTTGCCCTATGTGCACCCATTAGGCGACATTAAAATAGATCACATCGACATGTTTGGGCTTCGTGACTTTGACACCAACCACAGTTGGAACCATTTTGAGGTATTGAACAACTTACACACAACATCAACATAATTTATAGATTCTCAATGCATAGTCACCCAAAATACAGATGCTTAGTGTTCAAGTGAGCCATTACCAAATGAGATTTCAAGTTACCAAAAAAAAATCTCCAAAATTGTTCTACACCATGCCCCCCAAAAAACACAGGTCCATTGTTTACGATGATTATACAAGAAACAATAGGTACATGTAAATCCCACTTGATTAGCAATATCAAACATACCCTAAATTGACTTGTAGGCAGAAGTATTTCTTACCTCCTCCTCACTCCAACTAGTGTTGCATCATTTAACATAAATGCATCAACAATACATTCAAGCCTCCACATTCCTATCCAAGAAAAGGAAAGCATTTGAGAGATAAGCACTGATAGTTTTCCAAGAAAAAATGAGACACATTGAATGTGTTCTCCTTTGATGAAATGAGCTTCATATGCCCAAAGATACTCAACAATATAAATAGCGGATTGTGTGAGATATTCCCTCAACATAAAAAACAAAGATTTTGGCGATTGTTCAATTATACTTGTTGGGAACTTATGATAACTTCCCCCTGTAACTAAGATACCAATGTATGCGGAGAACTCATTTGGTCACACATTATGACAAATATTTGACACAATTATAACATTACACATAAATTTCCATTAGCAAAGATGTACGACAAATTATTTACTATGCATAAATTTATCAATCAAGATTAGAAATGCAGATCCAACAAAATAACACTGAAATATGCTCATGTTAAGAACAATGTCCTTCATGCGTCTTGAAAGATAAGAAGATTTTAAAATCTCAATACATTCAAATATGCAACTAACAAATTGTCAACAATGCATAACAAACAAATGTTAAAATCAATAAACATTCTAGTTACGATATGTAAATTAGAATAGAGTAAACATCATAAAACACCTAATCACAATAACACACTCTACTTTTATATAAAACAAAAAATTATATTGACACCCAATTTATAATTTGAAAATAAATTAATCGATGAAACTATCTAAAAAATTGTTCACATTATCTACAATCTGAATATCTCTCCTTACAACGTGAATAAATTATTCTCCATGCCAATGTTTTTCTGCCAAGCGTTTATCCTCTATATATCTTGTTAAGAAAATCGTGCCCACACAGATTATCTGTCATGTGATTATTTTTATTTCTAGGAAATATCACGTCTGCCATTTGTTCATTTTTTTTTTCTTTTTGTTTTCGACGTCTGTGTCTACCATTTCATTCTTTCTTTTTTCTCTGTACTTGTTTGTCTATCGATTGCCGTCATCTTGAATTTCAAGTCGTTGTTTTTCAACTAGGGTTAGGGTTTTAGTTACTGATATTTTCTTTCTGCCGTCAATGTACTGCAAAAACTCAGTCTGGATCCTTTTTAATGGGTTTCAAAGGGTCCCTCGAGAAGGGGTGTAAAGATGAGCATTTGAGAGAGCCTCTGATACACAAACAAAGCAGCCATTGATGTAATATAGAAATAAGGTCAACAAGATTTCAGAAGCTGGAAATCTTCAAGGAAGAATTGCAACGGCTCCTTTTTATACTGTAATCGTAGCTCTAGGCTATGTGCAGCTTGGATTGTGTGTAAGTATCCTTTCACTTCTCTTCAGATTTTAAATGGCTATATTGTCCTGATGTAATTCATCTAGTTTGGGGAGATCAAAATTTGTGGTGATTGTCTTTTCCTTATTGCCATTTCCAGTGGGTGGATTGCTGATTTCATTAGGCACAAATGGGTGAGTAGTTTTGGGATCTGATGTTGGTATTAGATTTTTTTGGTTCAGGATGTGTGTCGCTAGCATATATATGTTTCCTACAGAGCAATCTCAATGCCCTGTGTCCTCTTGATAGATGCTTATTCTCATTTGTTATCTCATTTAGTGTGTGATCCAGTGTGAGTTGATCCTCCCTTATTGGAATAAAAAGATTGGAGTCTATCTAAATGTCCCAATTTATACATTACAAATAAATCAAGAATTGAACTCAAGACCTATCTTCAAGAGGATGGTATTGTTATAAGCTAGATTTAGAATAACATTTGCAACTCGTATTCTGATAAAACATCGTTAAATAAGAGTCTTATGTAGAATTTGTAGATGCAAACAAAGGTTTTTAAGGTATTTGGTTATTATGGTACAAATTGCATATACAATGATTGATATAGATACAATGATTTAAACCATTTTAAGCTATTGTTCAATTAATTGTTTTTTAAATTATATTTTTATTAGATCTTTGGATTTTATTGTTATATTTTTCTTGGTTGTCATTCGTTTTTTGGGTTTTTTCGACATGTTACAATTGATTTCATTTTGTTGTTTAATTTAGCAGTACATATTGTATATTCAATCTCTGTCATGATCACTAGGTTTCATATTTGTTCGTTTTAGGTCTTGTCGTATGTTTGTTGATTGGTAAAAAGAGTATTATAATATGCCTACCTTTGCAAAGATGGTTGCTGATTTCATTCAATGCATGAACATAATTTTATTCTTTTATGACGAACTTTAAATATAATAATTAAATATGTAATAGACTTGCAAAATTAATATCCTTTGTTGTCTCAAAATCAAATGTATTATTTAGAGATGATTTAAAAATAAAAATAAAAGTAATTAGGATTGAAAAATAAGGATTAAGAAACATATATTTTCTCTTATTATTAAATTTCGTCCCATGCATTTAGTCACTAACCCCTACAGAGTTTTCTAGGAGATTTTATGTCATATTTATTTGGTAGATTTTAAAGTGGTTGTTTTTAAATTATTCTTAAATTTTTTTGTTGTGGATTATTTCTCTAAATTTTATATATGTTAATGTTGGTGTTTGATAAATATCATATTTCATATATTATTTGAAGTTGTATGTATAAATCTCACTAAATTGATATTAAAATGAAGGTTATACTATTTTGCATTTAGATTTTTTGTGGATTTTTGCTCAATATTAGTACATGCTTATTTTTGAGTTACTATTTCAAAGTTTTTTTTTTTTGCTGAATTTTGGTATGCAAAATATTTTAGATTGGGTTTCCACTAGTTTTATTGGTAAGTTGCCTAATGAACGTTGCCTTAAATCACCATCGATTGGATTAAATTATAAGAGTCAATATTTGAGTCTCTATTTTTTTGTATATATATTTAAATGATGCATGCATGCAATAGAATTTGGATTTTGATACTTGCTTGGTTTGATCTAAGATATAATTATTTATTGCAAATGTAAGTTTTACCTTTATTTTATGAACATTAGTCCTTTATGATCAACAATTAACTACAAAGATTTTACCATTTAACTTGAACTTAACCAACATAAGATTAAAAAAAGGAAAAAAAACCAAAATTGCATCAATATGTTAAAATAGCTTTAAAAAAGAATGGATGCCATTAAATTTTAGTGTTTTCCTTATTTTATGTCCTAATGAGTTAAAAAAAATCTCATTGGTATTTGATCAATTGATAAGAAAAGGACAACCTTTTGGAGAAAGCTATGCATAGATATCAATGTTCTTCCTTCTAGTTTTTGTTGTGGTGTTTCAAGATGTTTCTATCTTGCAACTGGGAAGGTTATTGACCAAATTTGTAATGGGTGTGATCTTATTCACTATGAGTTAACCTTCTTTTCAGGTATTAAAATATCAGAGACTTTTAAACAAGTGCTTACTTAAAAGATTTATGAAGATTGTGTTGTCCTCTCTTTGTAAAACTTTGAGAATTATATTTTAAAAACTCTTTTCAATACTCTATTTTGACAATTTCATGTGCTAATATTGAGTCTATTTGCAATAAGTTGCATTCCTATTATTGTCCTTCCCTAAATTTATTGTACAACACATCAAGATTCATCCTAAATTCACATTTTGATTCTGTGATCACATTTAGGGGTTAATGGTTATCCACCTATAGCTTTAATCCATTGATCCTTTTTTTATGCACATCACAACAACAATAATACTATCTGTGGGTGTCACTAATTTAATAAGTATCTATTTGGGGATATTCAAAAAAAAAAAAAAAAAAAAATATATATATATATATATATATATATATATATATATATATATATATATATATATATATATATATATTTAGTATGATAGGATTAGGGTATTTACATTAAATACAATTTTACTTAGTTTTAATATGTAAATGCCATGTTATTTTGTACAATATTTTTTACCAAGACCCGAATTTCTTAAAACAAGGCAATGACTTCAAAAATAAGGGATTAACTGATATATTAACATGTTGGATAATTTAATAATGAGTCATCGTTTATTTTTCAAAACGTATAGAGCGGTTTATCTCTTTAGTTGGAACTATCGTTACTCCACTGAGAACCATTACTTTAGATGGATATGTCAACGAGGATTTATATGATATTTTACAATTTGAGGTTTATTTTAATATTATTTTACAATCTTTTGGCTTGATCAAACTTACATATAATTTGTCATATTTAATTTGGTTATTATTTTTCTCAATCTTATTTGTGTAACCTAGTAATATCAACCTAAAGGTTGGCAATGCCATATTTAATCCGATGGCTATTTTTCCCAATATTTTTTATGTAACTTGGTAATATCAATCTAAACGCTAGTAATATGAGAATTATTTTTGGGGAAACTCATTTTTTGAAACTATTTTACTTTTATTTGGTGGAGCAAAAAAAGTTAAGGGTTTACACTTTGTGCTTTAGTTCTGGTAGAGTAATTTGGTTCTAAGTTTACGACTTATTAAATCTGTTTGTGATATTTTCCATATGTTATTTCTTTGTTCTTTGAATTTGCCTGCACTATTTTCCTTATAATAACATGTTTAAAAAAAAAAAAAAAAAAGTACAGAGTTTTTTTTGTCTTGATCCAAAGATATGTATAACCACTGTAATTTATTCACTGTAATTTATTGGTATCTTGTATTTTCTACATGAATTTGAATGTGTATTGCTCTATTGTTTCTCATAGAAATACATAAAATCTGAACTTATTTAGGGAATATTTTAAGGAAAGTTTTCTACTTAGATTGATATATGTATAGCCACAAGGCATCTTCCAGCATGTATGGAGTAGTCATGGTTCTTTATTGGTTGTGTAGTGTTAGTATGCCTTATAATAACCTATAGAATCTAAACAAAGTTGGTATAATTTTTAATCCTTACACAGATATAGGTAATGTCACGATGTTTAAATTTGTTCCACTTTTGTGCTTTGTAGTAATCAAAAGTGTGAACAAAATTGATGGGACATTTTTATTTATAGACATATTTGTAGATTGTCGATGCTTACAAAGTTTTCTTGAAATGGGATACCCAGAATGTCTGTGCCTTTAAGTAACATAGAATGTGTAAACAAAACTGATGGGAGATTTTCATTTTTAAGAGGATGTACAGAGAGTTGTGATGCTGACATATTTTTCTTGATTTTAGTTGTGCAGTGCTTCATTCCATATCGACAACTACAATTGGCAGCACTTCTTTGCTCTTTCCATTCTCTTTGCATTCCTATTGGTGTGATCATTACGTCTTCAATTGAAATTGCTAGTTAGTATTTTTTTGTCTATTATTTAATTATAGATAGGATTGTCCACACTGAAAATTTTATTCATGAATTATAAGTTTTAATTGCGATCAATATGCATTATTGTAATTATTTGGTAATCAAGTGGATCATACAATTCGATAATGGAAAGTAATTACATGATTGAAAAAAGAAATACAAGCTTAACCGTCTATTTGAAAAGAACAACTGGATTCAACTTTTATTTATCATTGGGCATTATTCATGTTATTTATCTAGATGTAGAGAGTGGGGTTGGAAAGTAAATATGACTCAACAACTTCGAACACATGGATGACATCCCTCTTCATTTGCGTCAATTTGAAATCATCCGGAGGGGTACTCGATGTCTCATAGTGCCATGTGGACGTGTACACACACCCACGCCCCCCTGCTTTGGGTATAATTTTATCCTCGTATTCAAAAGAAGTGTAATATTCATCCAAGATTTCTCCCTCCAAGGCAGTGCGTTTCCAAGCCATCTCCTCATCATCCATTTCTTCCACAACCTCTTTCGCATAGCTGAAAACCTTGTTATCTATATCACCAAAGTTATAATATTATTTATTAAACTTATTTGTACTAATTACAATAATTAATATATACAAAATTAACCTGATCGCACTTCATTACCTATTTTTCTCGTATAAAAAATAAATGAACAAATAAAAATAATAAATAAATACCATTGGTATAGGTCATTATCCAAACAGTGCCCACACCTCCATTGCCTTCTATAAAGACACTTGCAATATAATTTGGTAATATCTTGGGAAGAAGATTATGGCCATCCTTTACCAAGGCATTCCAAAGTCTCCTGCCCTCCACTGCAACTACTACATCCAATTCCAAACTAAACCTCCCTCCCCCCATCTTCTCTTAAATTATGGATATTTTCTCCTCACCTGGTTTTGTGTATGAGGAGAAGGGGTATTTATAAATCTCTCTATTAATTTATTATATCATAAAAGTAACCGCCATGCATGGCTTAACCTAATTATTGGTAGGGTGGCCACGCGGGTTGGTAGGAATTAAAAATAATAATTTAAGAAATATTTATAAAGGTAATGGGCGGACAAGTTGACGAGTGGAACTTAAATTATTATTTTAAAATCAAAACACGTTCAAAATTAAACTCTGTTATTGGTTCACATTAAGATTCCCGCAAGCGAAGGTATGAAAGTCAAAAGTATAAAATCATTTTTATTTTATTTATTTTGGGGTTAGGTGAGGGGAAGGGAAGGGAAGGGAAGGGAAGCCAATAGAAAGATCACCTTTAAAAATAGATTTTGGAAAAATTAATTGTCATTAATTTTATTTTATAAATAGTAGTAATTTGATTATTTTTAAAATTTTATATAAATATTAAAATATATAAAAAATTAAATTAAATTATTAATGCAAATTTTTATAAGATTAAAAAAAAAGCACAATCAATTAATAATAATATATGAATATTTTATATATTATCTTTTTTTTTTTTTAAAGGTTTTATAAGATATAAAAGTAAAAAGACGGAATGTAGCAGTAAAAACAAAAACTAAGTATTATTAGTGGAGTCAAACATTATCATAGCAAATCTTCATTCATTTGTCTTGTCTTCTAGGGTGACACCAATTAAATTCTGAATGAATTGAAAAATACATAAAATATGTAAAATTAATGTCTAACTTCTCACATATGGTGTCAATTTTCTTGCCCTTGACAACAACCTCTACAACCATGGCCTTAAGTAAAGACCAAACTTGATCAAGTCTACAACCTAAAGTAAAGCCATGTTGGTCCACATCTTCATGAATTGTGTGTGTATTGCTATCCCCTAAAATAAAATTTTGAACACCCGTAAATTAAGCAACTTTAGGAGTGTCAACCCTAGGAGGGTACTAGTCAGGATCCCTCGTGGCTTGGAGAATGCAATCCATGGAAGTACCCTCACCCATTTTGGCAACCAACTGAGCACAAATAATGTTGGTAGCATACCACTTAAGCAATTTTTCCTCCTTGATACCTTATAAGAAAGATGAGTTTCAAAAATCCAAAGCGTGCTCTTCAATCAACCTTGTGGATTTATCAATTAGAACACCTTGATTTAGCAATTGTCCTAAATTAAGATCCTCCAAAATCCCAATGAAGGATGAATGCATGTCCTTCACTGAAAATTTATGAATCATTTCATTATTTTTCTCTCTTATAGTATTCACATAGTATTCTTTCCCTTTGCTAGAGTAGGGATTCTTTTGGTAGAAGGCTCCACATCTCCATGCATATCATTCTTTTTCTCCATGCTGAAAATTAGAGAAACATGCACCCAATCCAACCTTAGAACATATGATTTTACTAACCCAAAGAGCCTAGAGGAGATAGAGAGTGAACCAAGAGAAAAAATGATGGGACTTTGAGAAGACAAGGATGATCGTCATTTCTCAACCAAATTTGATTCTCAAACCTCAATAAATATAAACAACTACAAGTAGAAGAGCCCTCATTAGAAGATTTCAAGAATAAACTAGTGGAAAGAAACAATAAAGCAAGAAGAGAATTACATGGCGATAATGGAAAGTAGAGAGGCATCTTTCAAAAAAATAAATGCATGGTGATAATGGAAAGTAGAAAATCATATTTCAAAAAGAGAAAAGCATGCAAACCACTGTCCAAGCAAACCCAATTCATCAAATTAAGAGTGGTCCCATAATTCTATGACCAGTCCAAATGCAAATAGGAATGCAAAATAACAAAATCTAGAGTCTTTGTAATCCTCATGAAAATCCAAAAAACCATACAAACTTGGAGACAATAGCTCAAATTGAAAGGGAAGAGAAGAGTGTACCTAGGAGGTAATTCCACCAACACTCCAACTACAAGACAAAATTGCCCAAGTAGTGGAATGGTGGCGGCTTAATCTAGCCCCCTAGATCTAAAGACCACCACTTAAAAAACCATCCCCCCTCAAGCATGCCGTGCATCATGTTGTACAAATGCAAATCAATGTCCATCAAGGTGATGATTATGAAGTGACTTGGATTTATTTTTGCAAAATTGGAATAAGATTATCAATAATGATCTGACATGAATGCAGTTGCAAGGTATTGGTATTTAATTTTTTTTGTTTTGTTTAACTTCAAGGTTGGAAAGCAAATTAGCAATGTTATTTCCATCTCTTTGAGTGTGGACAATAAACCAAAAATACAAATAAAATAAAATAAAAGCACAATCATCAATGATGACTCTCAATTCCTAGTGTTCTCTTTGCTTTGTTATAAACCTCAAGAATGAACTTTGTGACCCCCTTGATAACCAAATTCATCTATTTTCTCTCTTTTGAAGGAATAAGACCACACCACAAAGCCTTAAATGTTAAAAAAATGTTGGCATATTTTTGAAAAGCCTCAAAGAAGAAAAGAAGAGGTTTATCCTTATTGTTGTGAAAATTTCACCAAAGCCGACCCAACCTGAATTTCTTTTAATTGTTCCATTAAAGTTGAGCTTTATCTCATAACATAGAGGAATGGACCAAAAATTTGTTTTTTAAATTTTCGTATTGTTGCTAACCCTATCATTAGGGAACCATTAATTCACATTAATATTATAAGTAATCATTAATGATAAAATTATTTTGAAAATTGTATATACATACAAAAATTTCAAATCCAAAATATGTAAGAAATCAAGTTATGGATAAATTCAAAGATTATGATGTATTTAATAAACATGGAATATTTTTTAGCTAGTGAATTAAAAAACACCCCCTTGATAATACTCTGAATAGAGATAAGGGTGTAAGGATAGGTCACATTTGGAGACCTATTCTTAGTAATTTGTAAAGTTGATCATTTTAAAAAGGTGCTTTAAGTCTTTCTTACTAATAAATAAATAATTATTTTATTTTATTTAAGTTATTAATAAACAAATTATTTATTTAAGTTATTAATAAATAATTATTTATTCAAGCTATTAATAATTTTTTTTAAAGCTTATTAATTAAATTTATTACTTTGTTACTTATTTTATTGAAGTATGTTATTATCTCATTAATTTATAATTTTATAATTAATTTTATTAATTAAAATTTTTATTAACTAATAAAAAATAATTGAAGAACTTTATAATTAATTTTATTAATTAAAAATTAAAAATTTACTTTGTGTGTGGCATACTTACTTTATGCCTAGTTTGTCTTCTTTGTTTTCTTGTTTTACTCTGTGTTTACATATGACTAGCGTCATGGACATCTATATTGTGTTTGGTTAGAGATGAACATAAAAACACATACACACATAACTTTATAAATTTTATTCAAGTACCTAAAAGATACACATTTTTTTCTTCTACATGATAGGATTCAACACTAATCTCTCCTACAATCACTCATACATCACTCATCCTAATCCCTACTATAGAGTTAGTTGATACAACTCATGCATGCACACACTATAACATATTAATATAACTATTTTTTTCTAATATAGGCCAATCTCCAACGTTCACCCATTTTGTACAAACATAGGGAAAACAAACACTATAAACAAGAACTCGAAAAAACATGTAGTTCAACACATATATTGATGGATGGGAACACATGACCAATTCAAGTATGAACTAGGAAACACTCTAACTTCATACTTTACATATATGTGACCATAAACATCTATTTACATTGCACATAATAAGTATACCCGAAAAGGGACACATTTAGCTATTTATCATGGCATAATTACACACATGTTGGCTATGCACATATATGGACACATAAATTTCCATCATTGCTTGATTACACATGTAAATAGGGACACACACTATTGTTTAAAATTATTCTAAGTGTGAATACATCTTCATTGAAGAACCATAAACACATCAATAAACATAAAAATAGTGGGACTATGTCCTCATTATTTCTTGATTTGAATTGTTAGTTAATGTAAAATGTTCACTATTTACCAATTTCAGATACTCATGATAATTTTCTCAATTTCCATCTTTTTACATGAAATTGACTTATTTGGTTAAAAATAAAGTTCAATATTGATTAAAAACAAGTAAATGAATATAAATAGATAAAACATAAACCAAATTGATAATAAAGTTCACCCTTTTAGGGGCTACGTCTTCAGGTTCAAAATGCACTTGAACCGATCTATTAAATGGTGCAAAATGCATTTTTCATATAATGTTTACAACAAAATATGACTTTGGTCTGCAAAGATAAAATCTGATATACCCTTAAGAAGTCTTTGCAATAATCTCATGTATAGAAGTTGCTCTTTCTTGCACATAAAAAGACCCTTGCGTACTTGTTTCTTACTTACTCGCTTTCAATGGGCTAAAAAAAAAGTTTTCCTCTCTCCCTTTTTCAAATACAATAATGAGACTTTTATAATTTTTCCAAGGCCCTTTTTTTATGGGTTGAAACATTGTATTTTTACCCAAAATGTTTGAATTTAAATCCCCCTTCCATTGCCTTGTTTCTAGGCTTGGATAAGGCTTTCACACATTTTGGGTGGGATTTAATCCCAAATTAATAGGTATTTTTAATAATAATGTTTTAAATAAAAGTTTCAACACCATATGAATTGGTCTTAAGACCAATCTTTGCTTGAAACTTGTAGCATGTATTAGGGTTGTTTTTGGATGTTCCATATGTCAAGATACCATTGGTACATGTTTCAAGCCCTGATTAGGTCACTTGTACATGTCCAGTCACCATGTTAACATCATTATTGTAACTTGTGTATATTTTTTCACCTATTTGGATTTTTCTTTAATAAGCCATAACTTTTGCATAAGAAGTTTGTTTGACTCCATTCAAATTGTGTTGGAAAACTTTTAACAAGCTCTTCGATGTGTGTAGACCATCTGATCATATCAGTGTGGGGATCCTATTAGATCATTCTTCCCCACTAAAAAGATTTTGAACCACCAAAAGTTTGTTTTTATGTTGAAAATAAGTGAGGGTACAGGTCCCTCACTTTTTTGATTTCCATCCACCTTGCCTTGCTTAGATTTTTTTATTTTTAGACCAACTTAAAGGTATTCAACATCTCCTCTTCATGATGTCCTTGTCTTCCTATCAATAATTATGTCTTCCTACAATTCATCAAGATATTCAGGAGCAAAATCATCTATAGAGGGAACTTGAATATTCTCACCTTGATCTATGATCATAAGAGGCTCATATAATTTCAAGTTTTCAACATTTACAACTGAATACATCTGTATGGAAGGTGGTTGTTCTAATAGAAAAAAATTGTTACCAATCTTCTTCAAAATTTAAAATGGGCCATACTTGCTACGCTTTTAACCTTTGGCATGTCTGGGGATATCTGTGACCGACTTATGGCTTACATACCTCTTTTATATTCTTGTTACATTTCTCTATGTTCTTAGTTAGGTCAGCCTATGGAATAACCATGGCTAAGTAGATTATATATAAGAGGTAGTGGTTAGTCTTTAATCATCATGTTAATTATTTTTCTCATAGTACATTGTTGTGGAAGTTGCCCCCTCAAAGTGGCTTTGCTGTATTATCCAATATTCTACTGTGCTACCAATTATCACTATGTGATCTCTCATATTTATTTATTTTGTGCGATATATAATCATTCTGTGCAAACATCTAAGTAATTTCATTTCAAGTGGTATTAGATCTTTGATTTGGGCAAGTTTCCTGTGGTGTTATTTTTTAGGATCTGGTGAGGTGCGACTTTTGAGAGAGGAAGGAGAGAAAAAACATAACTTCCAATCTGGGAAAAATTAATTTTTTTGGTCAGCGCAGTATTGTTTGAAATACTTAAAAAAAATTCTACAATTTTTTTTTGCTTTGCATAATTTCATTCATTGGATTCATCTTGATGAGATGATTGCAATGGTATATTCTGCCAGTACACTTTTTTGGTGCTAAAATTTTTACCTTGGTGCGTAAAGGTAGTCGTTAGATTCATATTGGTAAGGTGATCACAATGGTACCATCTCTTGGTACACTTTTTTCAAGGTAAAAACCCTCCTAGGGTTTGTATATGGTTAGTCCTACATGGGGAAGAAAAGGGGGAAAGACACTCCTAAGACTCCTATTGGCGATATGGAATCTATAACTTCAGATCTGTTGATTTCTCAACTTCAGGCTAACATAAAGGGCTGTATGATGACTTTGTTGTAGTTAAAATTGATGTTTCAGGTATGTATGAATAGATTAATGGGGTTCACACTCAATTGAATCAGATCACTTCTCAATTGGTTGCATTTTCATCTTAGTTATAGTAAAACAACCCTCTACTTCATCATTCAGGGCCTCCTCCTCTCAACACTAACAACTACAATTCTAGTGTGAAACCAATGTTTCCAAAAGTGGACATGTGTAAGTTTGATGGTAAGTATCCTCTCACTTGGATTACCCAAATTGATAATTTATTTGATCTACATCAAAATCCTAGTTCTTAGAAGGTGATAGTGGCATCTCTGTATCTAGAACATGAGTATTTCATTTGGAAGAACTGGTTGTTTGCTCAAAAGAAAAAGAATGGTGCTCCTATTACATGGCCTATTTTTACTAATGAGTTGTTGGTTCATTATCAAAATAATGTCTCTGAGAACTACTTCAGCCAGTTAGCCAAACTATGGCAAATAGGAACTATGAAGGATTATATTCATCAATTTTAGAATATATCCTTACGGGTGGAAGACATCATTAAGAAAAATTTGATTGATCTATTTTTGGGTGGTCTCAAAGATAAAATCAAATTATAGGTTTATATATTTAACCCAACATCTATATCAGAAGCTATCCCACAAGCACGCATGGCAGAGGAAAAAGAGATGGTCAAATGGAAAACCTTCACTACTGGTCATGATCACACCTTTCTAGCACCATCATAACATCAACCCACTAGATTGACACCTTGAAAAATTGATGAGAAGTGATCTAAAAGGTTGTGTTATGGTTGTGATAGAAAATGGAGCAAAGACCATCATTATGCTGAAAAGAAGTTATTTTACAGTGAAGGTGCCAATGGGGATGATGATGATGAGGAGGAGGCAAATGGTGAGGATGAAGAAGGTCCTACGGAGGAATCTAAAGACTCTCAACCTACTATTTCCTATCATGCCCTTTCAAGTATTATTACTCCTCAAACTCTTAAGGTGGTGGGTTTCCTAAAGAAATAAAAGGTCATTGTATTGATTGATTTTGGGAGCACAAATAACTTCATCAATAGTATGTTGGATACTCACTTAAACTGTTTCATTTCTTCTGCTTCAAAATTTTAGGTCATGATTGTAGATGGTGGTATTATTAGTTGCTTAAGAAAATGTCATAACATTAACCTGGCCATGGGAGACTACTTGTTAGATTCTCCTATGTTTGCTATTCCCATGGGGGGAGTTGACATTGTTTTAGGAGTATACTGACTCACCACTTTAGGCATTATTAAGATGAATTTCCAAGAATAATTCATGCATTTTCATTCTGAGGGAAGGACATTTGAGCTAAGGGGATTAAGGGCTAAATCTCCATAACTTGTTAGTTCCCATCAAATGACAAATATTTTTCAAAAGGGTGATGAAGGATTTGTAGCATGCTTATTTTCCATGGAAGTTCAACCAACTCAACCATCTACACATCTTGATCTACAACAAGTGATTAATGCCCATTTGGTTGTTTTTGGTGACTTACCAAAAGGACTTCCACCTAGATGCACACATGATCATGCTATCAAACTTATTCTTGGTAGTATAGCACCCAACATCAAGCTATATAGGTATCCCTATGCCCAAAAAAATGAAATTGAAAAGATGGTACATTAGATGTTGGATGTAGGAATCATTCGCCATAGCCAAATCAAATATTCTTCACCAATTTTCATGGTGTGAAAGAAAGATGACACTTGGAGGATGTGCCTTGACTACAGAGAAATAAACAAGTACACTATCAAATATAAGTTTCCTATTCCTATCATTGATGATTTGCTAGATGAATTAGATGGTGCTTTTTATTTTACCAATTTAGATATGTGTTCTGGGTATCATCAAATCTAGATCCCTGATGAAGACATACCCAAAATTGATTTCAAGACTCATGAGGGCCATTATGAGTTTTTGGTTATGCCTATTGGGCTAACAAATGCACCATCCACCTTTCAGAGTTTGATGAATACTATTTTTAGGCCATTTTTGAGAAAATTTATTCTAGTATTTTTTGATGATATCCTCATTTATAGTAAAAATTGGGAAGACCATTTGCACCATGTGAAACAGGAACTCTCAATTCTATAACAACATCAGTTGTATGCCAAACCTTCCAAATGTATTTTTGGATCTTATGAGGTTGAGAATTTGGGTCATCTAGTTTCACATGTAGGAGTGAAATTGGATCCTAAAAAAATCCAAGTAATGGTGGATTGGCTGATTCCTAAGACACTCAAGAAACTAAGAGGATTTCTGGGGTTAATTTGTTACTATTGCAGGTTTTTCAAAAATTATGGCAGCATTACAGCCCCACTCACCTCTTTGTTGAATAAAGACTCCTTTTAGTGGATTGATACAACTACAAGGACATTTGAACAATTGAAATTGGCTATGTGCACCACTTCAATATTGGCCACTCCCAATTTTTCCAAGACTTTTGTGGTTAAATGTGATGCATCTGGGTATGGTATGGGTGATGTACTCATGCAAGAAGGTAGACCACTTGCATTTTAAAGTCATCAACTGAAAGGTAAAAATCAGCACAAGCCCATTTATGAGAAAGAAATGATGGCCATTTTACATGTAGTCAAACAATGGAGGCCTTATTTGATGGGTCATCACTTTCATGTAAAGACTAATATGATAGTCTCAAATATTTTTTGGAACAATGGTTATCATTTGAAGAACAACAAAAATGGGTAACTAAGATGTTAGGCTATGATTTTGAAATAGTTTACAAGAAAGGCAAGGACAATGTAGTGGTAGATGCAATATCTAGGAATGATAAATCAATTGAGGCATTGCTATGTGCTATGACCATTCTGTAGGTAGATTGGTTAGAAGAAGAATGATCAGAATGGGACAATGATAGTGCTACTCATGATTTGATTCAAAATATTCATCAAGGTTTGGGTGGATTTGAAAAATTCACATGGAAGGGTAATGCATTATTGTATAAAGACAGATTATACCTATGTAATTATTATCTTCTTAAACAAAAAATCCTTTAGGAACTTCATGCAAATCCAATTGGGGGTCATTTAGGATTTTTAAAAACCTATCATAGAATCAAGCAAGATTTTTTTGAGAAGGACTCAAGGGGGATATCCAAAAATATGTGGCTAAATGTATGATCTATCAACAAAATAAAGGGGAAACCATCAAAACCTTAGGTATTTTGCAACCTTTATCCATCTCTAGACAAGGTTGGGAAGAGGTGTCTATGGATTTCATTATAGGGTTACCAAGATTTGATGGTCAAAATGTTATCTGGTTGTGGTAGATCATCTCAGTAAGTATGCTATTTTTTGTTCTTTATCATAGTAACTTATTGCTAGTACAGTAGTTTTTTCTTTTCTCAATACATTTCAGAAATTGCATGGTACCCTTAAGATCATTATTAGTGATAGAGATCCCATTTTTACTAGCAATTTTTGGACTGAGTTATTTGCATGTTTGGGCATCTAGTTGGCTCATATTTCATCCTATCATCCTCAATCTAATGGATAAATTGAGGTAGTCAAAAAATGTCTGGAATGATATCTTCGTTGTTTTGTTTTTGATAAACAAGATAAATGGGTTCATTAGTTACCACTTGCTAAATGCTGGTATAATACTTCTATTCCTAGTTCTTCCAAAATGTCTCCTTTTCTAGCACTATATGGATACCAACCTCCATCCATCAATTCAACCTTGAATGTCCATCCTAAGGTTCATGTATTTGAATAAAATATTCACCATCAATAGGAGGTCCTGCAAGTTTGCATGAAAATTTAGCCATGGCTCAAAATCACATGAAGTAGCAGGTAGATCAACACAAGAGTGTGAGGCATTTTGACATTGGTGATTGGGTCTTTATTCGATTGCATCCATATAAGCAGATGTCCTTAAAGTAATAGATAAAGGATAATAAGCTATGACATAAGTATTATGGGCCCTATCAGATCTTGTAGAAAATTAGTAGTGTGGCCTACAAGTTAGAGTTTCCTTCCTTTACTCGCATACATCCAGTATTTCATGTATCATGCCTAAATAAAGTCATTAGACACAGAGTTGCTACTCAAATCGAGTTACCAAAATTGGAAGAGGAAGGAAGAGTTATTCTTGACCCTGAGGTGATCCTTCAAATACGCACTAAGTAGCTACGGTCTATAGCGATTAAAGAGTACCTAATTAAATAGAAGGATATACCTTGTGAAGATGCCACTTGAGAGGATAAATTATTTGAGAAACAACATCTAGAGTTGAATCAACATTAAGGACAATGTTGTTTTCAAGGGGAGGGGCATGATACACCCTTAACCTTTGACGTGTCTAGGGATATGTGTGGCCGACTTGTGGCTTACATACCTCTTTTATATTCTTGTTATATTTCTCTATGTTCTTAGTTAGGTCGGCCTATGAAATAACCATGGCTAAGTAGACTATATATAGGAGGTAGTGGTTAGTATTTGATCATCATGTTAAGTATTCTACTCTTAGTGCATTTTTGTGGAGGTTTCCCCCTCAAAGTGGCTTTGCTATATTATCCAGTATTCTGCTCTGCTGTCAATTATCATTGTGTGATCTCTCATATTTGCTTATTTTATGCGATATATAGTCACTTTGTGTGAACATCTAAGTAATTTCATTTTAATATCTAATTTGTTTGAGATTTTTACATTCACCTTTGAGGTGTTATTAGCTTATGTGAAACCAAACTAGATCACGAACTTGGAAGTGATGATCAACCCGATGCTTGTCATGCCTAGCCTTGTACTTGGCTTAGATCTTTTACAACTAATCTTAGACAATTTGATGAATGTATAGGACCTTCTGGATTATTGGATTTGCATTCATCCTTACTTCCATTTATCACTATTTCTTGTCTAAAAATGAAGTCCAAGGGAGACATAGGAAAATAACCAAAACAAGTCTCAAAAGGAGATCTAATTATAGAAGAATGTATGACATAATTAAAAACATGTGGCACATAACTCAAGTGTTCATACCAAATCTTGGGATGATTTTACAATATCCTCAGAGCAAATGAACCACTGTATGTTTGACTACTTGTATTTAACTATCAATTTGTGGATGAAATGCAATGATCTTCTTGAGTTTCATTTCCATCGAGTCCCATAAAGCTAACCAAAAGTTCTCAATGATTCAAGAATTTCAATTAGAAATAATGTATGTGGGTAAACCAAAATGAACCTAAACATTGTTGAAGAAGAAGTGTGCAGGCTCCTCACCTATGATAGTTTTCTTTCAATGCACCAAAACACACATTTTACTAAACCTTTCCACGACCACATACAAATAGTCATGATTCTTTCTATACATAGGCAAACCACCCACAAATTCCATATAAACACTCTCCAATGGACATGTTAGCATAGGAATTGGGGTGTACAAGCCCAATTTATTATTAATAGGCTTTCTAGTGTCACAAAGAATACAACCTTTTACATATTTGGATATATTTTCATGCTTCTGAGGCCAATAAAAATATCTTTGCAACTATGCAACTATTTTTCCATGCCAAAATGACCTAAAACAAGACAAGTATGTGCTTCTCTAATCACATGGAATCTTTCATATTGTGGAATTCATAACTTACCAAGATGATACAATAATCCATCGTGCATATGATAGTCTAATTCTTCTACCTGCTTTCCATAAGTTAGATCTTCATAGACATCCTTAAAATCAACATCTCTAGTATATTATTCCTTATAACTTTCATGCATCAAAGAACTATGTTGCAAAAGAATAGATGCTACAATAAGAGGTCTTGAAATCATATCAGCTACCTTGTTTTGTGAACCTTTTTTCTACTTGATCATGAGATAGAATTTTTGTAAAAACCCCATCCAATGAAAGTGCCTTGATTTTTGTAGCTTTGACTGTGATTGGAGATATTGTAAAGGTTGGTGATCCATATAGATTATTGTCTCTTTGCCCATAAGATAATGCTTCCATTTTTTCACACTTTGAACCAAAACATATAAATATTTATCATAGGTTGGATATCCACTTACCACACTTGTGAAGGCTTCATAATGATAATAAATAGGCTTTCTCTTATGCACCAAAATGACACCCATAGAATAATCACTTGCATCAGTTTCAATCTTGAATGGCTGCTACAAATATGGAAGTAATAACACTAGGGTTATGCTTATCTTTTATTTTAACATGTCAAAAGCATTTTGATGATTGCATCCCCATAAAATACCTATTTAGTACTTGTCAAATCATGAAAAGGAGATGCAATCAATGAAAAGCTAGAAATAAACTCTGTCCAATATTGGACTGTCCCTAGGAAGATTATAACTGTAGTTATGTCATTAGGCTTAGGCCATTTCATTATGGATTTAACTTTAGAGGGATCAATTTATAGTTCACTACCCACTAATACATAGCCTAAGTATACTAAATATGTTTTACCAAATTCATATTTAGACATCTTTAGATATAATTTCTCCCTTTCCAATGTTTATAAGACTTTCATAATATGCTTTACATGATCTTCCCAAGTTTAAATAAAGATAAAACTATCATCTAAGTAGAATATTAAAAAATCATATATGATTGGCCTAAATACATCATTCATAACTCACATGAAAGTGGTGAGTGCATTACAAAGTCTAGAAGGCATAACAAGCCACTCAAAAAGACCTTGTTTAGTTTTAAAAGTAGTTTTACAAATATCATCTTCATTAATTCTAACTTGGTGATAATCACTTATTATGTCTAAATTAGTGAAATAAATAGTATTTTTCAACTGATCTAAAATATCATCAATGCGAGAAAGAGGGTAGTCATTTTTAACTGTAATTTTATTTAGTTTTTAGAAATCCATGCACATCCACCAAGTGACATCTTTCCTTGGCACCAAAATAATTGGAGAACCACATGGAGAAGTGCTTGGCCAAATGACCCCTTTCTCGAGTAATGCTTGAACTTGATTCCTTATTCTTTATTATGTACCACGCATAACTTTTACATGTTAATATTAGGAAGAGGTGCATCTTGTTGTAGTTGTATTTCATGTTGAATATGCTTTTTATGAGGTAAACCTTATGAATCATGAAAAAACTCATTATAGTTAGATGCAATCTTAACTATTTCATGATTATGTTTAGGATAAAACCTTTTAGATCATTTAATTTATCATCATCCTTGGATTTTATAATCACCAGTACAAATTTTATACTTGCATTGATAAGCGTTTTCATCTGTCCTACATATACAAGTGACAAATTTGCATTTATCCGATGGGATCTTATAATGTATCTAATCCCATCTTTTAAAATTAAGTATTTATTCTCTTCCATATAGAATATTAATTTTATATCATACAAATAAGGACTTCCAAAAATAATACCACATATATCAAGTGGAACCACATCTAACTCTACCTCATCAATGAACTTAGAGGTTATTTCAAATATAAGTTTACATGTTTTCATGCCCTATAATTTAGCATCATCACACACCCATCCTAACGGGTATGGCTTAGGATGTAGTATAGTTTTAAGTCCTAAATTATTCACAACTTCTTTGGAAATGAGATTAGATTGAGATCCACTATAAAAAAGAGTATCTATCTTAGTATGCTTATAAATTAATCTAAAGTGAAAACTCTCACTTCTTTTATTTTCATCAAGCATAGATTTAGAATGTAAATAAGAATGAAAATTAATAGATTTAGGGATAGAAGATGAAGAAGATAAACCTTGCATACACATGGTGGTGACCTTGGTCTCATCACCAAAATTAGAGCCAAGATCTTATTGCATTGTTATGGTAGTCTTCTTACCTTTCTTGTTCTCGAATCATCTTGGCCTACGTTTTGGTTAGAGCTTCTAACACTTAGAATCTTCATGGCCTTCTCTCTTAAAATGAGAGAAAAAAGGCTTCCCATCCTCTTTCTTAATTGTGGAAGTATGTTTCATCTTACCTTTGCCTTTACTTACAGGTGATTTATTTGGTTTCAATATGAAGTGTTCCTTGTCCTTGGTCACTTTACCCCTTAATTCAATATGGGTATCTTGAACACAAACTTCATCAATATTTGTGGGGTTAAACATGAGTACTGTATGCCTCAAATAACTATGTAACCCTTGAATATATTTCAATAGAGTCTCTTGAGTGTAAATTAGAATGCCTAACACCAAATCCCTCTTTATAAACTCTTGCATGTAGTCTTGTACACTTTGACCCTTATTTTGCCTTAAATTTTGCCAATCCATAGTAGCTTATTACATATAACCCAGAGGATAAAATTAATTTTTCAATGCAGAAACAAAATCAGCCCAAGAAGAAATCAATTTACCATATTTTAGGATATCTTATTGCGTCTTAATCTCCCACAAAATTAGTGATGTACCACCCAACTGAAGAGTAGATAACTAAATTTTTGATTCTTGATCATCAATCTTATAAACTGTGAGTATACTTCCATCTGATTGATCCAATGATCCAATTTATCTGTACTAAGCTCTCTATTATAAACTAAAAAATCAAACTTAACATCAAGATTTACCATGGAAGAAACTCAATCAAAAAATTTCTTTTGTTTATTTAAGGAAGAACTAGAATGTTTTTAAGGAGATGGAGGAGATTTAGGTGGTTCTTCTCCTTTACCCTTATTAATACTATTTGAGCGTTCTTCCTCATGTTTACCTTCATTTTCACCTTCAATCATCTTCTTCCTTTTAGGGTAAAACTCTTATACCATGTTCTTCATCTCTAGAAAAAATTGATGGAAGGCCACTTTTGAGTCTGGTTCTACCCTAGGAGAATCCATGACTTGGCTTGCACATTTCACACTAATAACCATGTTATACTCTTCAAGCGGTTCTTCACCACACTTGCTCTTAGACTTGGTTAACATTCAAAATGGAAACTTGCAAATCTAAAAACCACATTAAAATATCCCCTTTCAACTTGATCTGATATTGAACTTGATATGAATTGTTAGTTAATGCGAAACACTCATTATTTACCAATTTCATATACTCGTGACAATTTTCTCAATTTTATTTTTTTATATGTGAAATTGGCTTATTTGGTTAAAAACTAGGTTTAATACTAATTAGAAATAGTGAGTAAATGAATATAAATAGAGAAAACACAAACGAAATTGATAACAGAGTTCACACTTTTGGGGACTATGTCTTTGGGTTCAAAAAACACTCAAACTGATCTATTAAATGGTGAAAAATACACTTTTCATATAATTTTTACACTAAAATATGAATTTGGTCTACAAATATAACCTTTGCTCTTCCTTTAGGAAGTCTCTTCAATAATCTCCTATATGGAATTTGTTGTTTCCTACACACATAGAGCTAAATATACGAGTTTTCCCCCACATTTACTACAAAAATCATGTTGGGTCAAAATTCCTTATTGATTCATTCATTAAATTTATACCATGAGGGGTATATCATTACCATGTCTACACATTTCTCACATGTGACCAACTGGGGCCATATTGCTATTGTTCTTACATTGCTTACATATTTCACATGCGAAACATATCCTACACTTGTCTTTATTTTTCATTGGTGAAATGCACAAGGTTAAATAACACTAAACTACACAAATAATTTGAGGTAAAAATGAAATATGATATAAATATAATAAATCTAGTAAATAAAGATCTATTTTTTACCAAACACCTAGAATAATTGATAATTGACAAAGGGGGCTTCATAGATGCATACCTAATTTGTGACTCACCTATACCCTGATAGACACTGAAAGTGTTAAGAATAAGGTCTAAAAACTATGTAAAAGATAATCCAAACATATGATGAAAATATGATGCAATGACCAATCTAAGAATATTCTAATAATGATAGACTCATATTGGACTGATTCAATTGTGATGATTTATCCTAACTATGGAAATTATACTCAGACAATGGTTGTGTAGGTTTATAAGGTCTAAAACTATATGAAGTCCTTTGTATGTATCTGCTCATCAGAAAACTCTTCTAGATCAATGAATTGATGCATGAAACTATCAAAAATCCTTCTCCATTCCTCAACCTATAATCCACTCTAAGCAACCTTGAAAAGACTTTAAAATTTGGTATTGTTTTGAGGGGACTATCTCAGTCAATCCCATTGTTCAATGGTAAATTGTAAATAAATAATCATGTAAGTCAACAAGCAAATCTATGCATATGATACTCCTATCCCTTACACCTATGTATGAGATGTAAAAAATTAGTCTATTTGATATGCTCTTTTATTAGTCCTTATTTTGGCACACGTATGAATTATTAACTCTTTAATAGATATAAATTATGTAAAAAACAAAGTATAGTAAATCCTTATATGTGATCCTTGTAATTGTATGAGCATATGATGGTTGTGTGATGTGTTTTTAACATTTCAAATGCATTAAGTTTCCTTTGTGTATATAGACTTCTAAAATTTAAATTAAGGCCCTATTTATGTGTAAGATGACATAGAAATAAGACACAATAATTAAAAAAATAGGAGTAAAGTAATAGTAACTTAGACCCAAGGGCCAAAGGGTCTGAAAATAATAATGACTGGTATTGAAACACTATGATTCAAACCAAACAAATATCAGAACTGTTCTAATATTATAAAATGACAAATTTAAAAAAAAAAAAGAATAACAGGTATCCAAAGACTCAGAGTGACAAATTATAAGAATAGGAATAACACATAGCTATGTGGAAAATAATAGAGAGTTAAAAACATGAGAATAAACTAATAAGAACTTAATATGAACCAATGATCTATACACAAAAAAATATGTTAATGACATTGCAATTAAGAGGATTGTACCTGAATTATGTGTCTACATAATTCCTCTCTTTAAAGTATTTGTGTGCACATAAAGTAAAAAGGTACACCTATGAGTGCTCGATGAAGAAGTTGAAGCTGAAACCTATAAGTTATGCTTGAAGTTAATATCAAATATGAAAGTAATCTAAAATTTAAAGGGATGAGAGGGATTACCTTATATCAAAGTCTAACTCTAGCAACATACAAAAAATAAAAACCATGCCTCCTCACTATCTAAATGAATGTCTTGACTACCATTGAGGTTATGTGATTCATCAATTATCCTATGCCAAAATCTTAATTATACTTAAAATAAAATAATAAAGTTTTCAATTTGATCAGTGTTTATATAAATTGATAAAATGTACTATTTAAATAATTTAAAAATGAAAATAAAATCATAGAAATTAATACACCTAGTGGCATGTGAACCATGCTACTGTCTTGTAAAAATCTTAAGTTATCATCATTCCAACTAACCTTGATAAGTGAAAAAATAGCTCAAACATGGGGTCTAACTAACCCTATTGAGTGGAAAAAGAATTGATCCATGGGTCCTAATAACCCTACCAAGTGGAAAAATCTATAAAATTTGGGCCTTACTGACCCTACCAAGGGGAAAAATATGCTTTTTAAATGAAGAATAGAACATTTGGTACTTCTTTATAACTTATTTAAATCATTGTAATCTCTTGAAATCGTGTAACACAAAATTATAATAAGTTGATCATGTGCCCCCATTTTGAAGTGATGGATTTACCTACATATCACTCATCTCAAAAGAAAAAGATAACAATCACCATGTAACATAAATAAAATCAAAAGTTATAATAATTATGAAACTATAATTGTAACATGTCTATATAATCATAGAAATCCATCATCATAAAATCTCATTGATAACCCAATACTAATATATTGAAGTAAAAGTAATATAAGTAGAAGTATAAAAATGGGAACAAATGATATGCCCCATTGTGACAGTATACCCAAATATAGACAAGAAATAGAAATGGAAGCACACATAATAATAAAACGTAGTGGGAATAATATGTAGAATGTGACATAAGGGGATGGCTTATCCTAATATAGGCAATGTATAACCCATAGACATAACCATATCACACCTCCAATGAGCAATATATAACAACTACATTCAATTATAATAAGATTCCCCTTTATCGGTGGTTAATATAGGTACTTGAAATTTTTATGCCTTGTGTGAGAAAGATATAATAAATAATAAACAAAGGTAATAGTTTAAAAAATGACCCACTATGGATAAGACATAATCATTAAGGCTCATGATTATTGTGTAAGAATCATTCCTGCATTTTGGAGCCAAGGGTGGATAATGTAGGTGTGACAAATTCCTAGATTATATGATGGGCAAGAGCACATCCTCTACATTTTGTTCCCACCAAGAGAAGCAATTGGTGAGGGGGAGGCCATGCAAGAGTATCCCCCCATGGAGGGATTTAAAGATTGAGGGGAGAGATTCATAGTGTTAGCAAATCCCATGATTGATAAGCTAGATGACCTAAGTAAACACATGTAATATGCATTTGTTAATTATATAGTAAGTATATTATTTAATTTTTTTTTAATGATTTCATTTTTTGGGATAGTGATGTCATGATACGTTGGGATTATTTAGGCATCGATATGATGACTTACATGTAATATACCTAAGGATGTCCCCTAACTATTAGAGAGATCAAATTTTTATGGTTAGGTCATATGCACCAATTCTTGATCTAATGAGTTGAGCCAAAATAAATTATCTAGAAAAGGTGGTGAGAGTATAGGCATTGGAGTATGAAGTGGCATGCCATGGCCATTGGAGTATAGGCATTGGATTCTAAGGTAGAGGATCCACACCAATAGCCATGGCACCACAAGTTATATAAGGTGATATAGCTTATACCATTTTTTACATAGTATGTAGAAGTAACAAAGCATACAAAGGTGGTAGCTAAGATAGAGATATATAGAGAGAAAGAGAGACTAGCCTTGTCTATAGGTAGATTTAGGAGTAGAGAGGCCATATCATTAGAATTCATATCCCCTAAGATATCAAGGTGATACAAATACAATAATATGCTCATTTTTTATAGAAAGAGATGTTATCTTTTATAACCATGGATTTCTAAGTATAACACTATATTTCATCATGGTATAAATAAAAAATAATGATAATATATATATATATATATATATATATATATATATATATATATATATATATATATATATATATATATATATATATATATATATATATATATATAGTTTGAGGACTAACTATAACAAGTAATTTAGTATAATCCAAAGGTTTGACCGCACACTTAAAAATAAATATCATTAATTTAGTTAAAAAATTTGAACTATACCCAATGGCTGTAAGGAAATCCATTGTGAAAATATTAAATACAGCTTTATCATCAATCATTATGTGATGCCATTGTTTTATGCTTTTGAATGATATAAACATGTCAATGTAGTTTCTTTAGGAACCTTAGTTGGAACATCTTGATGCATATGCAGATATATCTTTATACACATAATTTTGGTACAAGGTTATTATTGTGATGTTTTATCATGGTTTATGTATATGGATCATTGGTTTAAGTTAGGTACTTATTAATTCTTTTTTGTGTGTTTTCTCTCTATCTTTTTCTTCATCATGTGGCCTCATCCTATACTGCTTCTTTATATTTAGCTAATATGTTTTCTTATTTGTGGGTATCCCCTCCTTTACTCTACCTATGTTGTTTCTTTGCTTATGATATAATTGGTGGTTTTTTATTCTATCCTAGACATAATCATTCAGATATTGAATTGTGATCCTCTACACTTTATGGGCCATTTTCCCCTAATTTCAAAATTTATCTTTATGTGGTTCTATATTTTTAGGTTACCTCTCTTTTATTATGTTGTCTCATGTGATAATAGGTCCATAATTCAAATTAGATAAGTCTATATATTCAAATCCTCCTAAAGTCATTTCAAGGAACAAGTATCAATCAATCACTCATTCTACAAAGTCTTATGCACACTACTAGATCTTTATTTATACTCTTTAAGGATTTTCAAGGGTTTCAATTAGCTACATACTTGTTTAAAGAGAATGTCTAAGTGAATGTTCATGTAGTTTCACTTAATTATATAGGGAGAGAAGGTAAAACCCTATCTCTCAAATTGAGTTGGGATACCTTGGCTTTAACTCTAAGCATGTGAGATATGTATCAAAAATTCTCAAGATGTTTATTGATCCAACTAGCTTTGTATTTATATTAATTTTACAAAATTTTTACAAATTGGATCAACAATATAGAAGAAAAATTTCAAAAAAATGCGTGTATTTATGATGTAAGCAAATTTTACTTCAATGTTGACTTGTAGTGTTTAGGAAAACTTACAATGGATGAAAATATCACACTTCTATTTTTAAATCTCTCAAAAGTGAAGATCTTGTTGTGCATTTCCAACTAAATAAAATCATAGTCACCATAACACAAGGACAAAGATGGGCCTTAGAGACAAGGATACCAATTTTTAGACATTGTGTATTAGGGTACTTTAGGACAACAAAATAAATAAAATAGTAATGCCATGTATTAAAAAATATTATAATGAAAATACATCAGATTCAATATTATCATATGTCTCTTACTCTATATATTTATTTTGTTGCAAATGAAGAACAATGAGATGAATATACCTATTATGGGATTTTCATCAAGTTTATTCAACATCATTTTTATGTTTATATATATATATATATATATATATATATATATATATATATATACATACATATACATATATATATATATATGAAACATTTTTTTTAGAGGAGACACTCATAGGAGATGTGGGAGAATTTAAATGAAGTATTCAAGAATTTATAAGCATTTATGTCTCTATATTGCATCTCCAAGATGCATATTTATACCCAAGACACATCTATTATACTAGGAAATGCGTCTCCTAGTTTTGATGAATAAAAGCTTTGATCTTGGGCCATGTGTTTATGTTTTTTTTAATTTAAAAAATTAATTCTATTTTTTAGTGTTGAGTAGGTATAGTAAATGGTAGCTTTACCTCAACTTGTATTGAGATAAATAAGCTTGTCCCTAGAGGTAGTGTGCCTGATAATGTTGTGACATAATATGTGGAAAAAATTCTCTTTATTTTTGTAGCAAGCTACCCAAGCTGCTTATGAGGTCAAAATTCCATTAAATATACTTTTTTCTCCCCTTACACCACTAATAATTTATTATAATATAACTATAGGAGTCTCCTGGTTAGATACCAAAAAAACATGCATATTTTTTTTTCTCATTTCTAAGTTATAGGATAATAATTACTAGTCAAGATGGGGCTCAATTACACATTGATCCCTATTCATACATTCCCAAAAAATCTAATTAATTAAATTCATAAATTAATGTACATTAGTGTAAACATCACTACTGGTTTCATTAATCATTATAGTAAAATATCCCTTTATGTTATACAAATTCCATTAAGGAATACTGAAGAAATTACTAATATGATCTATGAATATATTTGAAATGATTATTGATCAAACATATATTTCCTATTCATTTCCATTTACATATCAAAGTAATATTCATCTAAAATATAAAAAATCATCATTACCCCTTTTGCAAAGAGTTTTCCATTTTTATTTTCTAGATATAACAAAATATGATGAAAACACAAATTATCTAAGCAAAAATATTAATAAGCATAAAACCATAATTTGCATGAATGCAACCTTCTCTGTTGATTCTCATTGAATTAATAAAATATTTACATAAGAATATTTAAATAAATCTAAGCTAAAAACTGGAGTTGACATGCATAATTAAAAAAATAATTAAATCAAAAGTTACCTAAATCACCTAAAGCTAACTAATCTATGCAAATTTTAGAAAATTAATATTTTAAGTAACTTTTATCTTCTAGTGATTTTTCAAATGCTATTTAAATAAGTTTTTCATGCAAATATCGGATGGACCTCAAAATATGCACATATATTTTAAACACTAAAATTAATCTAATGGATGACTTTAAACTAAAGTTCACATCCGAGTATAAAAATACACTATTTTTAAAAATACAAAAATCTTGAAGTAAATACCAAATTGCATTTTTGGATCCTCAGATGATCACATATGGCCTCCTAAAAGTTATGAAAACATCCCTAATTTTATAGAATAGGTTATGGTTGAATTTAAAGTTTTGATACAATCACTTTAATGCAAATGATAGCTCAAATAGAGTTATAGATCAAAAGTTATGGCCTCCATAAGTTTTCTCTTTGCATCAAAATAAATATAGAATATTATGCCTTGTTTATAAAATTGAGTTAATTTCATCATATACATATACCAATATAAAAAAATATGTGGATATTGTCCAATAATTACATTCATTTGTTCACCCTGAAAAGAGTAACAATAACCAAAATAATGAGTACTACATTGATGTATTGCACACCTATAGAAGATCCACATTAAGGATAACACTAGATTAAAAAATAAGAGGGAAAACATCATTAAAGGTATTTTCCTCCAATCTCAAAGCCTTTTGGATCCCCCAAACACCTCTCATCCAGTGAGAGTAGGTCAACCCTTCCACAAAGGTTGTCACATCCTGATTTTACCTTATAATTAATAACCTTTAAATCCATGGATTAATATGGTTATTATCTGATTATCATTGATTTGACTTAAGATTTATGACATATACTAGTATGAATTAATGATATTGTTGATGATATGGTGGTTATATTTTATTATTCTATACATTGAGGATGTGTATTTGTTAGTTTTGCATCATGAGTTGATATTTATGATGACTCAAATTAACTATCTACTTGTTTCAAGGTGGATGTAAGATTGATCCTACCCTTGAGAGCATCATTAGAGAGGATGGGATAGATGGGACTAATCAGTGATGGTAGATAAATTGCTAGTGACCCTACACACACACATATTATATTTTAAAATGTTATATATTTTAAATGCTAGTGCATAATCAAGAAAATCTTATATGTGATCATATTAACATGTAAATTTAGTTTTAATATGCATAAGATTTTTTTTAGTTTAATTGTCTTGATTTTCGAGAATAAATCGAGAAATAACTATTTAATTGCTACATATGGATAGTAATTAATTATACATTGTCTTATTATTGAAAATAAATAAATAAATAAATAATTACCATTATTTCAAAGAGCCTAAGCTATCTAAATTTGCTAACTTTGAGTTAAAGCAAATTAAACTTAGTCTTGAAAATACATGCATTAAATTCATTTAAAATTAGATTTTAGATATTAGTTAACTTAACCTTAAATTTAAACTAATTCTGGAATGAGGCGTAATTATATTTATTATTAAATAAATTAAAAAAAGTTAAACATATACTATGACCTTGTTAAAAGTGTAAACTATAAATAATAAGAGATAAAAGAAGAACATGCATGAAAAGCAATCTAGAAAAAGATTAACATGCAAAGAAAGGGGCTACGACAATTAAGTCAAATGAAATTAAAAAGGGGTCAGATGATAGAACATAGGAGAAAAAGAGCATAAGGAATAAGATTGGAAAGGGAGGTGTTCAAAACTTCAAGGTCATTGGCACTCCATTCTAACATTTTGACTAGGGAGGTCATGCATTTTAATTATGCATGGACAATCTTATGAAAAAGAGTGGAATGAGTTTTGGCTAAAATAAAATGGATAAATAGATTTCATATAATTATTCTTGGACTGTGTTTATATTTTATAAAGTAAGCATTATTTATGAAATACGAAACCATTATATAAAAATGCTTAGAATATCTCTTCAAATGCTGTGTATACTGAATTTATAAGCTAAGCCATATTTAAAAATCATTATGCTTATATCTCATGAAATTATTGTGCTATAATTGAATATAAACCCGTACATGGTTGATTAATAAAATTATAAGTGTATGTATTAAAACACTGAGTAATGTATTTGAAGCACTAAATCTAAATGAAATTGCTGAGTCTAATTGAAATGCCCAACAAATTTTAGAATGCCCAACCTATTTTAGAATTTCTAGCAACCATATATGGAGTGCCCAATCATCACAATGAAAAATTGAATCATATAATTAGATAGTTGAGTGTATTTGGAGGTTGTTGTGTATATTATCATAAGTCATTATGTATATTATCATAAAAAGTTGTGTACAATGAAATACAAGCAGAGTGTAAATCTGAGTTCAAATATTCAATGCTTAGTCATTGACTTAAACACCAAGTCACCTATGTATAATGCTAAGTCTTTATCTTACAATGCCCAACCTTGAATGAAACACCCAACCTTTATTTGGAATTTGTATATTTAAAGTTAAACACTGAGTCCTTTTAGGATCTGTAGTGACTTATTCCCTTTAAATGCAAGATTGAATGTTTGGGGAAACTTTATATTTTGCCTTAGATTTTCGTATTATAGTTTCAAATCAAGTTTCATGTCTTATATTGTTTGGCTATGGCCTAGATAGTGATCAAATTAATAAATTAATGATTGTGTTCCATATATGAGGCTTTTACTTACATCGTTGGGTCATATGGATTTAATGCCAAATTTGAATTGAAATGTCATTCTTTAATTGAAAAGTTGAGTGTTAAATCTAAATAGATAACATAAGTATTTTATTAAATGATAGGTCATTAGGTTTAAATTGCCAGTCAGTATTATGAAATGCCCAGTCTAAAAACTAACACTGAGTGTAAAAATTATAACATAGAGCCTTTAAGTAAATTACTATGTATAAATTTAGAATTAATGTGTTCATATTTGACATCACTCTGTATTAAATTAAAAATATGGAGTCATTAATTAAAACATTGATTTTTTGAATGGAAATCACTGAGCCATTTTGGTTGAGTCACTAAGCCAATAATAATAACATTGAGTAAATATTATAAATTACTGAGTATATAAATTTAAATAATGGGTTATAATATTGTAATGTTAGTATGCTAAATTTATATTTATGTTATGCTATGCCAATAAGATAAAACATAGATTTTAAATAATATAAAGTAGAGTTTAAAGAATATAAAGTGGAGTTTATAAGAAAAATAAACACTGAATTATTATGGTGAATTGCAACACTTTATTAAAAAGAAAATAAATTAAGTTGTTTTGATTATAATATCTATTCTCTTGCATATGTTAAACTCATTTTTTACATTTGAGGTATTTCTTTGATTTATGGTGGGTTTAGGGTAAACCCTTAAATCAAACAGAGTTATAGGTTGTTTAGGTATGTATTTATATGATATAATAAATCTTGAAATAGTTGTTTGGAAATGAAAATTATCATAAGATGGAATTGAGACCCTAATGTAATAAGATATTCTGGTTATATGATGATTTCATAGATTAGATGAATATATGTCAATTGCTATCTATTATATTTAAGAAGTTTACTTTTTAATGAAAAACTAACCTTGGTCTATTCTGATACAACCCTCACCTAAGTCAAAACTTCTTAACTTGCCATAATCAAATTCAATATAACAGTTGCCTATACGTTGCAATATACACCCCACACACATTCTGTCCTATTCGAATCAATGCAAAGTAGATTCAGAAGTGGATTTAGACTTTGATTTCTCTACCAAAACTTGCACATTCTTCAAAAGTGTTAGCTTAGAAATCCCTATATTATACCACACAACTTGGAATCAAATGTTCACTTCTGTACACATGTTAACTGATGAACAACGACCTTCCACTACCATTCATGGTCCTCTGCTGCGAGCTGGAAGTATGTTAATGCAATTTTAATAAATGCGGTGACAATGATGAAGACAATGAAGAGAATGCTATATATTGTATATATCTTGTGACCCCATACACGCGCAAAGATGTAATATAGCTCAATGTAAATGGCACTAAAGTAGGAGAATTACAGCAATAGTCCCAAATGGCAATGCTGCTGTAGCCTTATACGCAATTGTTACTGTGTGCCAGAAGCAAAAAGTCAATAACAAAAGCCCACAAAATATGCAACCTGTCAGCAACAGGTTCCTGACCCAGTTTGCTCCTTCAAGTTGACCATAGGAGGCGGCTGCCACATAGCCTGCAATGCTAGACGTAAGAGAATATATATATAATCACAAGAGCAGTATATAGGGCTCCCCTATTTTGCTTGCTTTGAGGATAGAGGCAATTGAATAGGTTGCCTTAGGCTCATTTCTCTTGCACCTTTAACAGTCACCACGCTCCATCCATGAGCATAACTTTCTTTAATATTCTAGCTTCAACATCATGCAGAACAGAAAGCCGCATATGATCCGCATCCTGTATCCACAATTTTAGCGGACCGGCCAGTTGAAATGGGGCCAAAACTGGCACAAATTGGTGAGGGATTTTTGCCAAAGTGGTGCGAAATTCTTCCTCGTTTACATCATTGTGTTCCACAAAGGAGACTTTGAAATAGCATATTAATAATAAAACAAAAATAGCTGCAGTATTGACGAGTCCTTAGGAAGGAACGATGCTTAAATTTAAACACAAATCACAAGCTGGGGTCTGCGCCCCTATTCCTTTCTACACCAACGGTCTCTATTTGGGGACTCTCTTGACTCAATAACCAATTAAAATATATGCAAACTAGTACAGGGAACCGTGTATTTTGTTTAGGACTTTTAACATTGCATTCCATTCTAAATGTTCTATTTTTGCTATGCTCTTGTATGCAAATGCTAAGGTGCGTTATCCTGTCTTTTCAGTAGTCATTATCAAAGCAAAAACATAATCGAATAACTTATGCCAGGCGCACAGGCATTTCTCCAACAGTTTCTTGGTCTCATATCATGCTCATATTGCATTCATGCATTTAAAAATACATTATTGTGTTCTGCCCACACAAATTCTACCTAGACTCAATTTCTCACTGGAATCAAGTTTCTGCTTACAGTAATACATACCATTTGCCATTGGTCAAAACAAGTCTTCTCTTCTTGCAGCAACGTTTCTCTTTCTTCATGGCCTTGGCCAACATCCTGGCCGCCTTCCTTCCTTCTACATCCCTCTGCTCTCTCTCTCTCTCTTATTCATAACATTCTCATTTTACTTTTATTTTCTACCTTCTGCAGATGCATGGCCATAGAGGAATGCCTTCAGTCCTTCCTCTCTTCAAAGGTGATCTTCCTTTTTCTCTTCTACCTTTCTGCGCCCCCTGCTCTCCTCTTTCTTCTCCTCTATATTTAATTTTTCTTGTTTTTGCTATATTTTGGGATTAAAAACCTCCTACGCCAAACTTGGCTTAAGGAAAACAAAATACAGTTTTTCAATTACAACAACATGCTAAGGTTGAAATCATTTCAACCATTCCTCCATTATTCCCTCAACAGCCCCAACTATTTTCTTTTTTTACTTTTATTTTATTTACAATTACTCATTTGGAGGGAAAATACAAAAAATTGAAATTCAAATTTAAACATGACTTGTCTTCAGGTAGCTATTGCAGATGCTCTTGCATCATACTCTCCCTCTAGAAACAATTTGAACCTTGGTTCAAATGAACTGCTGCCTCCATGCTTTAGTCTTTACTGTATGCCTGGATCCCAAGGTCTTCTTGTCAATGATAATGCTTGAATTTGTCTTTGCTGGTCTTTGCCTTTCATCTTGCTTTTCTTCCTCTTCTGGTATGTTCTTCTCCTCATCTCCTTCTCAGTTGTTAGCTCCTGCTTCCATGCTTCATTCTCATACATGTCTTCAAGATCTTCTTGATCTTCTTGGTTCAAAAATTTTTCCATTGAACTATGGACTTCATTCATCTCCACAACTCTAACACCTGCATTCAAAACATCAAAAGCAACCTTAGTAGAAAAACATTGAGGCCATGAAGTCCCTTGGCTGCCTTCACATTTCTGTTCTTGTTTCTTGACCAAAACTGCCTTGGTCTCATTGCTTTGCTCATGTCTTGCTCCACCCTTTCCAATGCTGCCTTCACCATGGCTTGTACCTTTATACAACTCTCTTGGAGGATTCAACAACTCTTCTATCCTCTTCAACTCTTCACTCAACACAAGCTCATCCAAATCTTCATGTCCTATATCAAACTTAGGACCAGATTGTCTTTCATCCTCTATAATTACATTCATCCACTTTATAGTTTCTTCATACAAATCAGCTTCTTCATCAACATCAGTATATTCATAAAAAACAATTGCAGTATTCATACCTTCTGTCTCCTTGCTTTCTTCAATCTCTGCTTGAAGCCATCTTGTTTGTTCTGCTGCATATTCTTTCCTTTCCCCATCATCCATCCATTTTGAACTCTCTCCTTGCTGCATATTAGTCCTTACAGCCACTTTCCATTCCTCATTTTCCATAAAAAGATTATTAAATGATTCAAAAGCATCATTATTCCATTTATTGCAAGCAATTGACTTACCTTTCCATGTACTTGTGTCATCCTTCACCTTCCTCCATTGAGTTCTTGGTGTTGTTGTCTTAACACTTACATCTTCTTCATTCTTAGCCTTCTTAGGCACCCATACTTGTTTCTTCTTCTTATCAATTGACTTCTCAAGCCATGTAGGCATCCTGCATCCATGCTTTTGTACCAGCACCTCCTTTTGCTTGGGAGTTTGCTTATTCCACCATTTAGGCATCACATATCCATGGTTAATTGGAAACTTCACTTTTCTATTTGCTTCTCTAACATGCATATCAACAGTTTCATGCTTATAAGAAGAATCAATTATTGAACTCAACTTTACCTCCTTAATGGGCTGCTCCATTAGTCCCTTGACTTGCATAGCTTCTTGATTATCTGTCCTTTCTTTTTCCTTTATGCTTGGCTGCTCTCTTACCTCTTCTTGGCATTCAATGGCATCATGGAATTCATCCTCATCTTCTACCTCTCCTCTCTCATGCATTAACCAATGCACCTTATCAATAGTAGCAAACTGTCTTCTCTTTCCTGCACATTCACTTGTGCATTTGGTGTCTTCTCCTACACCAATCTCTTCACTCTCCAAGGCCCTTCTCTTGACCTTCATAAGGCTGCTCATACCTGCATTTACCCACTCAAAAACAACATTAGATATAAAAACAAGAGACCACAAGGTCCCTATGAGTGCTCTCTTCATCCACACTCTCATCTTCTCAAGTGCTCTTCCTGGCACTTCATCTTTTCTTTCTTCTCTCTTATTCTCCTCAATGAGAACCTTCTTCACAACTTCTTCCTCTTGCTGCTCACTTGGCAACCTTCTTACCTTCTTCAAGCCACTATGGGCTTCTCTCTTCATGGCAATCTCATTTTGCCTTCTTCTCCTTTTCACTAGGGATCTATTGGCCACTTCAACCTCTTCTTCATTGGCCATACCCATGCTTTCCTATTCAGCTGCATCCAAGACTCATACTCATCTTTAACCTTAGCTAATTATTTCTTCAAACTAGTAATTTCTTTATCAAAATCAACATTAGTCATACCTTTGATGCTTGCTTTCCTCTTGCTGCCCTCATATACCTTGCTGCTCTGCAGTGCTTTCAACAATGCTTCCATCTCTGAGATCTTCACCCAAGTCTTTTCCACCTTGGTCTCTTGATCCCTTGTCTCACCCAAGCCTTTTCTCCTTGACTGGTCTTTTGACAATCTCCTTGATCTCACCTAGGCCTTTTGCATCCTAGTCTTTTGATCCTCTTCTCTCAATCCTATAGCAACTCTTGTACAACACTTCATCAAATACAAATCATAAATCCAAGCTTACCTTGCTTTGGATCTTCTTCTTGAGCATTCACTATGCTCTTCTTCTAGAGCTTCTCTAAGCTTCTCTTCTAAGCCTTCCTTGGCTTCTTCTCCTCTTAAGCCTCAATGGCTTGGTTGCCTTTCTCTTCACTTGTTTACTTCTCAAAAACAAATTTTCAAACCATAGACTTTAAATTGAATATTAAATCCTACTCTGATACCAAATGATGAAAATCGCCTTTGCCAAATCCCAAGAGCTTCAAGCTCTGATACCAAATGATGAAAAACTAACCTTGGTCTATTCTGATACAACCCTCACCTAAGTCAAAACTTCTTAACTTGCCATAATCAAATTCAATATAATAGTTGCCTATACATTACAATATACACCCCACACACATTCTGTCCTATTAGAATCAATGCAAAGTAGATTCAGAAGTGGATTTAGACTTTGATTTCTCTACCAAAACTTGCACATTCTTCAAAAGTGTTAGCTTAGAAATCCCTATATTATACCACACAACTTGGAATCAAATGTTCACTTCTGTACACATGTTAACTGATGAACAACGACCTTCCACTACCATTCATGGTCCTCTGCTGCGAGCTGGAAGTATGTTAATGCAATGTTAATAAATGCGGTGACAATGATGAAGACAATGAAGAGAATGTTATATATTGTATATATCTTGTGACCCCATACACGCGCAAAGATGTAATATAGCTCAATGTAAATGGCACTAAAGTAGGAGAATTACAGCAATAGTCCCAAATGGCAATGCTGCTGTAGCCTTATACGCAATTGTTACTGTGTGCCAGAAGCAAAAGGTCAATAACAAAAGCCCACAAAATATGCAACCTGTCAGCAACAGGTTCCTTACCCAGTTTGCTCCTTCAAGTTAACCATAGGAGGCAGCTGCCACATAGCCTGCAATGCCAGACGTAAGAGAATATATATATATATATATAATAACAAGAGCAGTATATAGGGCTCCCCTGTTTTGCTTGCTTTGAGGATAGAGGCAATTGAATAGGTTGACTTAGGCTCATTTCTCTTACACCTTTAACAGTCACCATGCTCCATCTGTGAGCATAACTTTCTTTAATATTCCAGCTTCAACATCATGTAGAACAGAATGCCGCATATGATCCGCATCCTGTATCCACAATTCTAGCTGACCGGCCAGTTGAAATGGGGCCAAAACTGGCACAAATTGGTGAGGGCTTTTTGCCAAAGTGGTGCAAAATTCTTCCTCATTTACATCATCGTGTTCCACAAAAGAGACTTTGAAATAGCATATTAATAATAAAACAAAAACAACTACAGTATTGACGAGTCCTTAGGAAGGAACGATGCTTAACTTTAAACACAAATCACAAGTTGGGGTCTGCGCCCCTGTTCCTTTCTACGCCAACGGTCTCTATTTGGGGACTCTCCTGACTCAATAACCAATTAAAATATATGCAGACTAGTACAGGGAACTGTGCATTTTGTTTAGGACTTTTAACATTGCATTCCATTCTAAATGTTCTATTTTTGTTATGCTCTTGTATGCAAATGCTAAGGTGCGTTATCCTATCTTTTCAGTAGTCATTATCAAAGCAAAAATAGAATCGAATAACTTATGCCAGGTGCACAGGCATTTCTCCAACAGTTTCTTGGTCTCTTATCATGCTCATATTGCATTCATGCATTTAAAAATACATTATTGTGTTCTGCCCACATGAATTCTACCTAGACTCAATTTCTCACTGGAATCAAGTTTCTGGTTACAATAATACATACCATTTGCCATTGGTCAAAACAAGTCTTCTCTTCTTGCAGCAACGTTTCTCTTTCTTCATGGCCTTGGCCAACATCCTGGCCGCCTTCCTTCCTTCTACGTCCCTCTGCTCTCTCTCTCTCTTATTCATAACATTCTCATTTTACTTTTATTTTCTACCTTTTGCAGATGCATGGCCACAGAGGAATGCCTTCAGTCCTTCCTCTCTTCAAAGGAGATCTTCCTTTTTCTCTTCTACCTTTCTGCACCCCCTGTTCTCCTCTTTCTTCTCCTCTATATTTAATTTTTCTTGTTTTTGCTATATTTTGGGATTAAAAACCTCCTACGCCAAACTTGGCTTAAGGAAAACAAAATACATTTTTTCAATTACAACAACATGCTAAGGTTGAAATCATTTCAACCATTCCTCCATTATTCCCTCAACAGCCCCAACTATTTTCTTTTTTTACTTTTATTTTATTTACAATTACTCATTTGGAGGGAAAATACAACAATTTGAAATTTGAATTTAAACATGACTTGTCTTCAGGTAGCTATTGCAGATGCTCCTGCATCACTTTTATAAAGTATGTTCAAAAGTTCATCTTTTGATAAACCAGATGTATACACATGCATAAAGTATTTATCCCAAGATGTATGGTAATACTTCTATTTGATTAATACTATATATTTGGGGATATAATTATTTGATCTAAATATATACCATGGCTTTGCTTAGAATTCTTGTAGGAGCCAAATAGTATTTTTATAAGCTTAATAGTGTTATACAACATGTCGACAATGTCAATTTTTATAGTGCTATGATAGGATGAAAACTTGTGTGCAATATATCTGTAAGAGTATTTCATGTGTAAGTGATTAATCATTTCTAGAATATAATAGTGCACTATAATGGGTGCTTAATGATTATGTTTTCATCTGATTATTATTGGGGTATACCCAGATGGTATAATCTAGTAATTGCTTGTTAATAAAATTATATGTGTAGGATTGATTGTTCATGATTGAGTGGAATACTCATGAAGTATGATAGTATGAGATATCATAGAATACTTAAGCTTAAATGTAAAGGCTCAGATGATACATACTATAGCTGTATGTTTAGACACTCACCTATATTGACTGATTTAATATGTGTTAATTATTATTTGAATAGTATGTTTTGTAACAATTAGTAGGATATCATGTATGCGTGCATACAACTTTGAGAGTGTAAATGAATGTTAGATTAAAAATTTATGTGTTTGCATGACTTGAGTTGTTATAAATACTTGCTTGAATAAAAGTCAATAATTTCATGTAATTATGACTACTTAGTATGATTAATTATAGAAAACTAGTAGTAATGTCTTAAATCACTAGACTATGATATTATGGGATATCATGAGGTGTAGTGGTTTGGATATTATTATGGTAGTTGAAAATATGTAGTTTAATATGAATATGAAACATACTTAGATGGTATGAACTATAGACATTAATTCTCATTTGAGTTAAATAATAATGTATGATTCATTCATATGTGGATGGAATAAAAGTATATTATGCTTACTCCTATGTTTAACATGTGATATGATATAATTTCTAGGAATATATACTTAGTATGAATCTTGTTGTTAAATAATGTATAGTGAGACATTATTTTTGGTATGTATGATTTACATATCAGTATGATATCTTACAATAGAATATGTTTTCTATGATACACTGCATGTTTAGTTTTAGAAGTCATACACACATGGATACTAGATTGTTCTTTGGATTCTTGCACCCTTCTATCTACCTATATATGAAGAGAAGGCCATTATATGATAAGGAATTATGTGAGGGATCATTGGTCCATGGTTGGTATGTAAAAATATTTAGATGATGCTTTTCCTTCCCATAGCAGTACTATTTACCTGTACGACACGAGCTCTGAAGGGCTTGGTAACTATTTATTATATTAAGCTAAATTCTAGAAGTAATGTAGTTGTAATACATGTTTAAATATTCAAACAACAGTTACTATATTAGTGGACCAACTATAGTTTTGTCCTATTGTATTTTCTTTTTTTAAATTTTTATAAAATAAATATTGTATTTGGTATTTAAAGTACTATTATTACAAGATATAGATTGGATGTTGTATGTATTATTCTATGGAATGAATGTTAAGTAAATTGTTTAAAAAAAAAATTATTGCATTTTTTAATTACAATTTAAGGGGTTGTAACATGTGATATCAAATATGTGGCTCAAACTCTTAAGATCTAATGAGTCCATTAGCATTTTCATACCTTTTTGTTTAGCGAAAAGGAGAAATGTGAATGTTTGTATGATACATTGAGTGTGTAACTTAGAGCATTCATACCCCCTTAGAGTTATTAAAAGGGTTGTTTTATTGATGTCTCATTGGTGATGGTTTTATAAGGTGTATAGTTAGGAGAGTACATAGCTTTGGTCATGAGATGCAAACAAGAATTTCTTACCATATTCTTGCTCTTAAATATCAAAAACCTCAATTATGATTATATCTTTATTATAAATCGAATTACCTTCACCATTTGTGCAAATGTGTTTTATGAGTGTTTAAAAAACATGGAGTGCTTCCCACTTAGGTTTCTATGCTTTAGTTTTGTGTCTTACATGAATCCTAGGAATGGAAATTTCCTTGTAGTTGAATGTAGATGTCCTAGTTGACATTCCTTTGTGTTAGAAGTTTGTTATGTAGATTAGCATCCTTGTATTTATATGGACTTGAGAGGGCGTGTCATCTCTCTTAGCTAGCTAAGAGGTGAGTTATTATTTACAAGATGTTGGTTTAGAATTTTCTTAAGTGGAAATTTGTTTATAAATTATTATTTTGATCTTATTCCCTTAAGTTCATGGCATATTATTTTCTACTTATTGTTGAGAGAAGTTGTATGATTGGATAGACCAATGCATATTTTTGGTTAGTATTTTTCTTCTAGTTTTGGAGGTAGGTTATAATACTACACTTATAAGTTTGGTAAGTAGGTAGTGGTTGACAACGTGGATTGTGATGTTTCATTTTACCATATGAGGGTATGTAGGAGATTTATTTTTGAGATTTTAGATCTCTACTTTTCATTTTTGACTTTTTAGAGTCACTATTTTATCTAAACTTGTGTACTTGACCACAAAGAGTGGCCAACTTTAAATTTATATAAATTTTAGTGATTATAATTATTATATACCTTTGTTTGGACTGATATTATTCTCTTCTTGAATCATGTTATTTTGAAGAGTTATATGTGTACCTTTATTTGAAAGCAAGTAAAGTATAAGATGTGCGAAACATCTTCTTAGTCTAAAAAATTGAGATAAACCTTTTAATTTGTTGTGTGCTAGTCATGCAAGCAAGGAGACATTGTCTCATTTTTAAGGTTGTGAGGACGGTATGACACTAGTTATGTTTGATTAGTAGCAACTTAATGCAATATCAAAATGATTGTATGAATTCTCTTGTATGTATGTTAGTACATATGGAATAATTTAACATATGGTATTACTTTTTATGATCTATTAGTATAGATTTGTGTTTCATATAACCGTGTATATTTTTTGAAGATTGTCAAGTCATGAAGACCTGAAGGAAAAATGGTGAATTAAGAATGTGATTTATAAGCAATAGGATGGTATCTTGTTTAGTCTCACATTGACTTAAATTGTTGGTATTAAGTTGGATCTGATAGACAGACTTATTGAATCCAAGATTTGATAGACAAAACTTGTCAAATTTAATTGTATGATCATATGCATGTATACAGTGGATGGGTATTTTATGTGAATGAGTATTCCATGATTTTGTATACATTATTACAGATTCTTATTCATCATCATACTTTTTTGGAGCTACATGGAATAGTGATAGTATTGACATGTTATACTTATCTAAATTTATGCAGAGTAGCGATAGTATTAATATACACACATCATTCTTGCTAGGTTTTCTAAATATTTTTTTTAGTATGATAAATACACTCTCTAAGATAGAGTGATGTGCAAAGGGGTTAGAAGATTTTGTGGAACTATTCTTGGATATTTGTTTTGACTTTTGTGATAATATCATGTGTTTTTGAAAAGTCAGTAAGACTTTTATCAAGTTATAATTAGGTTTGTTTTGTGGTTCTAGACCATGAGGTGGTCATGATAGAACCAATCAATATAAGTGACATTTATAGAATTATTTACATAATATAAAATGTCATCGAGTAGGGTCTTGTAGGACAAATACTCTAAGAATAGTGTTAAATGAGAGAATTATGATGAGTTTTTAAGGTAAAATTTGCATTTATTTACATGATATGATACTTGATACTATATTTTTATGTTATTAAACTTTATTTGTTAATCAGAACTTTTGTTTGAATAAGAGTCATCAGAGTGATGATCAATTTTAGGGGGGAGGATGTCATATCTCAATTTCACCCTATAATAGTAACCTTTAAATGTATGGATTAATATGATTATTATCTGATTATCATTGATTTGACTTAAGCTTTATGTCATATACTGATATGTGATAGTGATATCGTTGATGATGTGGTAGTTGTATTTTATTATTCTATATATTGAGGATGTATATTTATTAGTTTTGCATCATGGGTTGATATTTATTATAACTTAGAATAACTACCTACTTATTGTGAGGTAGATGTTGGATTGATCCTACCCTCAGAGTTAGATGAGGGAGAACATCATCAAAGAGGATGGGCTACATAAAATGAATGAGTGATGGCAGAGAAATTGTTAGTGACCCTAGATACATGTATATTATATTTAAAAATGTTATATATTTTAAATACTAGTGTGTAATTAAAGAAATATTATATGTGATGATATTAGCATGTAAATTTAGTTTTAATATGAATAAGATTTTTTTAATTTAATTATCTTGATTTTTGAGAATAAATTAGGAAATAGATATTTAATTGCTACATGTTGCTAGTAATTAATTATACATTATCTTATTATTGAAAAAAATTAAATAAATAAATAATTACCATTATTTTAAAGGGCTTAAGTTATTTGAATTTTCTAACCTTGAGTTAAGACAAATTAAACTTAGTCTTGAAAATACATGCATTAAATTCATTAAAAATTAGATATTAGTCAACTTAACCTTAAATTTAAACTAATTCTGAAATGAGGCGTAATTATTTTTATTATTAAATAAATTAAAAAGAATTAAACATATACTACAGCCTTGTTAAAAGTGTAAACTATAATTAATAAGAGATAAAAGAACATGCATGAAAATCAATCTAGAAAAAGATTAACATACAAAGAAAGGGGCAGCGACACATTGATGAGAAGGGAAATATAAATTAAGTCAAATAAAAATAAAAAGGGAACAAATGATAGAATGAAAGATAAAAAGAGCATAAGGAATAAGATTGGAAAGGGAGGTGTTCATAACTTCGAGGTTGTTGGCATTCCATTCTAATATCTTGACCGTCTAGGTCATGTATTTCAATTATGCATGGACAATTTTATGAAAAAGAGTAGAATGAGTTTTGGTTAAAATAAAATAGCTAAATAGACTACGTATAACTATTCTTGGACTACGTTTCTATTTTATATAATAAGCATTATTTTAAAAATGTGGAACCATTATATAAAAAAGCTAAGAATATCTCTTCAAACACTATGTATAATGAATTTATATGCTGAACCATATTTAGAAATCATTGTGCTTACATCTCATGAAATTATTGTGATATAATTGAATATAAACTCATACATGATTGATTAATAAAATTATAAGTGTATGTATTAAAACACTGAGTAATGTATTTGAAGCGTTGAATCTAAATGAAATTATTGAGTTTAATTGAAATGCCCAATAAATTTTAGAATACCCAATCAATTTTAGAATGCCCAACAACCATATATAGAGTTCCCAGTCATCACAATAAAATGATGAATCATATAGTTAGATGGCTAAGTGTATTTGGAGGTTGTTGTGCATAGTATAATAAGTCACTATGTATATTATCATAAAAAGTTGTATATAATAAAATACAAGCAAAGTGTAAATCTAAGTTTAAATATTCAACACTTGGTCATTAAATTAAATACTAAGTCACCTATGTCTAATGCCAAGTCTTTATCTTGTAATGCCCAACCTTGAATGAAACACCTAGTCTTTATTTAGAATCTGTATATTTAAATTTAAATGCTAAGTCCTTTTAAGATCTGCAATGACTTATTCCATTTAAATGCAAGATTGAATGTTTGTTGAAAATTTATATTTTGACTCAAATTTCTATTTTATGATTTTGAATCAAGTTGCATGTCTTATATTGTTTGGCTATGACCTAGATATTGTGACTAGATTTATAAATTAATGATTTAGTTCCATATATAAGGCTTGTACTTGTAGTGTTGGGTCATATGGATATAATGCTAAGTTTGAATTGAAATACCATTATTTAATTGAAAAGATGAGTACTAAATCTAAATAGATAGCAAAAATCTTTTATTTAATGATAGGTCATTAAGTTTAAATTATTAGTCAGTATTTTGAAACGCCTAGTCTAGAAACCAAAATTGAGTGTAAAAATTGTAATACATATCCTTTAAGTAAAGTAATGTGTATAAATTTGGAATCAATGTGTTCATATTTGACATCGATTTGTATTAAATTGAAAACATGGAGTCATTAATTAAAACACTGAGTTTTTAAATAAAAATTTCTAAGCCATTTTGGTTGAGTCGTTGAGCCAATAATAACAATGTTGAGTAAATATTATAAATTGTTAAGTATATAAATTAAAATAATGGGTTATAATATTGTAATGCTACTATGCTAAATTTATATTTATGTTATGCTATGTCAATAAGATAAAATACAGAGTTTAAATAATATAAAGCAAAGTTTAAAGAATATAAAGCAAAGTTTAAAGAATATAAAACATAGTTTATAAGAAAAATAAACACTGAGTTATTATGGTGAATTGTAATGCTCTATTAAAAAGAAAATAAATTAAGTTGTTTTGATTGTAATATCTATTCTCTAGCATATGTGTGAATTGCAATGCTCTATTAAAAAGAAAATAAATTAAGTTGTTTTGATTGTAATATCTATTCTCTAGCATATGTTAACTCATTTTATACATTTGAGGTATTTTTTTGATTTATGGTGGGTTTAGGGTAAACCCTTAAATAAAACATAGTTGTAGGTTGCTTAAGTATGTGTTAGATCATATAATAAATCTTGAAATAGTTATTTGAAAATGAAAAACAAAGGCCTAGATGATATATATTATCATAGGATGGAATTGAGACCCTAACGTAATAAGAGATTTTGGTTATATGATGAATTCATTATTTATATATATATATATATATATATTCAAGTGCCATTTATTATATTTAAATAAGAAGTTTACTTTGATAAAGTATGTTCAAAGGTTAATATTTTGATAAACCAAATGTATAAGCATGAATAAAGTATTTATCCCAAGAAGTATGCATGGTAATACTTCTATTTAATTAATACTATATCCTTGAGGATATAATTATTTTATCTAAATCTATATTATGGTTTTTCTTAGAATGCTCGTAGAAGCCAAATAGTATTTTTATAAGTTCAATAGTTTTATGCAGCATGTCGATAAGGTTAAATTTTGTAGCATCATGATAAGATGAAAAATTGTGTGCAGTATATTTGTGAGATTATTTCATGTGTAAGTGATTAAAAATTTATAGAACATAATAGTGCATTGTAATGGGTGCCTAAAGATTATGTTTTCTTCTGCTTATGATTGAGGTTATACTCGTATGGTATAATCTAGTAATTGCTTGTTAATAAAATTATATGTGTAAGATATATTGTTCATGATTGAGTGGAATGATCATGAGCTATGATAGTATGAGATATCATATCATACTTCAGCTTAAATCTATATTTTTGGATGGTACATAGTATAGTTTTTTGTTTAGACTCTCACCTACATTGATTGATTAAATATATGTGTTGATTATTATTTGAACAATATATTTTGTAATAGTTAGTATATCATGTATGTAAGTATATAACCTTGAAAGTGTAAATAAATGTTAGGTTAGAATTTTATGTGTTTGCATGATTTGAGTTATTATATATACTTTCTCAAATAAAAGTTAATGATTTTATGTAATTATGACTACTTAGTATGTTTAATTATAAAAAAACTAGTAGTTATGTCTTAAAGCACTATACTATGATATTATGAGATATCATGAAGTGTAGTGGTTTGGATATTATTATGATAGTTGGGACTCTACAATATAATATGAATGTGAAATATACGTGGGTGGTATGAACTATAGACATTAATTCCTATTGATTTAAATACTAATGTATGATTCATTGATGTATGGATGAAATAAAAGTATATTATGTTTACTCCTATACTTAACATGTGATTTGATATTATTATTAGGATGATGTACTTAGTATGAATCTTATAGTTGAATAATGTATAGTGAGACATTATCCTTGGTATGTATGATTTACATGTCAGTGTGATATCTTGTAATAGAATGAGTTTTCTATGATACACTGCATGTTTAGTTTTAGAAGTCATTCACACATAGGTACTAACTTGTTCTTTGGATTATCACACCATTCTATCTATATATCCATGATGGGAGGGCCAATCTCTGATAAAGAATTGTGCAGAAGATCATTGGTCCATGATTTTTTGAAAAAGCACTTGGATGATGCTCTCCCTCTTCACAACAGTCCTAATTATCTGGAGACTACACTTGAGTTAATTAGAGATACATGAGTTGGTACAACACAAGATTTGGAGGGCTTGATATCTATTTATTATATTAAGTTGAATGTCAAAAAATATATAATTATAATATATGTTTAAATATTTTAATAATAGTTACTGTATTAGTAGATCAACTGTAGTTGTGTCCTATTGTATTTATTTTCTTTGAAGTTGTATAAGATTAATATTATATTCAATATTTGAAGTAATATTGTTTTAAGTTATAGATTGGATGTTGTATGTATTATTATATAAAATGAATGTTAAGTAAAATTTTTTAAAATAAATTTTTTATGACATTTTCTAAGTACAACTTGAAGGGTTGTAGCAAAGGTAATAGATGTAGAAACTGATAGAGCAATAGAGAATCTTTATGCATATAATAAGTCATTGATGTTAGAATATTTAATGATTAAGTGGATGATTTTAGAACCTTAGTTTACTTTGGTGTCTAATTAAATAATAATAATTTAACATGAGGTTCCCTCTTCTAAATAAATAATTAAATATGAATTGTTTATTATTTATTGAATTATTTTTAAATATTTTTTAGGGAAAGATGGATATGTTGGTTACAACGATCACCTAACCTCATTCCTATTATAAATAGTGTTTTACCCCTATGATAAAACATACTCTGGATACACTCAATTGAATATTGGTGATTATGAATAAATTATATCTATGAGTGAAAATTATATTACAGAGTTTTGTGAAGGCTTATGTGAAGAAGTATAAAGAAGAAGAATGAACACATGGCCATTAGGAAGTGGCATTGTCATCCACATTCACGTTCAGTGACAATTATGAAAGACCTAATATTGCATGAAACTAATAAAACTTGGTAGAACCAAGTGGTTTTGTGAAGATATATGCCACCTATGCATCCATAGGATAAAATTGTAGATCAATATCACTATTGAGAACTTTCTCTTAGATAAAATGCACATGAAATTAAATATATTTAGTTCATTGGTATTGAAATAATTTTTTTTATAAATATATACAAAATTAATTATCATAATGAAGGGTGGTATTGAGATAAAAATCTAAATGAAGTTCTCCTAACAACCTTGACAACCGAATTGCTTCTTTATCAGCTTCCATAACACTTCTATATTTTGATGTTATAGAAAAGATAGATATAGTAGGTTAATTTTTGTTGCTCCAAGTGATATCACCTACTCTAAACTTAAACACATATCTAAAATTAAATTTTTGATCTATAATATCACTAGCATGACCAACATCACAATAGCCATATAATTTAGTATTATCAATGAAAGAATAAAAACAATAAAATTAATAGTTTCTTTGATATAACGAAGTATACATTTAGCTAATTTATAATTATCTAAATATGGATCCTACATGAATCTAAAATCAATACCAACAACATATGAAATATATGGCCTATTAATGGTTAGATAAACCAAATTACCAATAATTTATTTATACAGACTAGGGTTAATTTTTTCACATGCAATTTTTGGGTTAAATTTAACACCAATTTCAATAGGAGTAGATGTAGACTTAAAATTAAACATATTAAACTTAAAAATAATATTATGTGAATATTGATATTTTGATACAATAATTGAATTTTTATCTTAAAATATAACCATTCTTAAAAAAATGATATAAAATGCCTAAATCAATTATTTCAAACATTTGAATTAGTTTATCCTTATATTTATGGATTAAAATAATTAGATCATCAACATATAATACAATAAACATTAAATGATCATTTTTAACTTTAACAAAGAGATCATTATATAAATAAAAGTTAGAGAAACTAAGTTCTTTAAAATAATTAATAATTTTAGAATACTAATCTTGAAGAACTTATTTTAAACCATACCAAGATCTCTTTAACTTAAAAACATAGTGTTCTTTGTTAGGGTCAGTGAAACCTTTAGACTAAGTCATATAGATTTTCTCTTCTAAATCACTATTTAGAAATATATTTTTAACATCTATTTGGTGTATAATCTAACTATTTTGAGTTGCAAGAGCAATGCGTAATCTAATAGTACTTATTTTTAATATAGGAGAAAAAGTTTCAACATAATCAATCTTGAGTTTTTGATTAAATATATGAGAAACTAATATTGGTTTAAACTTGTCAATTTAACCAATTAAATTATATTTGATTTTATAAAGCCATCTACAACCAACAATGTCATTTGGACAGAGGTGGGATGAGATACTAAGTCTAATTTTTAATTAAGGCATTATACTTAGCTTACATATCAACTTTTCATCTATCATCCTGAATAGCTTCCTCAAAATATCAAGGTTCACATTCATTCATATTCATTAAAGTATGACAAGAATGTTGACTTCTAGTTAATTTATTAATATTATCAATATTAAAAGACTGAATTAGCAATTTTACTCATTTAAGTCTTTTAGATTAAACATGAAATTTAAGGGGTTCCTCAGATTATAATTTATCCATAGATTTATCAACTTCCTCTAAGCCTTTTTTTTCTTCATAAGGAGAAATAGGAGACCCAAGTTTATCTAAATAAGAACATTGAGGAGGTTCCTTAAAGGGATCACAAAAAGATTTTTTGAAAATAAGAAAAAATATATTCTCAATGATATGTCATTTAGCCTTATCATATATTCTTAATCCTTTAGTCTTACATCCATAACCTAAAAAAATATGACGTAGGATTAAGCTTCTTTCTTTTAACTTTAGAAACAAAGAGGGAAGTGGGGCTACTCAAGATCCTAAAATGAGTCATACTGAGTTTCTTTTTAAACCATAATTCTAAAGGAGTATAAATATAAAATTTTTAGTAGGGACTCTATTTATAATATGCATAACATTATCCATTTCTTCGGTCCATAATAAATTAGGAATATTTGTATAGTGCAATATTACTTTAGCCATCTCAATAATGATGTAATTTTTGTTTTTAGCAATACCATTTTATTGAGGGGAATAAGGAGTTGTTAATTCCTTTTGGATATCACAACTAATAAAAAAATCAATCTATTTACTAATATTCACTACCATTATCAGGTCTTAATCTCTTAATAGAAAAAATAGAAGTATTTTCAATAATAATTTTATTTTTTTTGAATTTATACAACACTTCAGATTTATTTTTAATTAAATATGACCATATCATTCTAGTATAATCATATATAAAAGTAATAACATACAAAAAACTATTAAGAGATACAAATTCAAAAGGTCCTACACCACCACTATGAATTAATTCAAGAGGATATGAATAATTTACATCATGATTCTTGTGAAATGGGTTAGTATGTTGCTTACCATGTAAGTATCTTTCACAGGTTTCATGATGATATAAAATATAATGAATACCAATAAAAATATTATGATAATACATGTCATGTAAAATTCTAAAATTATCACGCCCTAATATTTCATGCCATAATATAAATTCATTTTTACTATGCGATGAAGAAGTAAAAAAAATGTATAAACCATTATTTTGAATGCCTTCAACAATCAAATAATTATATTGATTTTTAATGGACCAATTATCTTTAAGAAAAGTTACAATGCAGTTTTATCATTCATAATTTAAGAAAAAGATTAAAAAATCTTTTTAAATTTAGGTACATGGAAAACATCATTAATAACAACATTTGTAAACTTTGTTTTTCTTTAATTGCTTTTAAAAATGAATTCTCTTAAAAATATCTCTAGTATCAGATAAAATATTAGATAAACAAGTCATATGATGTGATGCATCACTATCTAAAATCCATGTATTCTCATTAGAAACAAATAAGGTAATATATAAAGCAATAACATCAAAATTTTGTTCTTGATTATTGTTCTGATTGTGATTATTCTGATGATTTTGATTAGATTTATTCTCTTTGTTATTTTAAGAAGTTTTATTGTTAACTCTATCTTTGTTTTTATAATAATTTTTCTATGACTAAATTTACCACATAGATTACAATTCCCATTAAACTTAAGTTTATGATTTTTATTACTAGATTTTTTGTTTCCATTTTTTGCCATTACTAGAATTACTGTTAGTTTTCTAGTTTCTATTATTCTCAAAAATAGGGTTGAGAGTGAGAAGTCCCTAAGTGGCATTCTATTTAGAATTAAAATTAGACATCATTTACTCTTCTTGAATCATAAGAGCTAATATGGTAGTGAGGTCAACGTTATATTACTCTGTTTAGTACTTTGAATTCAAAATTGAGATAAAATTATGTTTTTTTTAATGAATATTAAGATGAATAGTGAAATATAACAATTGACATTGAATTAGATTACAGTTATATCTATCTAACTAAGGTTTAATATTATTAATTTTAGTAAGAAAATTAACAACATTTTAATCACTTTTCATAGGTGTTGTAAGCAATTGAAAAATCAACTTAATAATTTTAGAGAGACAAGTGCCCTCATGTATAGACTCAAGGAGTTTACAAACAAAGAACAAAAGAACAAATGACACAATGAGATAATGTGAGAAAACCTCGAGAGGTAAAAACCCCATAAAGATGATATTCATATAATTGATAAACTCTGTAACCTAATACAAAGCCTTCAACTTCTCACTTTTTCACATAAACCTTCATAAAACTTTGAAATATATTTTTCACACACAAATATAAATTTGTCATAATCATTGATATTCAATTGAGTGTATCAATAGTATGTTTTATCATAGGGGTGAATTATAATAGAAATGACAATGTAATATATCACATTGTGTGATTCTTATAAACTTCATGTGGAAGTTTTAATTTTATACACCAATACTTAAAAACATATTTTAAGGAAGTCCTTATATTATAAAAGGCTCCAATAATATGTAGATGATTATTCATGAAAAACTGTGAGATGTAGTCTTATGATCATGCTAGCCTATATTTATTTTAAAGTAGTTTATATAGTATAATTCTTTTTGTTTTAAAATGTGAAGTTTGGTATGATGAAGGTTTTTAAATCTTTCAAATTTATACATAGTATAATTTTTTATTAAGGTTATTATTGCATGTATCCCCACTTAGCATTAAGGGAAAATGTTATAACATTTAATGGTTAAGTGGTTTATTTTAGACCCTTAGTTTACTTTGGTGTGTAATTAAATAATAATAATTTATTATTTATTAACATGAGGTGAAAACCTCTTATAAATAAATAATAAAATATAAATTGTTATTACTTACTAAATTATTATTAAATGATTCTTGGGGAATGATGGACCCCTTGGTTACAATGATCACCTCCCCACATTTTTATTATAAATAGGGTTTTACCTTATAATAAAACAAACTCTTTATATACTCAATTGAATGTTAGTGATTGTGACAAACATATTGTAGAGTTATGTGAAGGCTTACGTGAAGAAGTGAGAAGTTAAAGGCTTTGTATTAGGGTGCAAAGTTTTTCAATTATATGAAAAACATCTTTGTGGGTTTTTTACCTCTCAAGGTTTTTTCAGGTTATCCCATTGTATCATGTGTTATCTTGTTCTTTTTTGATCATTTACATTTCTAAATCCTATATATTATGTATCGCATATTAGATTTATTTCTTATCAATTGAAATAACATGCAACTCATCACAATAATATAATATATGACAATGGACTAAAACCAAAATTATATAACATTCCTAATATTTAATAAGATATATGCATACATCCCAATCATAGTACTAAGGCATGTTTGGTAATTTCATATGTTGAGTAGACTTTAGTGACTTTACAAAAACTCTAACCCTTATGTATAGAGTTTCCAATGTTCCTTAAGCATTTTATTGAGTTATAAAGTTATATCATGGGATCCTAATCTCACCAATCCATTTTTTATGCATTAATATGATATCACTTTTAAGAACCTATAGGATTAAATAGGACCCAACCACTAATTCCCAAAAAAGGGTTCTACATATACTATACATGACCTGCTTGCCGACTAAGGTAAAACCAAAGATTAAGGAATGTAAAACAAATATTAGGACCCATTTTAAACATAAGGTGTCCAAAAAGTGTTTTCAAATCCAAAATTTTAGACTAATAACAATGATTTTAGCATCTATAATTAAATTTTATTCTTACAAAAAATTTCATCCACTAAACATTAGATTAACATTCATTAACTAGGATTTCATCTTCCAAGTTAGGATTAACATACAAATGTGTGATTATTTACCTATACAGGTTCCAATTAAAAAGGGGTTATATTCTAATAGGTATTCATAATTCACTAAGTGATTAACTTCCATATTTATTTTACAATTGATCTTAAAGTTCTAAACATAGTTTTCAAGGTTTCATGCCATGATTTCCATTTAAAGGCAAAATCTCATTTTACTATAGATACATTGATTATCACTCATCCAAGTAAAGGTAAATCACAACTAAATCCAATTCTTGATTCCCAAACCTAGGGTTCATGAAGGTTAAATAATCTAATAATGTTGTCATTCCAACAAATATCAAAGTCCCTTCTAAGTCTCAACATTCAAAATCAATATTCAAATTCATTAAGGCTCATCCTTCCAAAACATGATATAATAGTTCATAAAATTCTCAACATTCCTTATACGAGTATAACATCCAACAATGGTTCATAATCCAATATGAATGTAACAATGTCCAAAATGATTTATCTTCTAGATTAAAAAATAACCTAGAGACCTAAAATCATGACTCAAATCCACCTAAGGTCTTTAGGTTACCCAAGATCAATTTTATGGGTTTCCATAACCCAGGTTCAAGAAAATGCATTCAATCACAATAGTGTCCTTTGATCCTTGCACATTACATGGGTAATAACACAACTCCTAAGTGTCCCATGCCACTTATGGAAGGTGTTATCAGAAGGTACTATCATAAGGATTGAAAATACAACCAACACAAGGTCTAATAAGTTGTAAGATAAAAAATAAGATGAAATTAAATATAACTCACATCTCAAACCATCTAAAAAATAAATTATATACATATATTTTCACATGAATCACATATATGTGTGATATGATTTCAATCAAATTATTTAAAGATTTTTTTTGAACATGTATCCCTAATTCTCATCCAAGTGTGGGGTTTATCTAGCACAAGTTTTCATTAAATATCGATAACCAAATGGATTTCTAATTAGTCAGTAATAACAACACTATTTTAAAACTATATCAACTTCATATATTTACTTAATTTCAAAATAATCATGCATAAATTTATTATTTTAATAAGGGTTTCACATAGATTGGGTTTCACTTATTATAACCTATTTAATCATCAACATTACGTAATGAGTAAGAGATAATTTCTAGGATCCTACCCTAAGTAATATAATAACATATCTAGCATGGTATTTGTTATCACATAGCTTTTGCACCCATCTTGATGTTGTAGCTCAATGTGTGAAAATATAATGATACAATGGGATCACCTCACAGATGTAGGACCTTGATGAATTGAGGTAAACCTCTAGAGAAGGTTGGATTTATTTCACTAAATTTAGTACAACTAATAAACTACCAGCTCATGTGTAAATTCTACTTCTTAGGGATCTTGCTTCTAAACTAGGGTTTGACTGTGAGAAAAGTGTTTTAAGAATGAAATTGTAAAATTGGAAATGGTGATTGCACTAAATATTTGTGGTGGATTTTAATGATTTTTTTGAATGAATACAATATAATAATAAATATATTGAAATTTATTAGAGAATAAATTCATGAAAATGTGAAACCAAAGGTAATATTTGAGTATTTTTTCATACAAGGGACAAGATTATTTAATTTTTAATCAAATAATTTTTCAAAAGGGCAAAATAATACCAAAAATAATTTTTTTTGATTGAAAATAAGAATAATAATATCCACAAATTTGATAAATAACCTTGCATACACAAAGATTACACAAATAAGAAAGATAAGTCTTCAATCTATTCTCATTCTCTAGGTTACAACATGTAGATAAGTTATTCAAAATGCATAATAATCTCTCTAACAACAAAAAGATAAATGGGCTATGCCACAGTACCATATTTATATAAAACATTCTCTTGGAAGAGATGTACTTAACCAAAAAATCCATGCCTAGTTGAAGAGCATGAAAAATATGGAAAATCTATGAAAAGAGGCATGATTTTTAGTTGCAATGTCATCTTTGGCAAGGTAAAAAAGTGGAAAAAGAACATGAAAGTGCTAGGTGTTCTATTTAACTACTGGAGGCATGGGAAAACTTGTGGAATCTTCATACAACACCTTTTTCTTCTTTAGTTTTGTTGTTTTACTTTCTCCATGCAATGAGGTGCCAAAGTGAAACTCAAACTTAGAATGATAGATAACATTAGATAAATTTAGATTTTTTTTTGTCAAAACCTAACTTGTAATTTCAAATTGGGACTTTTATAACTTTCAAGTCATATAATTTTAAAAAAACTAGAAATGCTTTTTACAATATGTGCTTTTGTAATTATAGCAACTCAGATTTGTCAAAAGCGAAAGTGTAATTTTCAAGTTTGATTTTTACAACTTTCAATCTGTCAAAAAGGAACATGGAAATTATAAGTGGCTCTTTCTCAAAAATAGCTATCAAAATGATAGTTGTAATTTACAATATGCAACTTTATAATATTTTTTAAAACAAGGAAATATAATATAAAAAATATTCATGATAGAAATAATTAATCTACAACAAAAACCTTTGAAGAATCTTTATCCTTATTCACCTATGTTTTATCAATATATGCATCAAAAATCTTGAATATCTCCAGGATATGATCTTCATTGGGACCAAAAGAGTAGAGGTAGCTTATTTCACATTTTGATATCATGTTAGAGAGTTCCCTTGGTGCAACCCTATATTCTTGAGTCTCTTTCCCCATTTGATCCAATTTATTATGGTACTTAATAAAATGGTGGATGAAGCTCAAGCTGAATGTTGTGTCTCATGCTGACTCTCCTTCAACCACTTCTTTGAATTTATCTTGAAATTCCTGTATTGAAAGGACCTAGTTTTGATGATCTGTTGCTTGACATGATAATTTATTCAACAAATATTTAATGTCATATAGCATATTTGTGGCTTTATCATGTGCAACCTTAGCTTTATTGGTACTCTCTATGAGTATCCTTTTTCTGAATTGAGTTGCTCTATCAAATTCCTCTTGCTCTACATCATTTTTCAATATCTTTTCTACAAGAAGGATATTAGTTTCAATTGTATCCACAACTATCAAATTTGGATATAAAAGTTTAAACCTTTCTATCTCTTCCTAATACTTGCTTATTTTCTCTTTCAAAGTTACCCATCTCTCTTTCAAAGTTTTAAAATGGTCCATTACTAATTTAATAACTTTGTTTCCCTTTGAGATGAGATTTTGTTCCCAATCCTTTATAGTCCTTCCCATGATATCAATCTTTGTCACTACATCAATTATTTTTTAGTCTATGATCTGAGTAACATATCGTGTAGGTTGAGCAGTGGGCTCGATGAAATTCTTTAATGCAATCATCAATTATTCAATCTTATTCTTCAATTCATCCTTAGTGACCTTGCTAGTATCCATTTTCTAAAAAAGAGAGTTAATGATGGATTGAACATCATGTTTCAATCCCTCTCTTATAGGATGACTAAGGTGAACCTTTAATATATAGTAATCCCCCACCACTAGATAATCTTTATGTTTTTTGGTGGGGGGACTGCAATCTCTACATTCTTCTCCCCTGCTAAATCATATAATATCATTGATATGGTTCTAGGAGTTGACTTAGATTTATTAAATGCATTTGTGAGGCTAGAATCAAGTATGTTTGGAAATACCATCTATTTATGTTTATTCCCCACTATCTATACTAGCCAACTAGGAGTGGCATCCTATTGTCTTGACAATACCACTTGTAAACTTGTAGTTAAAGTTACTACATTAGTGCTTACAATGACAAGTGATGAGTCTATTATTATTATTATTGCTACTAAATCTTCAGTTGATGTTTTTCCAATATCTTCCCCATTTGTGGGTTGAGTGGGCACATTTGTATCAGTGATTTACTCTACCTCTACCTCCTTTATGGAGGTTATGGTTATTGTGAAAATGGAAAAAATGGGTGTAGTGGAAATGTGTGTGCTTACTAGGGGTGTGGGAGATGGAACTGACACTAATTAAGGAGTAGGCATAGGGGGTTGGAAAAGGGGAACCTATGGGAGTGAGGATTCCAAATCCATGAATGAATTAATTATTGTTGTGGGGACACTCAGGGTTGATGAAAAGGGGAAAGTGAGGGGAGACGAAAATGAAGCAGTAGTTATCCTAAGGGTTGGGATGTCCAACAGGATTGTAGTCAAGATGTTTGATTTTTTGGCTATAGACTATTATGTATTATTAGTGATTAACACGGTGGAAGTGGTGATTAGAGATGAGATGGAAGGAATTATAGAAGTAGGGAGTGAAATTTTAGAAGGGGGAGGAATTATGGAAGAGGGAAGTGAAAGTGAGACTTGAGTGTCTAATTGAATTGATTGAACTATCATTAATGGACTTACTGACATAGGTGAACTGGTGGGAACAGAGGGGGAAATTATTTGGGGTGAAGGTGGAGTGGAGACAAGAGGAGGAGGTGTTAAAGATGATGGAATTATAGAGATAGGAGGAGGGACTATAATAGAGATATGAGTAGATATTATGACTGAGATAGGCATAGAAGCTATTGGTGTTTCAATAGCCCCAGTGTCTTCAAATGAAATCTATTGGTTGATCTACTACTACTCCCTGGATGATTGATTATCCTCTCTTGGCCTTTGAATTTTTATTTCTCTTATGGGAGACCACTAACCTATATGCCTATTCTAGGAGGGTTCCCCTGCTAGATCCTTATATTATTGGTGGCACTCCCTTCTCCTTGATCTTTCATAGCTTCTCACCGATGCTCACTATTTCTTTGGTCACTTTGACTCTTTTACTTCTGATCCATCTAATTGTTCTATTTATTACATTGGTTTTTCTATCCATTAATGATAAAGACTCAAGAATGGACCACCTAATTGTTGGAAGGCATGAGCATATATTTTATTCTCATAGTAGACCTTGTCTACTAGGGGCTTATCATCTACCAAGTCCTCAAGTATTGGTTCCATGTTAAAAGTTTTGATTTGATCAAGGGTCATCCTAGAATAGTCCTTCAATCTTACTTCATCTTGCAAATCCTCCCAGTAGTCTTCATAGTAGGGGACATGAGAATATGTTGAGATCCCAATACACTAGTAATGTTGCCATTTACATCATAAAATGGCCTTGCCTCTAGAGCCCTCAAGGTCATCTAGGCCATTTCAACATCTGCACACTTGGCTTTGGATAAAAAAGGGAATGTGTACCTCCTTATATTGATGGTGAAATTAATTTTTGCCTTGTGTTTTGTAGATAAAAACTTATGAGTCTTTACCAATTGTCTCACAAGCTCCATTAAATCGCATTTATCACTCACATACTTTAGAAGGGTGTAAGGACAACCACTTCACCCCCCTACTCTAATGTATGAGTATGTGGGGAATTAGATGAAATAATATCTCGAGTTGGTAATCTCTGAAGTGGAAGCATTAGAGAATCTCTTCTTCTCCAGCTCTTTGTCAAACATGACTATGATGCAGTATATGAACACATCATTTACTCTCCTAAAGTACTACTTACTTTCCTCAAGAGTTAGGTCAGGGTAATAATTGAAAACCTTGTTTACTTGGTTAGCTATTGTGTTCAATCCTAGGAAGGATCTCCCTTTAGATAATATATAAACTAGATAAGAAGTCACATAGAACTTGCCTATACTATGGACTTCCATCGACTGCTTGTGGATGGAGTCACTTATCAACTATGCCCAATGAATGTACTTCTTCTATTATATTACCCAAATGTATTAGTACATTGTGTCTTGGAAGTTTTTTGCATAGGGTTCCTAGTGATTCTATGTAGTAGTATGATTAGATCACAAACCTCATCCTTAAAATCTATCCTTTCCAATGTTTTGGGAAATCTTGTGGATGTATCCCTAGGGACCCTTAGCCATTTCTTATTCATTACCCTTTGACATCTGGTGTTCTTATTTTGATAGAATTTCTTTGATGATTTAGGAGTTATATCAAGATAAATCTCATATTTGGGTATCAGGAACATTGAGTCTATATAGTCTAGGTCCAGGATTAACATTATTTATCCTTTATCATTCAACACTTCTCTCTTATCGTAATCATAGTACTTTAACAATGTGAGCACCAAATCAAGGATCTGTACTGACAAGGGAAAGGTTGCTATTTAGGGTAGTCCATAATTTTAAATGCTCTAAATCTAGGCATTTTTGAATTTGACATTTACTCTAGTCAAGAAATCACCTAGGTCAATGTGACCTAGGTTTGTGTCTGTAATCTCATTTGTGTTAGATTTTAAGCTAAGTGGGATATTGGGTTCCTTGTATTTGAACTTCATCTCTTTTCTAGACATGGATTATGGAGAAATTTCAAGGGGAAAACCAACTATAGAGTTGGTAGAATTTGAGGGTGCAAAACATAGGCGAAAGCTATATTGGAGATTGGGGTTACTATTATAGCGAAAATATCTAGCAAAGATGGTAGTTTTAAAACACAATTGGGTTTTTTAGTAAAAACTTTGGTGGATATTGGAGTTACTATTATTTCTCTATGCATTGGAAAAGTCCACAAAGTTGTGAGGTTGAAATTGTAGGTATAAATCCCATGGGTTTTGGAATTGTTTTAGCAAGTAAAAAGTCTACAGGGACTATTCAAGGAATATGTAAGGGAATATTCAACTAGTTTTGTATGGAATTTTTGGAAAACCCTAGGTTTTAAAATGGCATGAAAGATGGAGGGAAATGATTTCAACAAAAAATACCAACATAGATGACCCTAAATGACACCACAAAAACAACAAAAGAATCCTATTGACACCTAAATAAGGAAAATAAATCCCTATAATTACAACTAGATCCACAATGAAGCATAGGAAAATGGAAATAACTAAATCAAGCTCGATTATGATAAAAGTTAGATTAAAAAACATAAGAGGTTAATTAATATACCATGCATAAGGATCAATAGCATTGTGATCAAAGTTCATGGCTCAAATACATGGTGTCATGGCTTGATTGCATGGCTTATAGGGTCAAATGCATGGATCAAAATCCTTAGCAGGGTCACAGATCTCCAATATCAATTTTTTCAAATTAATCAATGAATTTGATTAACCCTAATTAGTTTTATATATAACCTCTACAATAAATGCCCCTCAGTTTATGGTTGGCAAGATATCCATAGTTTGTGAGCAATTGTTTAGCTTTTCAATTTTACAATTTATGCTTTGAGATCTACATTCTACAGGATGACTTAGCTCTTTGAAAATGGGAAGGCAAAAGTCTAGGATTAATTCACAACTTTTTAACTTGAAATTTACAACTAGAGTTTTGGATTCCATAATAGTTGATGGGAAGCAAAACTCAAGTTGTAATTTGCAACTTATAAATTACAATCAGAGTTTCAATTTATAGTTGGAGTGATACACGGGAAGTAGAGGTTGGTAATAAATTTGCAAGTTTGAAATTTGCAATTTGCATTCCAATATCTGATTTATGCGAGGTATATGTTTGGTGGGAAGCAAAACTCTATTTACAATTTGTAATTTTGTAAGTTGTAAACTATTAGTGGGGTTCTGATTTCCAATGGTTATGGATTTTATGAGAAGCAGAGGTTGGGAAGAAATTTACAAGTTTGTAAGTTAAAAATAGAAAACCAATCTTTGGTTTCAACCAAGTAGGTGTTTATTATGAAGCAGAGGTCTGGATGTAATTTGTAAGTTTGCAATTTGCAAATTGCACTTAGATTTTTGATTTCCACCAAGATTTGGGAAATGAGTGCCTGGGTCATTTTTAAGGCATTTTTCAAAAAAAAATAATGGGTCTCGCTTAGGGTACTTAACATTTTGACATTTTGGGGACAAAAATATCAATGTTTTTGGTGACCTATGCAAGGTGATTTCCTACTAATCAATTTTTTTCCAATAGCCTTCTAGTTCATTGGGCATGGACCCATTTTAATATTAACACACTTTAACTAGTGAAGAACAAGACTAGGATTTTCCTAAATAAGAACAAAATAGGGGAAAATATAAAAACCTAAGGAATTAAAAACTCTTAATGAGTTGACCTGTGTGAAAGCAATTATTTGGAAAACACAATTAACCCTAATATATGCAATTTTTTTAGAATGAATTCCAACATCAAAAAAAAGATTCAAGGTATATACTATTGAATGGGATAGGAAGTTCTGATTCATTGAACTTGGATAGCTAAAATACATTAGCTCCTTTGTACTGAGTTATACTTTATGGACCACTCCATATTGCATCAAAACTGGTATGCTTGCCTATTTTATCTTTGTTTGCATCCCATTTGAGAACCATCTCTCTTTCATTTAAGCTCCGATCAGATGATTATTTGTTGAAAGATCTCTTTGTTTGAGCCTAATTTTTGTCTATAACTTTCATTGACTAATTCCTGACTTCTACTAGTTCCATGAGTTTCACCAATCTTACTATCATTTCATCATTGTCAATCAAATCCGATTGATGATTGAGTTGTAGAGATGGTAACTTAATTGATATCAGGACTCTAGCTTCCCTTCCATATACCAACATGAATGGATAATTAACAATGGCACTCTTAGGAGTGATCCTATCAGCGCATAGTGCTGATTTCATCTTTGTGTGCCATTTCCTTTGGTTATCCTCCATGGTCCTTTTGATAATTCTTATGAGATTTTTATTGGTAGACTTGGCCAAGACATTACCCTATGGATAATAATTGGAATAAGTACTTAGTTATACATTGTGCTTTATATCCCATTCACTCACTTGAGTGCCCATAAAAGCTTTGGCATTATCTGAGATAATGGTATAAGGAACACCAAACCTCATGACTATAACATCCATGAATTATAGGATAGATGTCTCTATGACATCTTTCAGTAAAAATGATTTATTCCACCTTGTGAAATATTTAGTTATTGTAAGGAACCATTTGTGGCCTATACTCGATGGTGGATTGATCATACCAATGAAATCTAATTTCCATTGAGAAAATGGTTGGTTAGCATGGATTAGTCTGAAAGGGAAAGATGTTAATCTTTGCTTGATTGTGAATTAAGCACACTTCTCATAGTCCCTTACCCATTGATGGGCATATTTGAATATGTCAAGCCAATAATATCCCCCTCTTATTATTTTGATGGCTGTGGTTCTTGTAGATAAGTGTTTACCTGATGAACTATCATGAAATTATTCGAACACCTTAGAGACTTGATCGTGCTAGATACATCTTAGCATGAATCCATTCATATATTTTATAAACAATATTCCATAAAAAAAAACATAAGGAATGGATTGGAGTCTATCATACCTCTTCTTAGACTCCTAAAAATCATACAGGTACTCACTAGTCTACAAGAAGATGGCCATGTCATGGATCCAACTATTGAATAGAGGTGGATTGGTTGGATGGGATGCACTTTGAGCATATGATACATTAGATACTACTTCAAAAGTATTGATATCAGAATATAGCTATTCATATAAGCCCTTTCCTCTTACAAGCTTTGTAGTTTTGATGCTCACATCATATTCCATGACTTTTGTGATCTATCCTGCTCTTTTTCATTTATTTCCTAACTTAGTAGGAATTCTTTGACACTTTGGTGACTAACCATTAGATGAATTTTATTTTTAGAGAGAATATGCCTAAACTTTTTGAGAGATTTAATTACAACATATACTTGTTTCTGCATAAAACTATATTTTTCTTCATAATGCTTCAAGGATTGACTAAAAAAAATATTGGTTGTTCCAACTGTTCTTTATTCTATTGGGTTAGAATAGCTAAGATGCTACTTTCCCATCCAAAGTCATAAAGAATGAAATATTTCTTGTGGTTGGGATCGACCAGGGTAGGATATTGAGAAATAGTCCGTTTGATGGATTCAAAACTTTCTTTTCTTTACTGTGTCTAGTTGAAAATGATACCCTTCTTAAGCATTGTAGTAAGGGGTTTGGTCATAGAAGGAAAATTTAGAATACATCTTCTTTTGAAGTTAATTTTTCCTAGGAAACTTTGCAGTCCCTTTCTATGGCTTAGAAATGCTAATGCAAATATAACACTTATTCCCTCTGAGACTATTGCAAGACCCTATTTTAAAACAATGTGTCCTAGTTGTTTCCCTTCATGAACTATGAAAACACACTATTTTGGATTGATGGAAACTCCAAATTCTCTGCACCTTTCAAAATTTTTACTAAGGTGATCCAAGGGTACATAAACATGTTTTGAGTGTAGACACCTAAAAATGGCCACCGATAACCTCCAACCAAGCTTTTAGCCAACTTCCACTTAAAACACATAATTTGGCATAAAAACACTAAACACACTAAATGAGGTGAAATTGACATATTCAAGTGCTAATTTTGGCCATGGTATCCCTAAATAGGGCAATGCAATTTATGGACTAGCTAACTTTGATAAGATCATTTCAATTCAAAATGCCAAATTTGTACTTGGGTGCTTTGGATTGCTCTTCCCTATCAAATATTTTGCACAAAACTTGTACCTTTGTTATTTTTTACTAGAAACATTCTAAATGGGAATACGCATCCAATGCATCTGACAGTGACTTTCAATTCTAATCTAATCAAATTTTAGACCAATAACAAGGCATTCTAACTAATTTGGGTAATTTGTGCATAATGTGCTTAATCATGCTTAAGAGATAATTAACCCAAATCAAGGCCTAATTAATAATTCCATGGAAATTTGTTGAAATCTTATTTTTAAAAATGAATATTAAATATCTACATCATCAAGTGAACTCATTTCTTGGGAAGACATCCCTAGGTCATAAATACCACAAATATCAGGATTGATGCCCTCCATGCCTCATCAATGCCCTCCATGCCTCTTAATTTCCCCTTCATCCAATGTCATGATGAGGATAATTAAAAAATTAAATCCAAAAATTGAATTAATCCTCAACCACACATCTCAATATTGAGATAGACGGTTGAGGTTGGTTCTGATCAAATCCAAAAATCTATAAATAGGAGGCCTCATAACATCATTTCTAGGCTATTTTGGTACAAAGTTATTATGCTCAAATATCTTCAAGGAGTAATTACAACTAGTGTTATTATGAAAAATTGATACCAAGCCAAGCCAAGCCACAAGACAAAGGTGCCAAGGAGATATGGAGGTAGCCAAGCTTCCATTGCCAAGGACTTCATGAGCACAAGTCGAGAAAGCCACTACTACAAAGGCATTTGGAGCATCCAAATAAGGTGAAGGAATTATTGTGTTTTTATTCCTTCTTTTTTAGTTGTGTTTGTCATTTTTTCTTGTTAACTAAGCTCTTCCTAGTGTCTAGGCATAGAGATGTTATGCTATTAGTGTGTTTATTTCATTTTGTTTTCATTTTAGAATTAACACAATACTAACCGTCCTCTCTTGTGTCAAATTCCTATATCACATTATGGCATGCCCAGTGGGACTAGACGCATCCTACACATGAAGGATATCTTTTTGTAACTCTAAAATATTTATTCAAGCCTTTAAAACTCTTACAAATTTATTTTCTAACTTTATTTTACCATTTTTAGTTGCCATGGTTTTACACCATAATCAACATCGGCAAGAAATATTGACATTGATTAGTTGTCTTAACCAACGTCGATTAGAAAAACTGACATCAGTTAGATCTCAGTTAGCCAGAGTAACAGACATTAGTGGTAATAACTGATGTTGGTCACTATGTTTTTAAAAAAACATAGACCTAAGAGCTACTTGTTAAAAGTTCATTATTCCAAGCTAAAAAGAGCTTCAAAGCTAAAGGACATGCTAACAATTTTGCTGCAAGACCAAGCTTGAAATTTGTTCAAAACATGTTTAAATCACCTTTGAATGGTTAAAAATCAATTAGGAACCTTGTTTTAGTGTTTAAAAAAGAATTTGGGTGTTTTTGGTGAATGTTTCAAAATTTACAACTAAGAACAAGGGGTCAAATGAACACCATCAAATATTTCATTTTGGGTTTAAAATTAAACACACTTGTCAATTCTTATTTTCAATAGTTGTTTAATCAAATTTTTGTTTGGAAAAAAGAGGAATGTTGCATGTATACTCTTCCGTTTGTCCCCTATAGTGAACCCTTGGAATCACAAGCATCATTCCTATTGCAAGTAGCCTAGTCAAAGGCTTAGAAAGAAAGTCATATAAAGCACTCCCCACAAACTTGTCAAAGTTTGGGTGACCTTGAAAATGACCCTAAAGCCTTTCTACTTTCATGCTTTCTTTAATTTTTATGTATCTTGGCTTGTGAGGGGGACTTCATCACCTACCACAAGTTCTTTAGGGAAGCTTTGACCCAAGGTTTCACCTCTTGACATTGACTTCATTTGGATCCTTTTGGAGTTGCACATGGGATGTATCTACATTTGGATATCACACTACACTGAGTGAACAACATGATGTAGTGGTTGTAAAAAGGACTAGACCTTTTTATAACTAGCCAATGCCATGGTCACCTAATTTATATGTTTGTCCTTTACATCATTTGATGTGAAAGTCATTATGTAATTGATTCCCCTAGAAACATTTGAAACTTGATAGTTTAGTCAACCCTACATGCCATACCATTGCTAGGATTGAGATGGTTATACTTAGAGTATTTTGATCATTTTCTCATTTGGTATGTTTTCTTGACTAAAACTTGTTTGTTTATGTATAAGCCATGTCAAAACCAATTTATCTATATGTCACTCTTTTGTTGAAAGAGGCATTATGCTGACTATTTTACACCACACTTGTGCCTTGAAAATTTTTAAACTTATTTGTGTGTGTGCCACTTGAGTTGAGGAGGGTAGTGTTATGCTTCCCAAATAATGTCAAACCATTTATGCCTTTGAGTCTTTTCAAACATAGCATTGATCACATCATTTGAGAATGCTTACACCATTAAGCTGCTCAATTTGTTTCAAGACTAGTTTACCTTAAACCAAAAACCATTTGTTTCAGACCATGTCATGTATACCATTTATACCTTTGTCTTATGCCATCATGTTATCCAATATTGTCTAGCTTGTCTAATCAAATCTTAGTCTTCAACATTGAGTTTTAAATTAACCTTGTCAAGTTTGGATTCAAACATTGATTGATTTCTATTTAAGCCTCAATTCATGGGGCTGATACACAGATCTTTCTCTTTTGGGTTGCATAACTTTGGTTAATCAATTACCTAAATTTGAAAACTATTGATGGTTTATTTATTTAGTACCTATCCTCATCATTATTTGTGCTTTTATTTGGGAGAACACAACCTTTCTCAAAGAGCTTTTTTGTCTTATGCATTATGCCAACTGATCATGTTTATGTGTGATTCCATGTGTCGGGTTTATGTCAAAGTTGTTTCCAAACTTGTTAAATTAAATTAAATCACATCATGCCTATTTGTTTGAGCTTGTATTTTGACCTCATGTTTGGAAAAAAGACCTAGTAACTCAAATTTTGTCTTTCCTAGTTTAGACCTTGTTTGTAACACTTTAACCTAGACCTTTGACATGCTAGTTTTTATTCATACACTTGACCTTTTGTGCATATGAAATTTAACATTAGACATTTGATGTTAGATTTTTTATGCCAAGTCTTAGCACAAATCATTTTAGAGATATAGCTCCACTTTTAGACCATATTGGAGATATAGCTCCACCCCTTCAACCAAGTTAGACTAAGCTCAAACTATTTGTCCTTTAGACATAGTTTTTTAGAGTTTGTAGAACTCCAAGCCTTTTTATTTTGGATCTTTCATAATTTACATGGATATGTCTAGCTACACTTATGGTGGAGTCATGTATAATCCAACTTATGATAGAATGGTTACACAAAATCCCACTAGGAACCCCTATAGAGAAAGATTTTCTAAGGAGTTTTATTATTCTCCCTACAATACTCCATATGGGGAACAAAGTCATGAACGAGCTCATGACCCAAATCAAGACCTAGATTCGTATGAAGAGGATTGTGAGGAAGACTTTGAAGACACAACTATAGATAACATTATTTGGGATATAGATCCATACCCTCTTTTCAATAATCAGTATGTAGAGCACAGTCAAGAACCAGCTTATAAGCCAACTCACAATTGGGATGATATGGTTTATGAGGAAGACTTGGATGCTTTGGCTTATATGAGTAATTAGGATCCACCACATCATACCATTTCTATTATAGTACCATAATGCCAAACCATTTCTATACCAAGACCTCATGTTTTAGCTTGTGTGAGCAATCAATCTCCATAATGCCACTTCATCATTCCAAGACCTAGTCCTTTGGCTTGTGTGGCTAATCAATCCCCATAATGCCTTATCATTACCATCTTAGGACTTTATCCTTTGGCTCATGTGAGAAATAATGCTCCCTAAATCCCTACCATTATCTAATTATAAGTCATTCCTCATCTAGTACCAATCCCAACCAAACCTCAACTGATCCAATCATTCAAAGATCAAGCTATGTTCAAAACTGGTATCTTCCAACTCATTAGAAACTAAGGTCAAGAGAACCAACCAATCTAAGATATTTATATTAAATCAACCATTTATGATAAGTCAACTTGTGATGAATTACCTATTGATCCTATACCAGTTGTCAAGGATTATCACACTGATAAGCTAATCTTTGTTGAGTCACTTCTTAATGATTATAACCACCTTTGGGAAAATCATTACTTCGATCATGTGCCTATTTTTCAAGAGTCTCCTATTGACAAGCCAGTCTCTGAGGAGTTGTCTCTTGACCTTTTTCCCATCCTAGAGAAGTCTCAATTTGACAAACTAGTCTTTATGGATCCCATCATGCCATTATAGGTTGTTATTTATCTAATACCAAATATTCAACAAGACATCATTATAATAGAGTACCCATCAGATGAAGAATCAAATTTAGAGTCAATTTTTACTCTTGGAATGACATCCAATTTAACGTCAGAATCAAAATTAGAATCAACATCAGTCTCAACATCAAATTCAGAGTCCTTTGAGTTAGAATCAGATTTAGAGAAAGAATATGTTCATGGTTATTATAACATTGGTTATGTATGCCTCACAGATCAATTTGAATAAATTTGTGATCCTTCTATGGTTTTTAAGGATGAGTACTTTAGCTTTGACACAAGCTATCCTAGTATCTTCTATGAGGATTATGTAGCCTCTCCCCATTTTATTACCATTCCAAAGGCCATTACCATTAACCAAAATAGCCATATTATTGACATTCCATCTCCCACAAGTGTCGATTGGGACCGACAGAATCACACTTTGTTGAACTGCATCCATGGTGACATAGCAGTTGAAGAAGGTCAAGGAGGCCAAGATAACATTCATGTAGCAGAAGAATACTCTCCTAGTGAAACCTTTTCTAAGGTGTTAGGGGACAGTCTAAGTTAAAACTCAACATCTTTTAGTGAATCTTTTTTGAAAGTGCTAATAGACAATCAAAGTCAAAAGTCCAAATTTCTTAGTGAAACATTCTCGAAGGCACTATGAGAAAATCAAGACAAATTTATTGGTGAAAACCTATTTGAGGAACCAATAGTTGAGCACAAAAGTTCTTCACTACTTGAGGAATACAAAATCAAAGATCAAATATAAATAGCTTCCTATCTACAACCTAATTAGATGGTATTTACTCTTAGGCCCAAACAACAAAATAATTTGATGGTCCTATCAAGAAAACAAGTCTTCAGCCTCACCACAACCAAAATAATGTGAAATATGGCATTAAAAACATTACGTGTGACTAAAAGTCCTGATCTTCATTTATTTCCCCACCATTATACATTATATTATCATCTACCATTCCATTTCGCAAACAAAGCTACCATCCATTATTTATTTTCCATCCATGGTTACATTTTCCTTCATAGAGGCTACAAAGATACCTTATCTCGATGTTTGAAGAAATCAAAATCAATGACTAGTGAAGATCATACAAACATTCTTGACAACCTAATCCACAGGCCATTTTTGACAGTGTAGTTATTTAGATGAGGTGTGGGTTAGAAATTAACATGATCAAGTATTCTTTTTGTATCTATGTTGATTAGGACATGCATCTCCCCATTAGTAGGAACAACATAATAAAAAACCACACCCAAGGCAAAAACATATACCATACTGTTTCACATGCCATTGCCATTGTTACATATCCTTTTACCATTGTTGTGTATCCTTCTATTCACATCATCACTTGGAGTCAAACCCCCTTACTATTTTATCCATCTTATCATTCCATTCCTATCTATACCAAATCCTACTTTTAGTCATCCTACCCAATCCTATTTTCATCTTAGCTACTTTGGTTCTTCTTGCACTTTTTGTGAGAGGATTCTGATCAAGTTTCAATAATCAATCCAATCAATGTTTCAATGATAATTTATGAAAGTAGTGTGACAGTTGATCTAGAAAGATATCTTTCTTCCTATTAAGCTTGTTTATGTGAGCTTGATTATAACTACCTATGGGCAAATTAGTATCATTGACCTATGTTATTGTATCCTAGTTATAACTGCCTATGGGCAAACTAGGGGTAACACTTATTTATTATGCATTGCCACATCACCTTGCCATTATTATTTTCATTTGACTGGCTGTTTATCAAATTTAAGAACTTGTTGGGACCTAGTTGGTTTTTCCCTACCTTTTGTGTGGATGGAATTACTATGAATGAAGGTCATTTTATGACTATGTGGGTTATGCTCAATTCATGTTGAGGTTACCTCAACCCCCCTTTCCATATGCTCTCACCATTTTGTGAGCAACCTAAGCCAAAAAATCTCACCATTTTGTGAGTAGGTATCTTGTCATTCTCTAACAAGTTAAGATACCTCAAAATTCTAAAAACATTCATAAAATTTCAAAAATCCAAAAATATTTATCCTGTCTAAGCCTAGTCAGTTATCCTCAATCCACCTTACTAGGGCATTGTCATTGTTAGGATGCTTTCTTTTGCTTTTATTTTTAGGCTTTCTATTTGTTTATTTATTTTAGGTTATTTGTTTATTTGTTTATTATTATTTGATCACTTGCTTATTTATTTACTTTACGCATTATTGCCTCGACTCAATCTATATATATACATTGGGTGATTCCTTGCACACATTATTCTTGCGTCCATCCATATTCATATGCCAACATTGTCATCATGGTTTTTATCATTGGTGCATTATTTTCAAGTATTTATTAGATCAGGAGTTAGAAGTCTTCATGGTGTTCTATCATGAAGCCTACCATCACATGCTACAACAAAACTTAGCTTCAGGAAGGTCTACAATCAATGGAGCCATAAAAGTTTCTCCTTGGTACTTTGGCAAATCCTTCCATCCCACTCTTGATCAAATCAACCCAATGAGCATTCTAGTTGTATCATTGATGATTAGGATGAACCTCTCCTCATTAATAGGTACAATTAAATCATTCACACTCAGCAATCTTATTCTTCTATTAATCTATGTCATGACTTTGCACCCACTCATCTTTAAACTATATTTCAGGTTATATCCTTGAGTTATGCTTTCTAATTAGCCCTAACTGGGACACAATCATCTTTAGCCAATCTAGGTCCTCTTAATGATTATAACTACATATGGAAAAATTATTATTTTGACTTTTAACCCTGATTATAACTACCTTTGGTCAAATCAATATCCTTTTTACATCAATGCATGCAAGCATTTTCTCATTTGGATTCATCTCAATTATGGGTTAATTCCACCTTTCTTCTTATTTCTTTTTGAGGGACCATCCATCAAATATGACACCCACTCCCTCGAGGGGGAATCATCATAGGCTTCCCAAAACCATTTGGAGCTTTATTCTTTAGTCATCATCTTCTTCTTGGCATACAGACCATCTCTCATTATTTGAGAAGACATTTCTTTGCCTACGGTTTGCAACATATTCCCAAATAGGGGCAAACTATAGACACCTAAAAATAGCCATCGATAAACTCCAAGCAGGATTTTAGCCAATTTCTACTTAAAATGCACAATTTGGCATAGAAACACTAAAACACACTAAATGAGGTGAAAAAGACATATTCAAGTGCTAATTTTGGCCATGGTATCCCTAAATGGAGCAATGCAATTTATGGGCCAGCTAACTTTGATCAGATCATTTTGAGTTAAAATGCCAAATTTGCCCCTGGGTGCTCTGGATTGCTCTTCCCTATCAAATATTTTGCACAAAACTTATGCCTTTGTTATTTTTTGTTGGAAAAATCTTAAATGGGAATACACATCTAACTCATCTAATAGTGAATTATAATTCTAATCCAGTCAAATTTTATACCAATAACAAGGCATTCTGACTAATTTAGGTAATTTATGCACAATGTGCTTAATTATGCTTAAGAGCTAATTAGTCCAAATCAAGGCCTAATTAGTAATTCCATGGAAACTTGTTGAAAACTTATTTTTAGAAATGAATATTTAATATATGCATCATCAAGTGACCTCATTTCTTGGGAAGACATTCCTAGGCCATAAATGCCATAAATATTAGGATTCATGCCCTCCATGCCTCATCAATGCCCTTTATACCTCTTAATTACCCCTTCATCCAATGTCATGATGAGGACAATTACAAACTTAATTTCAAAATTTGAATTAATCTTCAACCACACATCTCACTCTTGAGATGGATGGTTGAGGTTGGTTCTAATCAAATCCAAAAATCTATAAATAGGAGGCCTCACAACATCATTTCTAAGCTATTTTGGTGCAAAGTTATTATGTTCAAATATCTTAAAGGAGTCATTGCAACTAATATTACCATGCCAAATTGATTCCAAGCCAAGCCAAGCCATAAGCCAAAGGTGCCAAGGAGAGATGGAAGTAGCCAAGCTTCCATTGCCAAGGACTTCATGAGCACAAGTTGAGCAAGCCACTACTACAAAGGCATTTGGAGCATCCAAGGAAGGTGAAGGAATTATTGTGTTTTTATTCCTTGATTTTTAGTTGTGTTTATCATTTTCTCTTGTTAACTAAGCTCTCCCCAGTGTCTAGGCCTAGAGATGTTATGTTATTAATGTGTTTATTTAATTTTGCTTTCATTTTAGAACTAATACAATACTAACCATCCTCTCTTGAGTCAAATTCCTAGATCACATTGAGTAAACAATGATATAATCTAGGTTTACTAGGATCATTTCATTTATCAAACCTCTGAAAGTCATATCTATGGTGCTCTAAAATGTTGTACTAGCATTAGTCAGACCAAAGGGCATTTTTTATATGCATACATACCCTATTTTATCATGAAGGTAGTCTTGCATTGGTCTGATTCTTGCACCAAGATTTAGTTATATCTAGAATAACCATCTAAAAGGGAAAACCTTTCAGATCCTGATATAGTTTGAAGAGTTTGCTCCATGGGTGGAAGGGGATAATGATCCTTCAGGGATGTTTTATTTAAGTCTCTAAAATCTACACAAAGCCTAATTTCACCATTATTTTTCTTTACAAGGACTAAGTTAGCAACCCAAAATGAGTGTTTGAAGGGGAAAATGACATTAGCCTCTATTAGTTTAGATAACTCACTCTTCATCAAGGGTTGTATTTTTGGATTGATTGGTCTCTATTTCTGTCTAACAGGCTTGGTATTTAGGTCAAGTTATATTATGTGTTGGGCTAAGCTAGGTTCAAACCCCCTTTGATCTTGATAACTCTAAACAAAGTTATCATCAAATTCTTGACACAACTCAATATAATCTTATTTTTTAGAATCATTGCATACCTTTCCAATCTTTAGTGTTTTGCCCTTTGAAATGACTACTAGCTCGTAGTCTTCTTTGTTGACCATGATGTTATTATTTTTACCTTTCAGCTAATCATATGAATTTAAGATACTCTCTAAAGTAACAAGGTCTATGGGTAATTTATTCATCTTCAACTAAATGATTTGATCTCTGTATTGATCTTGGAGTCTTGACTATTTTCTATCAGATAATTCATCCTCTTCTCTCAAAAAATTCACAATTTGTAGATCACTATTGAAGACTTGCTAGTTGGTTGCTATTGACCATTTTTACCCACAAGCCAAAATGGGTCAACCCCCTATAGTCAAAATTCTGTATAAGGGATTTTTATAATGTCATAGGGTATATTATAGCTTTGTTAATGTCATTTCCTATGTCATTCTAGTTTAGTCATAGTCTAGCTTGGTTCTTGTGTCATTTGGTGTCTAAGGGACCATTTTAGAGTCATATATGCAATTGGCAGGTCTTCATGGTGATCAATGTAATTAGAGCATGGATCAGGTTGCTAATGGATGAGCAGATGGGGAGTGTTGCATAAACCCTATGGGATGTTAATATTACTTGGAATGACTTAGGAAGTTCTTGGTATTCACCTAATTCTTCAATGTATTCATCTAGACATCTTGGGTCTAGTGGTAAAAATTCTAAGTAGGCATTTTACTGACATCATAATTGCCACATGTAGATGAAATAGGGAGAATTGATCATTTGTTTCTATTCACATTAGTCCCAAGAACATATTCACTAAGTTTTAGGTCATCCTCTTAAGTGTAGTATAATTATGCATGTTCAAAATTGGCTCATCAGTTAGATTTCGCTAAGTTTCCCATACTTAGCCAAATGAATTAGATCATCACCAAATAATCATGTAGGATCAAATAGACCAACCAACTTGTGCATTTAATATCTTCACTTATAAGGATATCAGAACCAATGGATCAAATGGCTTCACCCCTTTTGGTAAGAAGAACGTCTCCTATAAATTTGATGCCTCCATGATTCTTACGCTTCAATATCCAAGACTTTGAAGTTGGTTAAAAGGCATATAACAGCTATGCAAATGTCAAGTTTTAGATAGAGAAAATGAAATCCTAGTAAGATTAAATTTTATGGTCATTCAAACATCAATGATGGTCATGCAAATGATATTAAATTTTAAGATCATGAACTAGCTATTGGATTTCAAACAGTGGGTATCAATAGATTAATGGTTGGCATTTGATCAAACATTCAGATCTAATGGTGAGAGGAGGTCAAAAGGGTCAATGAATCTCAAGATAAAATGTGTGTAGGATAAATTTCAATAGTGCATTTAAATGGCAGAGAATTGATGGCTAGCACTTGATCATGTAGATTGAAATTGATGAAGCAAGATGTGTCAATATGTTAATGAGTGGAGTCAAATTTCAATGACATTAGAATAAAGTTGAGCCCAAGATCTTTGATGGAGGTTGAGAATCCATTTTTGATCAAGGGAAACAAGGTTTTACAAGGTCATCCTGATGCTATTGAAGCTAGTTTAAATGCCATGGAGTGGTCAAAGTGATGTAATCAATTATAAATAATATAAATGACCATCATTGGAGCTTAGTGTAGACCTCTAGTTTGACATTTTTATGGCTTGCAGGGTCATTTATGCAATTATGTTTTCCATTATTATAAGAAGGACCTATGCATAGTCTATTTAGACCTAATAGGACAACTAGTTATCTAAGATTGGTTTTCCTTCTATAGTTGACCTATGAACATGGGGATGAGTTTGAGTATAATCTAGTTGGACAATATCTAGAATTTCAAAGAATGCCATGACGGCATACATGTGGACCCCAATGGTCTCATATCCAAGACCAACTACATGAAAAGAATCCTTCTCTCCACTTTGGCATGTATCAACAAACCAATCATGAGTGGTTTAACATTAGGATAAAACTCTAACAACCTGATCCTACCATTGTAACCATAAGAGAGAATCAATGAGGGAATATGTAACTATGCAACCACTCAAGGTGATGTCAATCAATCAAATGGTCTAATGAGCATATTTTATAGAGGCAGTTGTAATGGTGGTTCAAAGGGAGTTGTGCTCATTTGATTCCTATTTTTAGTGCTAAAATCCCTCTCTCTTTCTCCCCTTTTCTATAAATATAGCCCTTGAGCTATTTTAAAGAAGTTCCACTCCATGTATGGTGAAACCCTGCTATAATGATTTCATACTTTGCCTTTGAACATTAATTTAATTCTAATTTTTAGTTCTTGAACAATTGTCTAAGTGTGCAAGTGATGTATGGTGATGCTAAGTGATTATTCTTTATTCTTTATCCTTTATTCCCTTATCATTTCATGTTTATGCAAGAGTTATTATTATAAAAAGTCATATGGAGTGTTGTCAAGTGTATGAACATGTATTGTAAGTTTAAAATGAGCCTTAGAATTTTCAACTAGCCTATGGTTTACTTACCTTGGATAGATCTCATGCATCTCACCTCCATATTGAAATACTCATGTTAGAGCCCATATGACTTTGAAGTTAGTTTGTGTGTCTTATTTCATAGTGTGTGAAAGTATGATTGTCAAATGGAATATGTCTTGGTGTATCACCCACTTAGATTAATTTTATTTCATGCAAATTCTAACTCTTTTAACATAAATAATCATTAGTAGTAGGTGCGAGCATTTTAAGCTACATTCAGGGAGCTAGCCCTTAAATCTAGAGATTTACTTCCACTATAGGTACCCCCACATACTTGGAAGTGTTACCATGTTTCCCAAATATTGAAGAAGCCTAAACAACCTCTTCTAGGGTGTAATATTTGGTGATAAGAGTTTTGGTATGCCCAGTGGGACCCCATAATCTTCAAGAGAACTTGTCAAGGTGAATGTTGGTCTTGACAAACATTGGCTACAAATTGATGTGATACTAAACATTTAGCAACTCCTCAAAGTAAATATGGTTTTAGACCATTATTTTGTTATTAACGTGTCCCCATAATTCATGGTCCTCACTATGTCATCCTCTACTAGAACATCCAATCTTATTAACTCACCCATTCCACCTGAAATTGTTCTTACAATTTAGTATCCATAGCCTAATCTACCTTTTGAAGAATGAGTAGATTTTTCTAAAGAGGAAGAGGTTGAAAAGGCTAAATAAGTTGAATATATTGAAGAGGAAGACATGGCCAAGCCTCATACTTTCCCTACCTTCAATACTGATAATCCAATCCAACTTCATGCATATGATGTCATCATTCCTAACACCACAAAAGGTGTGCCCACATTCAACGATGAGAGTCATATCACACCTAGTGAGCACATTAGAGAGTTTCTAATTTTTTTAGTTTTCATAATATTGTTTGAGAGAACATTAATATTAGACTCTTTTCCATGTCCCTTAAAGAGAAGGCTCCTGATTGGTATAGGACTCTATAAGGTGGATGCATCACAACCTAGGATGAGTTTGGAGTGTTGCTGACTACCATATTTGGAAATGAAAGTGACCATACTTATATCATACATCAACTCAACGTGATAAAGAAGGGACCCAAATAAATAATGCATGACTTCAATAAAAGGTTTTAGAAGACTTGCATAGGTTGCCTCCTCCTATGAGACCACCTATTAGTTCTGTGTTTCGTACTTAAGATCTATTTAGGACTAAAATTATTGTCATGATTCAATATATGGGAGGATCCACCCTCCCTGAAGCATATGAGATTTCTATCAAAGCTAAAAATAATCTCATTCAAGATATAATATTACCACCTAAAGTGTCTATTAATCCTTTGTTTCATGCGTCTGCTAGTACTCTAGATGTAGCCCAAGTTCCTAATGCCAATACCAAAACTAAGGTGGCTCATATACAAGCAAAAAATAATGTTGATTAGAAAGCAAAGTTCCTAACCTTAGAGAATCAAAATAAAAGAGGTAATATATAGCAAGGTGCATATCATAATCCCTACCCCCATAAGAAAAAATATGGTTAGCAATATGGAGGAGGGAGAGGTTAATGATAGCCTAACTCCAACATGCCCACAAATGTGTATAGTCCTAACTCTACCACCAATGTAAAGGAGATGGTACCAATTCATAGTAATTTGGTGCAGGGAGAATATTGTAATCAACACCAATTCATGGAGGACATTAAAAATGGAAAGCAAGATCTAGTGGCTCAAGGGGTATTTAATCCCCTCCTATGAAATTAATATGAGGTGATGATGTAAGATAATGAGGGTTGACAACCTCAAAGAGAGATCTTCACCAATTTTTTGGTTAAAGACACTTTTATGTTAAATCAAGGAGCCTCTATAATAGACAATATAAGGTCCAAAAGGAAGGCTCTAGTAGGTGGTATCAGCATGCCTATATGCTCATACAATCCTCCTAAAAGGCAACAAGACATAACTATAAGTGTGATAGTTCTAAAGGCTTCTGTGGTAATTTCAAAGGCTTCTACACCTCCAAAAAGTCAAAATGTGGTAAGGTCTACTCTTATTCCTCAAGTTTTAAGTGATTCTATATCTAAAAAATCCCAAGATAAAGTATGTATGGCGTATTTAGACATCGTATATTCTTTTAAGAACACTAAAACATACATTTCTCTTTGGGATGTCCTTCATATGCCTGGTCAAAAAGAGCTATTGTAAAAGTAGTTATCTACTATCCCTATTAGTGTCTCAACCTCAAATCAAAGTCATGGACATGTTGTCCTTGAAAATGATCCTAAGACTATTGTTGAACCATATACTAGGACTGAGAATCCTCCACCATTTTACCTCGCTCTCATAGTGGGTGATAAATTAGTTCACAATCACATAGTTGATAGTGAAGCCTCTACTTCAGTCATGCCCAAAGTTGTAGATGACAATTTGGGCTTGTAATATAAGCCTCATAGCAAAGGAGTGATCTATCTAGATGGTACACTTGACAAGACCATAAGGATGATCAAAAACTTGAAACTTTTCTTGCATGACTGTCTCTCAACTAATTGGTCCTTCTTGGATTTTAGAATAAGGTATGGGGCTAAGGTAATAATTAGAATTAAACCTCTTACAAGATTTCATATTGAGCCTTACATTGAAGCAAGTTCAAACTTGAATTATGTTGTTCATGAGAAGGAGGAGCCTAATTTGGATGGGGGAGCTTCTAAACTTGAAGGAATTTCTGATTTATTCTTGGATGATTATGGTGTAGATGCATATGGATGTGATCCTTATGAATACTTTGAGTATCCTAACCTTGGGACTTACCTTATTCATGAGCAACCATTTGAAGAACTTTATGTTGTAGAGTGGATTACGAAGAGGATCAATTAAAAAATTGGTAATGAAAACTCGTAAAAGAATGCATAAGGAACTCAACAAAAAAAGCCAACCCATTCATGTGGGTATTGCCAATAATAAAAAGATACAAATGAAAGAAATAAATAACTGATTACCTTCACAGATTAATCCATTACTCAAAAGTGACTCAAAATCATGTTTTCCCCTTGATCAAGCATTCTTGTCTTCATCAACAATGGTGGCATAGCTCCTCCAATGTCTCAAGAACACTTTGTAAAACCTAGGCTCATGGTAGAAACTATCTAACTTGCCTATCATTGAAGCTAATAAAAATGCAATTAACACAAAAATCAAAACTTAAATGACTTTTGGATGGAATTTAGCATTATAAGTTAACACAATTTAATCTTAAAAATGGTAGTGTGAAGCCTTCTATTTATAGATTTTTAGAATTAGTCAAGATCAACCATGACCATCCATCTCAAGATTGAGATGTGTGGCCATGAATTAATCTAATATTTATAATTAAATCTATAAATATATTTATAATTATTTGGGAAGAAGGGGCATTAATGAGGCATTAAAGAGGCATGGGAGGCCATAATCATGATATTTGTCGCAATTATGGCTTTTGGATGACACCCCATAGATGATGTAATTTAAGTGATGTAGTAAATAAGAATAAATTTTTAAAAATAAATATTCAATAACATCCATGGAAAATCCACTTAAGCTCTTTATTTTAATTAATTATCTTTAAACAAGATTAATCAATATTTTTGTAATTATTTGGAAATTGGCCCTCAATTAATCAAAATGGTCAGAAAGTCATATTACTGGGTCATAATTTTAGTTGAGAAGAATTGGAAGGTGATGTTAAATGTCTTGGAACCATATTCCTATTTAGGATGTTTCCAATACAAAATAACAAAGGTATGTGATGTGTACTAACGAATTATAAGAAAAGAGTGATCTAGAGCACAAAAAGGTGAAATTATCATTTTGACTCAAAATAAATTGATCAAAGTTAGGGATCACATAAAATGCATTACCTCAATTAGGGATACTTTAGCCTAAATCAAAATTTGTAAGTTACAAGTTCAAATCATTTAGGGTGTTTTAGTGATTTTGACCTAAAATGTGCATTTGAGTAAGATTGACAATTTCAACACAAATGGTGTTATGAATTGGATGTCTACATTTTGCCCCTATTTGAGAAGGCATAACGAGACATTTAGGTGAAGAAACATATTTTAAAATAAAAGAGTATTCAAGAATAAATTGGAAATAACCCATGATACCCCCTTGAGAGGACATAATAAGATGAAAGAGAAGGATGGACTCTCGAAAAGAAAAAGAAAGTGAGAGATTAGCACATAGAATAGATCACATCTAGATGGGCTAATGCTTACCTGCATTGATTCCATCAATGATAAAAATATAATTATAAGTATAATGGGCCCCAAAAATTGGGGTAATTGGAAGTATTCAATCCAAATATATAATAAACACATTTTAAATGTAACCAATTTGAGAGTGCAAGCTACATGCTTATGACATTGATCAATCCTGAGATAAGTTACACACTAAAACATTGCCATCATGGGCAAAAGTGTGGAGAGATTAGAATTAGAGAAAAATGAGAACATGGTATCCATAAAGAGATGATAAAAATAAGTACCCTAGTATATAAAATTTGATCTTGATAAAGTAGTTGTACCCCAGTAGGGCTAATTTTGATAATTGATAAAGAATAAAGAATAGTCTTACCCCTATAGGGCTGATTTAGATTTGTGACTTATTTCAAAGATTATGCCTCATCATGGGAAAATTAGAAATTAATTATCTCAAGGACATAACCTAAAACTTAATTTAAAGTGAGTGGACACAAACATAGATGTGATGGTAGAATGGCTTAGAAAAAGCCACAAAAAACTAGGCATACAAGAATACAAAAAGTGATGAAAGAAATGAAAAGAAGAATGAAAGATAGATAATTAGACTTAAATAGAAATTGAGTGATACATAAATATTCAATTAATACCTCAATCTGATGTAGTTCTCCCAGGAATGATCTGGGCAACAATTCAGGCAACAATTTGGGTGATGGTTCAACCCCAATTGATGATGGAACTTTTGAGATCCATAACTTTTGCACTGTAGCTCCAATTGACTCACCATTTGATACATTTGAACCGTTTGAAAGATAATAATGAGGATAATGTGGTGAGATGGAATGAATCTCTGATCAATGGATTTTTACCCCTAAAAACCCAATGGAAGTACCCCAAATTTTAATTTTAGTAGTGCAGTCTAAAAATAGTAAGTTTCCAAAAATAGTAATTCCTCAAATTCTATATTATTTTAAATCATGAAAGTTGACCCAATTGATCTCCCTTGAGATTTGTGACCTTCCACATCCTCCCCTTACTTTCCAAATGTGTATAAATGAATATGTAACCTAAAATGGAAATTAGACATCTCTTCCCAGAGATAAGCATATAGTTGTATTACGATCTTGAGTAATTAAAAATCTCTTCTCAAAGAATTCATTATTACTATGTTATTTTTATGTTCTTAAAATATTTATCAACCAGAACTTCTAAGTTTTGGATTAGTGGTATCAAAGTGATTTGTCTTGAGAGTGTATGATCTCGAGGACGAGGTCAAGCTATAAGAAGCTTGGGTGGAAAACAACAGAGCTTCCAAACTATCCACTTATTCACTCCAAATGACTGAAAATGGTGGATGACATTGAGACATCCATTCCTTTCAAGGAAATGGTGAATGAAGCCCTCCAATGGCAACAAGCATAGATTCTACAATAATTTTCCCAAATCCTTCAATAAATTTTGATGGAAAATTATGGCTCCTCATCTGCACTTCCTAGCTCCTCATCCATGGAATGTCCTTTCAGTGCCCCAACACACTTCAAGGTTCAAGTAAATTTTGATAATCCTACATTTGAAGGCAAAATCAATGCTGATGTAGTAAAAAATTGGTTAGATCAATTGTCTTCCTACTTAGCTGTAATGGAGAAAAGATCATTTTTGCTAATTTGAAAGCATCATTGCCCATGAAAAATTGGTGGGAAGTGTACAAAAAGAGTTTCAATACATATGAAATTGGCCTTGAGTTGGAACCTACCTGGGATGATTTTTTGGAAGTGGTAAAGGAAGAATACTATCCCATTGGAGCATATGATGATTTGTACATATAGTGGTAATAACTTCACCAAGGTAAGGACCAATCTGTTCAAGATTACATGGACATTTTTCATTCTTTATCTACAAGATTAGGAATCCAATAAATTGAGAAACATAAGACTCTCAAATATCATGGTGGACTATAATGGTACATACGGGGGGAAATGGAACTCTTCAATTTGAAAACCCTCGATGAGGCATACAAGTTCACAATGAAGATTGAGCAGAAGCATGGTAGAAAGAATACAAAGAGTTAACCCTCAAAATGGAAAAGTGACAAGGAAGGTCAAACATGAGGCCAAAATTGGAAGCAAAGGGATTTTCAAGATAAGAAACCCCAGAAGGGGAAGGCTAGAAAATGGTGTGATTACCACAAAACTAGAACTCACTCCAAAGAACAATATTGAGCCATCAAGTACCTACTTTTTAAGTTGCAATAATCGACATCTACTACTCTATCTCATACACAACCTATAGTCAAAGAGGACAAAGAAGATATTGTAGATATTGAGCCTGACACCATCATCACTTCATCACAAACCTATGAGGAAAGGCTAGATCACAAGGAAAGATTGTTCTACTCCAAATTATGGTTAAAAGGTAAGCCTCTGCATTTTATTCTTGATAATGGGAGTCAAAAGAATTTAATCTCTACTAAAGTTGTGAAAAGTCTAAATCTATCCATGAAGCCTCACCTAAAGCCATACAGTATTGGATGGTTGAGCCCAGGGAGAGACCTCCATGTCACCCATCAGTGTCTTCTTTCATATGCAATAAAACCTTTCCAAGATGAAGTCTTGTGTGATGTGGTCAATCTAGATGTTTGTGATGTACTCCTTGGTCAGTTATTCATGTATGATCAACATGTCATCTATGAATCATGAACTTGAAGAATCACCCTCACTTTGGGAACATGGTGTTATAGGGTACCAGAGGTACCACCTCCCACATCTATCTCTCTCCTTCTACCTCTCCCTGATCAGTGCCAAGCAATGTAAGAGATTGGTGGAAAAGACAAAGAAATTCATTCTCATGGTGGTCAAACCATAGAAATCCAAGAAGGTATATGTTCCAATCCTGACTACACAATCAACATAATAACATAAGTAGATGGGACAAATGATAGGAGAATATGATGACTTATTCAAGTCACCCATAGGAGTTTCACTACATTGCCAGGTAAAACATTCTATTAATTTGATCCCAGGATCACTTTTGCCTAATATTCTTGTGTATCATAGATCAATTTTTGAGAATGATGAGATAAAATGATAGATTCAAGAATTGATCCAAAAGGGTCACATCAGACCAAGCTCTTTACCCTGTGGTAGCCTAATTGTCTTGGCACCAAAGAAAGATGGAACATGGAGGCTTTGCATTGACTATCAATCACTAAATAAAATCACTGTGAAGAATTGCTACCCTCTCCCCAGGATTGATGACATGCTGGACCAACTCTGTGGTGTGAATTTCTTCACCAAAATTGATTTCAAATATAGCTATCACCAAATCCCCATTGATTCCACTTATGTCTAGAAGACTACATTCAAATATAAGGAGGAGCTCTTTGAATGGTTGGTTATGCCTTTTGGCTTAACTAATGCACCTACAACCTTCATGAGGATGATGGATGACATCCTGCAACCCTTCACCAACTCATTCATGGTTGTCTACCTGGATGACATACTCATCTATAGCATAACATGGGAGGAACATCTACAACATGTTCGTAAGGTGCTTCAAACTCTTTGGGAGAACACGTTATATGCAAATCTTGACAAATGCACAATTGAGATGACAACAATTCAATACCTTAGGCATTTTGTGAATGAGGAAGGGGTCCATGTTGACCCAGAAAAGATTTGGGTTATTCAATAATGGCCCACACCAAGGACCCTCACAGAACTTCATAGCTTCTTGGGTCTTTCAAATTTATATTATAGGTTTGTTCTTGGATTTTCACATGTTGCTTGGTCACTAACCCAAGTGACTAAAGAAGGAGATAAAGCTACATTTTAGTGGGCTAAAATACAATAAAGGGCATTTGAGAATTTGAAGAAAAAACTTTGCTCAGCCCTTATTCTTGCCTTACCAGATTTGCATCAACATTTTGAGTTGATGATAGATGCATCTGAATATGACATGGGAGCTATCATCATGCAACATGGCCATCTTATTGCATATCACAGTGAAACTTTCACTGATACAGTCAAGAAATATCTGACATATGATAAGGAGCTCTATGCCATTATGCAAGCCTATAAATGATGGAAACACTACATCTTAGAGAAAGAGATGGTCATCCACACTGACCATAGACCATTGGAATTCATCCAGACATAGAGAAAACTATGAAATGAGAGGCACCAAAAGTGGGCCACATATCTTCAACAATTCCATTTGATAATCAAACACAAAAAGGGGAGCTGAAATACGGCTATATATTATCTGATCCACCCACCAATTAATGCACTCACAATAGTTCTTGACCTGTGTAGACATGAGACTACCACTTGGGGTGCTATGTATGAAGCAGATATTACATTTGCTAATATATATCAAGTGCTTCAAAAAGGTAAACATGTTTCTAATTTCTATTTGCAAGATAATGTCCTCTGTCATATGGGGCACATTTATGTTATAGTTGTAGAGCAATAGAAGATGATATGGGAAGCACATTTTAGTAGGATAGATAGACACTTTGATGTAGAAAATACATTGATAGTTCTTCAAAAACACTTCTACTAGCCTTATATGCAAATGGATGTGGAAAGGTATCTCAAATCTTGCACCCTGTGTGAGATAGCCAAGCCAACAAATAAGAAACAAGGATTGTACATGCCATTTCCAGAACCAACTAGGCCTTGGGAATATGTCTTAATGGATTTTCTCTTAGTTTTTCCCACTTCAAAACATGGCAAGGACTATATTTTTATTGTAGTTGATCATTTTTCAAAAATGGCTATCATGGTTACTTATAAAAAAACATATCTACTGAAGAAACTGCTCAACTATATTTTAGTCATGTATGGCTCCATTTTGGTCTCCCTAAGTCCATTGTCTCATATTGAGACAGTAGGTTCCTAAGCATCTTCTGGTCCACTCTATGGAAGATGATGGATACCAAACTGATGAAGTCCAAAACCTTCCATCCAAAAATTGATGATCAAATAGAGGTGGTGAACCACTTGATTATTCACATGATTCAGATGTATCACTCTAAACATCCATGTACATAGGATGAGGGGCTTCTTTTCATACAACATGGATATAATTGGGCCTTGTACAACTCAACCAAGCACAGTCCATTCCAAGTATGCTTCGAGTTCCAACCCATGGCATGAATTGATATAGCCATTCCATTCTCTACCATGGAATACACACCTCATGAAAGATCTAAGGTAACAAAATCAACAAAGTTCATTGAACAAATGCAACACATCCATAAGCAAATTCTTGACATCTTGGAGAAGATAAATCAGAAGTATAAGCAACACCATGACAAACATAGGATTACACACCATTTTGTTGTGGGTGATAAGGTTTGGTTGTGGCTTTAGAAGGAATGACTTGCAGGCCCACACAAAAAAAATTAGCCTTTACGATATGGTCCCTACACCATCACTAGAAAAGTTGGAGAAAATGCTTTTGAGTTGAACCTACCAACCTACCTTGGTCTGCATCTAATATTCAATGTGGAGCTCCTAAAACCATATCATCCACCTCTATTGGACACTTTAGTCATAAAAAAACAACTAGACATTAATGAGCTTGATCCACAAAGTTTTACTCCAGTGGAGGAGGATTAGATTGTGGAAACTTGGATGAAGACAACAAGAGGATGCTCTATTCCACTTTATCAGGTGGTCAAAAGGGGCCAACTTAGCCACCAAGGTGAGTGGCTCATAGAGAATCAAATAAAGACACAACTACCACACTTGATTAGGAACATTGATGTAATTGGGACCATTACTTCTCAAGGAGGGAGGAATGATCTAGGCAACAATTCAGGTGACAATTTAGGGGACGATTCCACCCTAATTGATGATAGAACTTATGGGAGCCATAATTTTTGCATCGTAGCTCCAATTGACTTTCCATTTGAACCGTTAGAAAGATAATAATGAGGAGAATATGGTGATATTACATGGAGCTCCAATTGATTAATTTTGACCCCCCAAAACCCAATAGAAGTGTGCCAAATTTCAATTTTAGTAGTGTAGTCTAAAAATAATAAGTTTCTAAAAATAGTAATTCCTCAGATTTTATATTATTTTAAAACATGGAAGTTGAACCAAGTGATATCCATCAATATTTGTGACCTTCCACATCCTCCCCTTGCTTTCAAAATGTGTATAAATGAAGATGTAACCCAAAATTGAAATTAGACATCTCTTCCCAGAGATAAGCATATAGTTATATTGTGATCTTGAGTAATTAAACATCTCTTCTCAGAGAATTCATTGTTACTATGTTATTTCTATGTTCTTGAAATATTTATCAATCAAAACTTCTAAGTTTTGGATCAAGGAAGTAGGATAGAATGGAATGAGGAATGAAGAAAACTAGCCAAAGATTTAATTAGACTCATGATGTGTGTAAAGAGATGCACATCTAAGCATAGAATGGAAGTGCTAAAATGGATCGTACCTAGATGCCTATTTTCATATCATGAGCCTAGATTATGCATAGTGATCTTGAGAACTATTCATCGGAGCTTTGTTGATGTTTAAGACTTTGAAACTAGAGCACAAAGTGCTAGCTATAACAAAAAAAATTAGGCATTATAAGTATTAATAACTAAGAATGACATTGCATTTCAAAGGTGTGAAGATAGCTCAAACATGAACACTTATAACTAATGATAATGGTAAAATAATGACCAAGACTAGAGCTAAAACTATTTATGTTTAAACAAAAAATAAAGACAAAGAAAAAGATAAACATAAATAAACCCAACTTAAAAGAAAGCCAATAATAATCAAATAAATAAAATATTTTTGAATTTTAAAAATTTATGAATGTTTTTGGAATTTTTGAGGTATCTCAACTTGATTGAAAATTAAGAGATACAGAATGGTCCAGCTCATGAAATGGTGAGAGCATGCCAACTTAAAATGCTCACAAGATGATGAGAGCTTAATAAAAGGGGGATTGAGTTGACCTCAACATGAATTGAACACAACCTAAGTAATCCCATTAGGACCTAAATTCAAAGTAATTTTGTGTACACAAAGGCTATGAAAAATTAACCAGGCCACAACAAGTTCAAAAACAAAGGCAAATGACATGACAAATGATATAGTAATGACTAGGTGATGTGATAATGCATGATAAAAAGGCATGTACCTAATTTTCCCATAGGTAGTTATAATTAGGAAACAATGTCATAATATTGATTTTCCTAAAGGTATTTATAATTAGGGGTACTACTAATTTTCCCATAGGTAGTTATAATCAATGATACCAAATAAGATGATAGATTAAAGATAACTTTCTAGATCAAATATCACACTACTTCCATAGACTGTCATTCAACATGAAATTCTAAAATTGTTGAAACTAGATCAAAATCCCCCTACAAAAAGTGCAAGATGAATGAAAGGAACCAAGATAAAAATGGGATAAGTAGGATAGCTAAAAACAAGCCTTGGTCAATAGTAAATAAATGGTATAAGAAAAATGATTATAAGACAATTGGCTATAGTGGAAACAAAGTTACCCCCAAGCAATGATTGTCTTTGCTATGCTCGTAAAATGGTGAGAGTGTGGCATAGGTTGCTCTCAAAATGGTGAGAGTGTTTAATCTTATGATCAATTTCTCACAAAATGGTGAGAGCATACAAACTTATAATCAATTGCTCACAAAATGGTGAGAGCATGATAAAGGTGACCAAGCTGAGCTCAATAGAAATTGAGTGCTGCCTACATAGTCTTAAAGGACCTCAAGTTAATATAGTTTAAAAAATGCAGTAAATGGAACACAATGGTATAATATACCTAAAAAGGGTATATAGGGTTACCCCTAAGAGATGAGGCATGGTAATGGAAAATGGGAACTGGAAAAGTGAAAAATGGTTTTACTACTCTTGCTGATATGGAGATGCATATCTTAGTCAACATGTGAACAACAAAAATGATCAGTTACAAAAATTACTACCCAATTCCCTTTCAAAAAAGTTTCTTGATTAAAAACTTATTATAGATCTAGATATTATTAATGTGTTCATGATCTTCTTCGGTCATTGAATTTGATTCCTTTAAATGTCAAGACAAGATATCCTTGTAGCCTCTACAAAGGAAAGTGCTGTCAGTGATGGTAAATTTTGTTAGGTATAGGATAAATGATATAAGTGGGAAATGAATAAGTGGATGATAATGTAACGTATAATGAATGAGAAACAAATGAATATCGGGACTTTTAGTCAGACATAATGTTACTAATACTAGACTTGACATAATTTTAGTTGTGGTGAGGTCGAAGAAATTTGAAGATGCTCTCAATAAGATCACTAGATTATTCTATTGTTTGATCCTGAGAGTAGATATCATCTAATTATGCCATAGATTGGAAGCTATTTTTATTTGATCTTGAATAATATCTTTAGTAAATAGTGAATAACTTTTGTGCTTAGTTATTTTTGCCTCGATGAGGTTTTCACCAATGAATTTATTTTGATTATCCCATAGTGCCTCTGAGAAGGTTTAAAGAAGAGATGTTAACATTTGACTTTGATTGTATTCTAGCACCTTTGAAAATGTTTCACTAAAAGATGTTGAGTTTTTTCTTTGATCATCCCCTAGTGCCTCTAAAAATGTTTCACTAGAAGAGTGTTCTCCTTCTAAATGAATTTGGTCTTCATCCCCTTGATATTTTGCACCTGTTATGTCACCATGGATGCAGTTCAACAAAGTGTGATTCTATCGATCCCAATTGACATTTGTGGGAGGTGGAATGTTAATATAATGGATATGTTGGGTGGGAATAATGGAATGATGAATGGTATAACAATCCTCATAGAAGATACTAGGAGAACCCATGTTAATGCTAAAGTAATCATCCTTAAAAATTGTAGAAGGATAAAAAATATGTTCAAATTGATCTTCAAGGTAATTGTAACCAATGTTGTAACAACTAATACTATATTTTGTTTATGAATTTGATTCTAATATAAAAGACTCTAAATCTAATGTCACAATTGATGTCAATTCTGGTTCAGATGCTAAATTTGATGTTGATTCAAAAAAAGAGCCTGACTCTAATTCTAATTCTTCATTTGATATGGCTATTTATATAATGATTTTTTGTTGAATGCTTAGTAAAAAATAAGTAATGGCCTATGATGTCATAATGGAATATCTACAAAGTGATTCATCTAGGAAGGGTTCAACATTGACTGGCTCATCTAGGTTAAGCCCATGAAAGAGAGGGAACCACTTGAGGGATGACTTGATAGAATCTTGTCTATCAAAAGGAGACTCCTCAACTAGTGGGGCAAGATCAACAGGCAACTTTGTAGAGACTAGCTTGTCAAGAGATGAGGCTCTTTAAAATAGGTAACATATGAATGGGTGATTCATCATAGGTTGGCTCATCAAAAATGGGTGTTTCAATAATAACATTAGAGTTTTAATTCATAATTGGTTACAAAATATCAATTTTGAACACATTATGGTCCTCATAAGATGGTTTTTAAAGAGGCAATGTTTCTTGTTTTGGCTCAAAGATCAACACAAAATTTCTAAAGTGGGGAACATTTGGTTTAAGGAGAACAATGGTTTGTGGATCAATAATGAGATTTCCAAAAATTAGACTATTTAAAAAGGATTGACAATAATTGGTTTTTCAAATGAATGCTCTTCAATAATAGGCTCACTAAACATAGGTGATGGGCCTAGAATGGTAACAACTAGATGCTGTGTAGTTTGGTTATTCACACAAACTAAATGAGGAGGTCCTAAAATGATAACCTTTATGTGTTTCAAATCTTGATTTCTCATGAAAATTAAAGAATAATATCCTAAAATGGTAACCTTCACATGTTGCATAGCTAGATCACGTATACAAGACAAAGGGGGATAACCTAAAATGGTAACCTTTGAGTGCAATACACAAATTGAAGGAGGATATCCAAAAATAGTAACCTTTGAGTATGATATACAAATCAAAGGGGAAGGATGAGGATGACGTACAAAAATCAATATGGATTGGAATGGTATTCAATAAATAGGATAAAAAAGGCTGACATCCCTAAACAAGACAAAGTGTTCATGTCCATCATAATAATGCTCTACCTTGCAACTAGGTCCACAAGAAATGCTACTACAAGTGTACCTTTGAGTCATATTTATAAAGGTTTGTTCTTTATGTTTGTCAATATTTTCACTATGTTTTGAAAATATTTTAAATAAGGTATGTGATTTTGATATTTATTCCAAATAAATGACTAAGGCATCAAAGAGACTATACAATGAGATGGCTTGGAACCACACACAATTTAGAAGAATGTGTTCACAAAATTACTCAACCTTGGGTAGGGTTTGAATTATATAAATTGTAAGAGGGTATGATAACTCAAAAATCTTAGAGTGTCAATAGTACACTAAAATGTATACTTTTGAGATACATCAGTATCATAAAATCTAGTTCAACTTTGACAAGTTGCTACTTGAAAACTAGAAGAAATCCCTTCGAATTAGGAAGGAGACAATGCAAACTAAGGAAATCATGATATGGAAACATGCAATAATTATTAAGTATAAAGCTAAAACCAAATGGTCAACACAATGTCACCACATGGTAATAGGAATGGTAGTATAAAAGGTGTTTTAGGACTCAAAATGTGAGAGATACACAAGATGATTTGAGTCCATCAAAGATGATAATGTGATGATGAGTCTATAAATGACCCTCAATTCAAACAAGAAATTGAACCCAAGTTAAAACAAGTCAAGTGCAAATGTCAAACCCAATTTAACACATAAACCTTTAAAACTTAGAAAAGTCCAATTCTAAATTTAAATTATCAATGAGGGACTTAAGAAAATTTGGCAAATGATCTAGACTCAAATGAGTAGTATAACTGCACCAAAATGGATGATATGACACAATATTTAAGATGACAATTTGAATAAGGAAAAAAGATGATTTTCACTTGAATAGCGTAATGCCTCTTTGTTCAAGAAATTTATGGACAATGTGTTTGGTTTATGACATTTTATTAACAATCTAGTTTTGACTCAAAACAATACCAAGTAATCTAATACAAAGACAAATCAACTAATTAATTGTCTTAAGCCCTAAACTAACAAGGTGTGACAAAGTGGGGTTAACTAAACTAGCAAGTTTTCAAAAATTTCTAGATGGATCATATGCATAAAACTTTCACACCAAAATTTAAGAGAAACACATCAATTAGGTCCATGTCATATGGCTTGTGAAAAGGTCTTGCCCTTTTTACAACCATTACATTCATCGCTTGCTTAGTATAGTGTGATATCCAACATGCTCAAATGTTTTGGGCTTAACTGCCAGTGATAAGGGATGGTTTAACCATTCAAACCACCATTTCAGTGAGGTGATCCCAATTTATATACCCCCCTATGGAGAGGGGTTGAATAAAATATTGAGATATGAAACCTTGGGTCAAATCTTTCATAAAGAACTTATGGAATGTGGTGAAATCCCCCTAAAAAGCCAAGATGCAATGATATAAAAGACTAAGTAAAAGAGCTTTATGGTTGTTTCTAGATCACTTAAGCCATGTGGGTCTTGAGGAGAGCCTTCACAATATATATTTTATGCCTTTGGACTAAGTACATTTGCAATGAAGATGGCACTTTTGGTCCCACAAGTTCCCTATAGGGGATGGGGGGATAACATACACACACAACTTTTTTTTTTCTCAAACAAATTTAAACTAAGCAAATAATGATAAATGCCATACTTAAATTTTTTTTGACGTGAGTTCAATTTTAAAGCACTAAATTGAAATGTTTGGTGGTGTTATTTGGCCCCTTGGCCTTAAGTTTCAAAAACCTTTAAAGAATAACTAAAAAAACATTCAATGTAAACAAGTAATTTTTCCTTAAGCACTAAATGGAAATGTTCTTAATTCTTTTTAAGCACCCAAAAAGAGGTTAACAAGACTTAATTAAGCATAAATGGATCACTTTCCAATTAGGTCCTACAAGAAAATGGCCAGCATGTAGTTTAGATTTGAAACACTATTTTAAATGAAACAAACAAACTTGAAAAGTATGCTCTTGGGTTTGGATAACCTGTTGACCCGAAGATAAAACTATAAAAGATAAACACATTAGGTTAGGCAATGGTTAGCAAAAATATCAATTAAAATCTCAAATAATAATAATAATAATAATAATAATAATAATAATAATAATAATAATAATAATAATAAACAACCTATGAAACATGCAAACAACAAGTTAGAAGATTAAAACAAATAAAATTGAACACATAAAACATAAAAACCTACAATTAATATTGTAATCATAAATTTTAAATTATAATCAGTTTATCATGAACTTTTTATAGGTTGTCAATAACTCCAAGACACACCTCTCTGTAAAAAATAAGATCTAAACGTCAATAAAAAAAGTTATTAAATCTGTACTAGCCATTTTTACTAGAAAAATAGAAAATAAAAAGTGACAGTCACTAAAAGAATCATAATATCTAAACTATAAATAAAACTTTAATGAAATTTTGAGAAAATTAAGATTAAATCAGTAAGAACAACTTCTCAATTTTAAAAAAAAAAGTAAATAGATTAAAAATAAGAGCTATTTTAACAACCATTTTTGTTCAAATATGTGGGGTGCACAATCATGTCTTACCAGACATACCAAAATGTAGAGTGGATTATGAAGAGGATTAATTCAAACATTAGTAATGAAAACTCATAAAAGAATGCATAATAAACTCAACAAACAAAGCCAACCTATTCATGTATGGTTTGATAATAATGACAAGATACAAATGAAAGAAAGCAATAACTGATTACCTTCCCAAATGACTCCATTACTCAAAAGTGGCTCAAAAGCATGTTCTCCCCTTGATCAAGCATTCTTGTCTTCATCAACAATGGTGTCATAGCTCCTCCAATGTCTAAAGAACATTTTTATAAACCTAGGCTCATGATAGAAACTATCTAACTTACCTATCAATGAAGCTAATCCAAATGTAAATAACAAAAAAATCAAAACACAAATGACTTGTGGAGGGATTTTAGCATTATAAGTTTACACAATTTAAGCTTAAAAATGGTAGTGTGAGGATTTATATTTATATATTTTTGAAATTGCTCAGGATCAACCATAATAATTAATCTTAAGATTGAGATGTGTGGCCATGAATTAATCTAATATTTTTAATTAAATCCATAAATATCCTCATCATGATTTGGGAAGAAGGGGCATTAATGAGGCATGGGAGGCATTAATGAGGCATGGGAGGCATTAAAGAGGCATGGGAGGCCATAATCATGATATTTATTATAATTATGGATTTTGGATGCCACCCCATAGATGATGTCATTTAGGTGATGTAGTAAATAGGAATCAATTTTCAAAAATAAATATTCAATAACCTCCATGGAAAATCCATTTAAGCTCTTGATTTTAATTAATTAGCCTTAAACAAGATTAATCAATATTTGTATAATTCTTTGGAAATTGGCCCTCAATTAATCAAAATGGTTAGAAAGTCATATTATTGCATCATAATTTGACTCAAAAAGAATTGAAAGGTGATGTTAAATGTGTTAGAACCATGTTCCTATTCAGGGTGTTGTCACACAAAATAACAAAGGTATGTGACATGTATTAATGAATTAGAATTAAAAAGTGATCCAAAACACAAAAAGGTGAAATCACCATTTTGACTCAAAATAAATTGATTAAAGTTAGGAATCACATAAAATGTATTTCCCCATTTAGGGGTACTTTGGCCTAAATCGACACTTTTAAATGAAAAGTTCAAACTATTTAGGGTGTTTTAGTGATTTTGACCTAAAATGTGCTTTTGAGTGCAATTTGAATAAGATTGATAATTTCAACATAAATGATGTTAGGAATTGGATGTTTAAAGAGGTAAGCATAAAAAATTCTCATGCTGTTGAGTGTAACTACATGATTGTTAGGTTTTATTTGTTGATTCTATCTCTGACACTAAAGTCTATCCCGACAAACTAGCATGTCATCCCTATCATGTAAGAGTTAGGTCTCACACGCTCACTTGAAGTGCATAGTTAAAGATCAATTCTCAAAGGTTTTGTAACATAGTAATGTGTGTTTGTTCATCTTTTATTATGCAGCTCTAAAGGATTATTTAATAGCACAAATATACTACTACTATCCTTTTAGTCCTAGATGTAACTACCACTATTACTAGGATCACCATTATAATCTAAAAATAGTGACTCAAAAAGAAAAATATGTTAATAACAAGACAAATAAATAAACCATATCCATCTCTAACAATTAGTTTATTTCATCATTCATAACACAATCTAGTAAAAATTGATCTCCCATTATATGCTTACCAAATTACATGGCAAAACTCTATTATCTATTCTCCTAAAATACCACACTTGCAAATGATTAAAAAATGGTTATTTATACATGTTTATCCTTGAACAAGTGTTAATTATCATTAATTAAAAATCAAATGGTACACAGACTCACATTATATTGAGAGTCATGGCACTTTATAACAAGTTCTTCCTAAGGATTTGGGGCTTTGTGCCCCTAGATCTTCGCTCTATGCTATATACTGGTGGTCATGTGTTCTATTCTTGATAGGCTGGTACAAAACATATTATCAAAATGGTTTAAGTGTCACATATGAATCATTATTATAATTGATGCTACTTACCTTATGCTTTTCTTCTTACATGCTCTACTTCTAATACACTCCCCTAGTCTTTCACTTTTGTTATAATTCCTATATTCTTAGTTTCATCATGACATTCTATTTTGAATGGGTCATCTCACACTATTTATCTTACATCATTATCCTCTCATTCCCAATAAGTCCTATGCCATGATGCTTCTATACATGTCAGTTATGTGCCATAGTTATCCTATACCATGGTCCTTTTGCATCGTGTTGGTCTTATGCCAAAATAGGACAATGGTCATTTTGTGCTAGTCCTACGTATATAAAAATGGGATAGTAATTATTCAAAATTCAAGGGCCAACATTACCCCACACTATTCCCTTAGTCCATCCCAGACTAAGCTGTGATAACATCTTCTAAAAATTTGGGCCCCTTTTACTTGAGTTCTTTCTTTAGACCATCTTGATGGGATAATGTGTCAATAACTTTGGCATTTATTTCTTCGATGGCATCTTTTGATTATTTTAACTCCTTAGGTTAGGTTGTAGTCTTATTATTTTTCACCTATTCATTTAGAGCTATGTTGGCTTCCTTATAGACATCTTCTAGTGTAGAGACATCCTTATCAACCTATCGTTAAAGTGTGGAAAAACTCACATTTATTTATTGATAATGGTTATTAATGACATCTTAAATTATTTTGAAATCCATAAATTCCTTCACACACTTAGTGTGGTATTTTATTAAAAGGGCAAGGTCAACCACTTGTTGGCTTAAGACCTCTTCATCATGGAGCCAAGCCTCCAAGACTTTATTTGGGTATGCAAGGCATGTAAAAATACCATCCAAAATGGGGATAATTTCCCCAAATATCTCCAAGGTGCACTTATAGATATAAATTTCCATGGTGAAATATTCAATTTCCTTCCCCTCATCACTTGGCATGGGTCACTCCTTCTATTTCTTGAGCAATAGTTTAACTAGGGTCTCTAATTTTTCAATGGCATCCTTGTCTAGAGGTACACCATTTGCAAGTGTCAGATCATATTTAAAAATTATTTTACAAAGGGTTAAAACCCTTAATTTTGCCTCATTAGCCTCTTGGATCCTTTATTTCATAGAGTCCACTTCCTCAGTGGGCACTTGCTTCTCTACAAGTGCTTTATTGTACATGTCCACTACCTTGACATGTTTTTATTCTATTGTGCATGCATTAAAATCTAACAAAATGTTCTAGTTTGTTATTTTCATGCCTAGTTTCAAAATTGTTGCATTTGCCATTAGTGGGGTGAGCCTTTGTGGATCAACCCTCATTAGGTTTGGTAGTCTTGGAGCATTCAAGCCATAAAAGATGCTATATAATGATAGGTCAAACTTGAACTTCTCACTATACATCTCTGTTAAGAAGGACACTTGATTCTTGGTGTCTGAAGTCGCATTTTTAGGGTAGAATTGTAGCCAAAGATAGAGGTCCTTGTCTCTATGCTAAACTAGTAACATTCATGTGTAGTGGTTACCATTCTCTCTTCTTATTCTTCTAACTCATATGGTCCCTTTCCTTTGTTAGGGTCTCACTTGAGCTCAACATCTTATTGGATTCTTATGGCCATCTCACTAGCTCCCACTCTATCAATATCAAGTTGGGGATCATCAGATGGGGCTTCTTATACTGGGGATGGTGTCCTTTCAAAGTTTGATCCAAAGCTATGGATGTACACTTGAGGGGACTCCTATCAAAGTGCTCACATTAGAAGCTATTATGGGGTAGATATTATGGTATTCCTTGGAGATGGTGGGGGTGAAGGTGGAAGTGGAGGTGGAGAAGGTGGGGGAGTGGGTTGAGGAGATAAAGGGTCAGGAGTAGGTGAATGGGAGGAGTGGAATGAGTAGGAGGATATGAAGTGTGAGGAAGGGATGGAGATAGATGAGGTGGTGAAGGTGAAGGGTGAGGTGGGGGTGGACAAGGCACAAAGGGACAAAAAGTAATAGGTTTGGAGGGCTATGCCTTTACCATCTTTTGCTTCTTAAGTGGGGCCTACTACCCACTTGAAATTATAATTGGTTTTGGTCGCTTCCTCCATAACTATGGTGCCTAGGGGAGTCCTTTGGGGTCTCCATCTTGAGGGTACTGGAAACTTTTTTTTGAAATTTCTCCCCAACTAAAATATCCTTAACCTTTATGTCGGTTAAATATATCTCTAACCTTTCCATATAGGCCTTCTTGCCTAGATATACATACATTTTTTAGAGGGTATGAAGCTCCACATCGATCCTTTCTACCTAAAAAATGATTGGCTATGCATCATATATTCAACTAATAGAGTCTATAAAGTACCATGTGGATAAGGCATATGGTAACTTGAGCCATGCTGAAAGCTGTCCTGATAGATTCATGTGGATTAACACAAGGGATTAATGTTGCTTTACAATAAATTGTGCTTGATTTGTAGCCAAGGGGGTAAGTCCTTTGGGATGTACCACTCATTCCCAAATTATACCTTCATCCCATCAAATTAATACCTCATCTTTACCTTTAAGAGGGGGTGATATACTAGGGACAAGTGAATGCTTTGAAGCACTCAACATGGGACTTGTGAGTGGGAGGGTACACCCACTTCAATGAACCCAAACTATAATCTAGTACCCTAATTTTTTTAAAGACCATTAATAAAAATATTTTTCCAAAGGAAACCTATGCTTGGGTGTCTTATGGTCCCCCTCTACATCTTTAATTATTTTGTGGATAAAGTACAGTGCCCAATTGTACTTTAGCCCCTATAAGACTTGGTGAGCAATGTATAGGTGGGCCATATCCACCTCCTTCCTACAATTGGTCCCTCTAATCTTGGTGGAAATGATCTACATCATGCCTCTAAGGGGAGGATCTTGTAGGTTCTTGATGTGGGTCATGTTCCCCTACTTTTGATACATTAGCACTGTGGCAATATTTTGTATCTCCTCTATGTCAGCAAAGTCATCAATAATACTCAACCTTGAGCACTGAAGTCCCGTGACTTTGATGATTCTTTATGGGGTGATATTCATGCTACATGCAATGAATTAGATATATTCTTCATGGACACATTGAAGGAGAAATTTTACTGCTTCTGTAGGTTTACCAAAATATGGAAACTCAAAGAATTGGAAGAGGCTTGCTTAGTCTAGTTGGTTTTTAATGGACAAGTCATAGACCACTTAATTTTTTGTATTTGTGGTCTTGACTTGGTAATAATTTTGGATCTCCACTTAATTCCCTATTTGTAAGTGGTTATAATCAAATATGATGGTAGTTGATACTTTGGAGACCCAATTCTCTGTGTGTAAGACTGAATCTATGTATTGCATATCTTCTATGAATAGAGATGGAGGTAGAGATGCTAAGGAATTATACACTACTAATGTCTATGCATACTTCCATTTATTTACCATCTTTCACCTTTATTCTTGTATTCATTCTCTCACTTCTCCTTTCACGTGTTGTACTTGTTCTAGTCTCTACTCTTGGTTTGTTAGAGCCTCCTCTCTAATAGGAAACCAGTCTCTTTTGTTCACCTCTTCTTCCTTCGGTACAGTTGGTATTTTTTCAAGTCTCTTGGCCTTTTTCTTAGGCCAAATTACCCTTCATGGAGCACAAAGGTTAATTCATAGATGCCCCACATTTTAAAATTAATAAATGGTGGTAGACTAACTTAATTTGACTTTTTGTGCTTCATATTTCATCAATGGCAAACCTACAACCCGAAACTCCAAAAAATCACTTCTTTCCACCATTCTAGATTTAAAAATCTCTCCTCTTTCTTGGGTAACAACCTTTGTGACCTTGACAAAGACAAACACTATGCTTTGCTCAGGAATTGAGTAATTTTATCTTGATGTGATCTATGGTTCTCTAGTTTATCGTTCGTTCTTAGCACTAACACTTGGAAAATTATCTTAAGTTAAAGTGTGAAATGGCTTTAACATTCTTATTCATAGGATCTTTGGGGGAGTTTAAATTCATTAATTCCTTCCCTTCTGGTCACTTCATAGTCACAAATGTAAATATTTTAATGGCCACCATATTTCAAACCTTGCATTATGCATTTAATGCCTTAATAGTTTTGTCACATCTCATCCTTGGCATACTATTCACCATAACTAACCTTATTTATTAATGACACGTCCCTTCTCATAATTTTCTTTGAAGTGGGTAATAGTTGTATTGTTCCCTTTCAATGTGGTAGAAGACAACTATCCCTTTTTAAATTTCTAACATATGGTGGGAACCTTACTCATTAGTGCCTTAAATGGCTCCCGTTCCCTTAATAACTTGCATGTCTATACAACTTGTGTGCCCAATTATCTTACACACCCATTTACTTGCATGATTTTTATATTTTAACCTTACATGTAACTTCTTACCCCACACTAAAATGGTTCATGGTCCTCCATGAAAATGAAAACCTAGAAACACAAAAAATATCATAAAAAAAAGTTACACACAATAGAGGCAACAATTTTATTGAAAACAAGAAATTCTAATCTAATGGAATAAGCCTTATTGATTACAAAATTTATTTATTCTAATGTGATATATGGTTGAATTCAATTCCCATTATAGTCAGTTGGGAAGAACTAACCATTCATGCATTGTAGCTGATATGCCCCTATAGGTCAAATACTATGTATTAAAAATGGGCCATCCCAATGGATACAAAACTTTCTAGGGTGGCACACAAACTTAGATTCATATAAAGACCTTCATGCCTAGAGAGAAAATATTGTTCTTGATATGGCGATCATGCCATGCCTTTTTCTTGCATTTTTTAACATCCTAGATCTAGTGAGCAAAGAAATGGGTCTCATCTAATTGCATTAACATATCCAAATAAACTTTTAGGGATGCCTCATCATCCAATTTTCCTATATGCATAATACAAATATATGGTACTGATAACTCTACTGGCATCATTGCTTCCTCACCATACACCAAGTTGAATGGTGTGCTTTTGTTTAAGTGTTTATAGGTTGTTCATTGGGCCTAGAGTACTACTAATACCTTATCATCCTAGTCAATCTAGCCAACATTTCTAATTTTTTTAAAGTGGTATCGAGAATCTTATTGAACATTTTAGCCATTCTATTGGCCTGTGGGTGGTAAGGCGTTGTCTTGTGGTGTGAGATCATGAACTCATCTAGAAAGATGTGAATAGTTTCATTCAAAAAGTAGGTTCCTTGATCACTATTGAAACTCATGGGACACCCAAACTATGCTATAATGTTATCCTAGGTGAACTTGTAGTAGTCACTACGATACAATTTTTTATCGATGCCATTTTAGCCCAGTACATGAGGTAGTTAGTTGTTGTAATGATGTATCGAGAACCCATTCATCATCTTGCTAGAGTGATGGACCCCAAAAAATCAATATCCCATTTTTAAAATGGTTCTTAAGAAGGGATGGGTCACAAAGGCATAACATCTCTTTTGTTAGGTCTACCTACGCACTGACAGATGTTGCATTGCCTAACATATGCCTTGGCATCTTTGAATAGAGTTGGCCACAAAAGTCTAGCTAACAACACCTTTTGCATGGTAGCCTCTCTAGCATAGTGTCCTTTGAGAATACCTTCGTGAACTTCTCATAGTACCTTGAGGTGCTCATGTTGAATTACATAGTGGTGAAGTTCATTGTCTCGATCCATCTTATAAATATCTCCTGCTATGAGATGATAGGGTATGGTGTGGACCATAAATTGATTTTTCTCCTGCATGGTGAGAGAGTCAGACATGGAGCCATTGTTTAAAAATGCTATGATATATTTTAGTTCTTGAGGTACCCATGCAACTTGGAAGAGTTGTACATCAAGAAGATCATCTTCTATGGCATGTGGGGGTTCTCCATTCTCAATCCATGATAGGTGGTTAGGTCTATAGTTAGCCTTAACTAGTTTTACCATTACAAAAAATTGGAATTCTTGGAATAGGATAATCTAGTGAAAAATTCTTCCATGTAGCACTAGTTTATTGACAAGATATTTTAAGGCCTCATGATCTGTATATAATGTAAAAGGACTGGCTAGAAGATACTGCCTAAAATTTTGTAAAGCATAAATAATAAACAAATCTTCATGCTCTATAGTGGTATAATTTATTTCAATTGGTGTTAGTTTCATAATGGCAAAATAAATGGGGTGATCTAGGTGACCATCACTAGGTTGTGCAAGGATTGCACCAACAACTATAATAGATGCATCAACATGGACATGAAAAGGCTTTATCCAATTAGGAAAGTATATGATAGGCATAGTAACCAAATTTTTTTAAGTGTTTCAAAAGATACCTTAAAAGAATTGGTCCATATGAACCACTCATTGTGATTTAAAAGTTCTTCCAAGGGCATGACTATTGGCATAGCCATGAATGAACTTTCTATAATAACCCATGTGCCTCAGGAAGGCATGTACCTTGCACTGAGTCTTCAGTGATGGTAGATGAAGAATTAAAAATACCTTCACTGGGTCCACTATGAGTCCTTTATTACAAATAATATGCCCAAAAAGTACACTAAAAGGTGTCTCAAATAGGTAATTTTTCAAATTTAAGGAAATTTGTAAGACCTGACAGCACTCAAGCATGAGTCTAAGATTATCACAATGTTCCTTAACCAACCCACATACCGTCTAGTCATCCAAGTAAAATTGGAGGAATTTGTGAATGAAATATTTAAAATCTTCAACTTTTATCCATGAAAACACTACTGGAGCATTTTTTAACTCAAAAGGCATAATGGTATAGGCAAAAGATCCCCATTCTATAGTGAAAGTTATTTTAGACTGGTTTTCCTCAGCTATTTGGACTTGATGGTACCCTAAGAATCCATCCATAAAAGAATGCACTTCATAACTCATAACACCTTCTAATATTTCCTTTGTAAAAGACATTTGAAAGGGATCAGTCACACAAGATGCATTGAGTAATCTATAGTCCACACATATACAGATATGTCCATACTTTTTTATACTAATTACCATGGGACTAACCCAATTGGATTTGGACATGGGAGTGATTAATCCAATGTGGAACATACTATGATCTCTTTCTTAATGCATGATTGAAGATTAGGATTCATTCTATATGGTTGTTTTTTCACTGTTTAAGTGCTATCAACTAGCTTGATGTGCATTTTCCTTAAAGACAAGTGGAATCCCTTCATTTCATTATAGTTCCTTAGAGAAGCATCTTGGTATTCTTTGAGTAACTCAAATATTTATGAGATCTTTGTATCAGTTTAATAGTTCCCGACTATAGCCATCTTTGATTCTTGCTCCATTCCAATGTTGTGTTGCATAGTTTGAATAGGTTCATGATAGGGGTTATCTATTTAAGGACTTGTATCCTCAATAGTTCATGTACTAATGCTTGTAAGAACATCCAAATGGTTGGTCAAGGGGTTGATTGAAGTAGATCCATCACCTTCATCTACTTGGAAGATGAGTTTTTGCTTTCCTAGGTGAATCTCTTCTCATCATTCTTCATCAAGAACTAGAGTAGGTGTAGAAACTAGAGGTGTTGGAAGCTCATCAAATAAGTGTAAAGGTTCCTCTAATTCTTGATGAATGTTTTGTAGGTGGTCTTCTAGAAGACTTGGGTCTTTGAGAACGACTTCAAGCATGGATTAAAGAGTAAGGTGCAAGTCCATCCTTGGTGAGGAATAGGAGAGTGGTGATGTCATGGTTTCCTTTAGTAATTACCATAAATGGTTCCCATGTGTTACTCTTCATGAATATACCAAGTCATGCCCAAGTGTGTAAGGTTCCATAAAATTCATGTACCCATAGGTAATCTGGTAGGTATGTTTCCTCATTTTTTCATATTGTCTCACAAGATTCAATGTGAGATTCAAGTGCTTGCATGTTTCTATAACTAAGTGTTCCTTGACCTTATTATCATGATGAAATCTATGGTGTAGAGTAGATCACACTAGATCCTAGTACAAGAGGTGCTCTTTATGATTATGCAACCATTTGGTAGTGATTCCATAAAAATGTGATCTAATGACCTCATCCAATCATTCTTGGTATCATATAACTCTTTGAGATGTTGGATAAAGTCACATGCTTCCATTTGTCCTTATAACCATGGGGATTCATCAAATATTTCTAGTGGTGGTCCTATCAATGGCCCTCTCATTGTTAAACCCGTGAGGCAAATAAACTTGTGACATTTATGGAGTGGGTGAGAGAGGTTCTCTCGGCTATTGATGGTGATACATACTCTCCCAGTGAGATAATAATGACCATGGACCTAGTAATTACATGCATTACTTGTAGTATAAAAAATTGACTGGGTATCTATCCATCATAGAATACCATCTAGGGTTGGATCATGTTACTCATCATTTCAAGCTATGATATTTTATAAATGGTTGATGTCTTCCTCCACATTTATGGGTTCTATATAAGAGAGTCTTTATGCTTTATCTAGTGGTATTACAACACGCTGATCAGTGTTCTCAAAGCTAATATATCACTTTTTAAACTTTAGGTATGCATTATTCTCATATCACCAAGGCCTTCCTAGTAGGGTTGGGTAATCGTCAGCTTCAACTAAATCTAGAACCTCAAAATATGCTTTAAATTGTACCCCAAATATGTCAACCGTGGTATTCTTGAGGACCCTAATCAGGTGAGCATGAGTCTTATTAGCCATGAATAAGATAGAGGTGAAGGTTATATCATTGGACTAGACATTTTTCACCAAGCATCCTTAGTGAGGACATTAACTTATGTGCTAATATCTACTAAAATGTCCCTGATTACCCATCTATCGATGGCAACATTAACCAAAATTTCTCTATCTTTCAAGGGAGTAAATGAACTAGGAGTATCCTCACATTGGGTATGATTTAGATAGTGGTCTTCACTTTGTTGACTGATATGAGGATGAACCTCATTTGGTAGTTGGGATTGACTCTTAATCCAAGCACTGAGCTATGGAATGATATCCACATCCAACATCCACTTACATAGTTCTTAGAAGTCATCTTGAGCCACAGTTTGGAGTTTAACTTCTCTTTGCATATTAGTGCATTGCATTATGACCTTATCTTTTAGGTATTAAATCTCACCTTGGATCTCTTGTATGAGTGACATTGTATCTTGAAGGGCATCTTTTTGCTACTAAGAATTAGGGCACTTTATAGCTCGTGGTTCTTCTCATTATACCTTCTCCATCAAATTAGCTATTGATAGAGTTTATCCCCCACTATGGGTGGTAATGTTTACTTGTTAATAATGGGGATGGTTTGGCATGCACATCATTATGGTTTATCATTTCAAATCATACCAGCACCCTTTTCATTTTGCTCTTTGGTGATAGCTGCATATAGATTAGGACACTCTTCAAGTTGATGGTCCTTTTTTAAAAACACACACGTCGAGTACTCTAGGCAATCTTACTAATAGTGGTCTAGTGACCCACATTTGTATTAAGTCCTAGGTGGAAATCATCTACCACCTCATCCTCATCCTCTCCCTTACCCATGATAGCCATCATTATCTATGTATTATCGACTAAGGTTTCACATGTGCCATATGCCCAAGCTTCATGGATATCACTGATCAATCGATCGTCATTAGTGTCATGAGTGTAAGCATCACAAATTTTAAAATAATCAGACACTTTACTATGTATATCCCATTCTAAAAGAGGGTAAGAATGGACATCATGTTCTTCATGGTAGATTTCACATGTTTGTTTTAGTATTGTGTGGATGTTCTTACACGAGAAGTTTCTCCTCATATGCCCTTTAGTTTCATAGTCAGTACACCAAACACCACTACATGTTTCATGTGTATTTTTGGCTATTAAAATTTCTATTTTTGATGCCATTGAGGCTATTCAGGCCTCTATGAAGGGACTAATCCTAGTGGCAATACTTTTAACTGCTTCAGTGTGGAGAGCAGCTTCCAAGGCCAAATGTGGGATAGTGAAGGTTTGTTGTGATAGGGTCTACCAAAAAGGTAACAATAGTCCTCCCTGAAACCATTGTGCATACTTAGCAACATTTATTTCAAACAACATTTTAGAAAGTAAGGTTTTGAACCATGCATCATAATCATGTATGCTCTCTTTACATCCTTGACTTATATTCTTTAATGTTGCTATACTCTACTTCTTAAACTCATGAATATCAAATCATTATAAGAAGGTTGCTTTGAGTTGATCATAATTGACCACTATTTGTTGAGGGTCAAACTTATGATACCACTTATGCACATGATCTATAAGCATAGTTTCAAAATGTGTAGCCTTACATTTAAAAGATGTGATGTTGCATTCTCTCTGAATCAGTTCATACTTGTTGACATGTTTAGTTTCATTCTCTACCCCTCGGTATTCAGGTAAATGCAATGTCATCTCATAGTAGACTATAGTAGGTTATTTTGGTTTAATGGGGGGTTAATAGGAAGATCCAACCCCTATTCCTTGAGGAGGAGGTCCACTTCCTCTGGTACCTCCTACTCCTCCAATGCCTCTAGTAGCAGTGCTCATGGGAAGAGGTGTGGTACCAGGTTGGTTACCCAAGTTTGGGCCTATACTCTAGCCTTGAGTAATAGACCCACTAGGCATCCCAAGATGTGCCATAGAATTTCATTAAAAATGGAAAGATAATGTAAAATCTAAATGATTGTCTAATGGCCTAGTTTCAATCTCCCTTATCAATTTAGTTTTTGATTCTGAATAATTTGTATCCCAATTTTGTATATGTACTTTGTCAAACTCAAGGGCATGAACACATTCTATGGTGGGGGATCTTAGTTTATTTAGGATTTTTTTTTCAAATCTTAAAATCCATCTCATTTCCCCTTTGTAGGATAGAAGTGGTAAAGATCATGGTTTAAAAATGATGGGTTCTTCATGTGTGTCCACTTCCCTACGGCTCTTCACAACACTCTTAGAGGTCTTTCAATCTCTTCCTGCACTGCTAACTCCCACAATCATCTATTAAGCTTCATCATACTTTCATTTTTGTAATGCTTTCTGACTTACTACCATGTTAAAACCATAATCTTAAATCAAACTTACTCCCCTTCCAAATGTGTAGATCATGCACAGAAGAAGTCAGCCATTAATGGGTATTATTTCCAGCTTGAGATCAACAAATAACTTTTTTTATCTCAAAATCAAAAAGCCTAATGTATTGACCACTTAACTTTTGAATAAATTAGAATTTGGCTTCTTCAGTACATGAATAGGTAGTCACAACGTACTCCAAAATGTAGTTTTTCTAAACTCCTCTCCACCAAAAGTTAACTGCTCATGTCCACAAAACTCCAAGTCATGCTAAAATCTTCTATCATTTGAGCATCCAAGGTTGCCTCCTTTCAATATTTTTGGATCATCCTTGAGCATATGCTATTATCCAAGCATGTAAAAGAATTGAGACCTCAAAAAAGAACATCTCATATAAGGGATTGTAGATATTCTACTCTACCCACTATCATGTAAAGATTCCTAGTTTAAGATACAAAACCACAAAGTTGTCTTCAACACTAGTAACCCATTATCCTATATTCTCCAACGTAATGTGCTCAAACATTTTCCCATGACTATGCTTCAATTTCTTTGGGTCTCGATAATAGAACCAAAATGCTGGGTTTTGTTTGTTGATTCTACCTCTAGCACTGAAGTCTATCCCAAAAAGCTATCACACTGACCCTATCATGTGAGATTTAGGTCTCACATGCTCACCTAAGGTGTGCAATGAAATACCAGTTCTTGAAGGTTTTATAACATAGTAATGTGTGTTTGTTCATACTTTATTATGGATCTCTAAAGGATTATATAATAACACAAATATACTACTACTATCTTTCTAGTCCTAGATGTAACTACCACTATTACTAGGATCACCATTATTATCTAACAGTAGTGAATCAGAGAAGAAAAATATGTCAATAATAAGATAAAGAAATAAACATATTCATCTCTAAAACTTACTATATTTCATCACTCATTACACAATCTAGTAAAAAATGATCTCCCATTATATGCTTACTGAATTACAAGGCAAAGCTCAATTATCTATTCTCCAAAAAGACCACACTCGCAAATAATTACAATAGGGGTATTTATAAATGTTTCTCCCTAACCAAGTGTTACTTATCATTAATGAAAATTAAAATGTCTCATGAACTCTGAATATACTAAGATTCATGGTACTTTACAACTTCTTCCTGCGGACCCAGGGCCCTGTTCCCCTAAATCCTCACTCTATGCTATATATTGGTGGCCATGTGTTTCATTCCTAGTAAGATGGTAAAAAAAAATTGATCAAAATGGTTGAAATGTCATATATGTATCCTTATTATAACTTCTCATTCTTCCCATGCACTTTGCTTCCCATGCGCTCCCCTAGTCTTCCACTTTTGTTTCAAGTCCTATGTTTTTGGGTTCCTCATGATGTTCTCTTTTGACTAGGTCCTCTTGTGCTGGTTCTCTTGCACCATTATCCTCTCATGCCTAACAAGTTCCATGCCATGATGCCTCTATTCCTATCAGTTATGTGCCATGGTTCTCCCATGACATGGTCCTTTTATGTTGTGCTGGTCTTGTGCTAAAATAGGACAATGGTCCTTTTACATCATGTTAATCTTGCACGTAGAAAAATAGGACAATACTTAGTCAAAATTTAGGGGCCAATAATGATTCATGAATATGATGATCATAAGTTGATGAACTTAATTTATCAATATACTAAGAAGAATGATGTTTTCATTCCTTCTATTGATAAATTTGCTCTAGAGGGTGACACTTATGAAAAAGAGGAGGATGACTTATGGCTAAGATTTGAGGCCACATGTCAAGAATTTGAAAAGATTAGTAATATTCCTTCTTTCCCAAGAAATGTATGTCTAATGTGTTTGTTGATGAAACTAATGAGAAGGCTTTTAGGTGTTTTATAAATCATGAAAGTAAATGGCATGTTGTTAAGGAAGATGGACATCAATCTACTATTCAAGAGCCTACAGTTCTAGAGGGACCCAGTGAGGTCAAGGTAGAAGTTGTTGTGCCTAAAAGATAGTTAGGAGATCCATATGGCATTGAGCCATGTTTAGATGGGTTGGATCATAAATAAGAAGAACTTGATACTCCCAATCATTAGGTATATCATGTGCAAGAAGATTGAAAGGTTGAAGAAACTATCATTTTTCCTATTCTGTAGTATGAGGAATGTATATCCGATATGGAAATGATCAAGAGGATTGTAGCTCCAACAAAGGCTATTAGAGAGAAATAAATATCATTCATGGAGGTCTTATATAGTTCACTTTTAAACCTAAGAATATTTAAAGGTGATAGGCTTTTTGATCACATACATATGCAAGTGATTGGTGATGAGAATACTCCTCATGTTAGGCTATCTTCATGGAGTGATAAAGATGCCAGGTGAACCATTTTTGACCTTAGTTGAGGTATGATCATATGTTTCACCTCTAGAGGTTAGTATTGTAAATATTAGGTTAGGTGTGTGTTTATTTTCTTGTTCAATCATGTCCCAATAAGTACTTTTGAAGCACAGTGTATTTTGCTTAGTTCCTTGCTTTATGTTTTGTTCCTATTATTTTTTGTGTTTCACATCTTATTCAAGGTAGTTTATACGCCCATATTATATACTTGTGACTCCATATCCCAATGGATAGTATTAAGTAATTGGTCATGGCATAGTAAGTATACCACCCCTAAGAAGTCATCAAGAATGTTGATCATTTTTTTTCACAAGCCAAAATGGGTCAACCCCCTATAGTCAAAATCTTGTACAAGTGCTTTTTATAATGTCATAGGGTATGTTGTAGCTTTGTTTATGTCATTTACTATGCCATTATATTTTATTCATAATCTATATTTGTCCTTGTGATATTTGGTGTCTAAGGGACCATTTCAAAGTCATATATGCAAGTGGTAGGTCTTTATGGTGATCAATGCAGTTAGAGCATGGATCAGGTTGTTAATGGATGAGTAAATGGAGAGTGTTTCATAGACCCTATGGGATGCTAAGAGTGCTTAGAATGACTTAGGAAGATCTTGGTATTTACCTAGTTCTTCATTGTATTCATTTATACATCTTGGGTCTAGTGGTAAAATTTTTGAGTAGGCACTTTACTGACATCATAATTACCATGTGTGAACAAGTCAGGGAGAGTCAATCATTTAGGTCTATTCATGTTAGTCCCAAAAACATATGCACCAAGTTCTAAGTCATCCACTAAAGTGTATTATAAGTTATGTATGTTCAAAGTTAGCTCCTCAATCAGATTTCACTAAGTTTCCCACACTTATCCAAATGAACTAGACCATCACCAAACCGTCACACAAGATCAAATGGACCAGCTAGCTTATGCATTTTATATCTTCACTTAGAAGGCTCCTAGGACTAGTGGATCAAATGCATTCATCATTTTTGGTAATAAGAACATATCCTATAAATTTGATGCCTCCATGATTATTGTGCTTCAAGATCCAAGCCTTCAAAGTTGGTGAAAAGGCATGTGCTGGTCATGTAGACATTAAGTTTTAGATAGATCAAAGGAAATATTATTGAGATTAAATTTGATGGTCACATAAACATCAATGATTGTCACATGAACATCATTTGATAGGAGCAAAGATGTTAATTTTAAGATCATGAACTAGCCGTTGGATTTCAAATAGTGGGTCCTAACAGATCAATGATTGGTGTTTGATCGAACATTCAGATCTAATAGTGAGCAAAGGTAAAAGGGTCATCAAATCATAAGATCAAGTGCATGTATGATAAATGTCAATAATGCATTTAACTGGTAGAGAATTGATGGCTAGCACTTGATCATATAGATCAAAATCAACATAACAATATGAGTCAATATGTCAATGAGATGAGTCAGATTTTGATGGCCAATCAAATAAAGGCGAGCCCAAGATATTTGATAGAGGTTGAGATGCCATTTTTGACCAAGGGAAACAAGGTTTTGTAAGGTCATCTTGATGCCATTAAAGCTAGTTCAAATGCCATGGAGCAATCAAAGTGATGCAATCAAGTATAAATAATATAAAGGACTACTATTAGACCTTAGTTTGGACCTCTGGTTCAACATTTTTATAGCTTGTAGGGTCATTTCTACAATTGTGTACACCATTATTAAAATAAATATCTATGCATAGTCTATTTGGACCTAATAGGAAAACCAATGGTTTGAGATTGGTTTTCCTTCTATAGTTGACCTATGAACATGGGGACAAGTTCAATCATGATCCAATTGTACAAGATCTAGAATTTCAAAGAATGTCATGAGGGCATACATGCAGATCCCAATGGTCTCATCTCCAAGACCAACTAAACGAAAATGACCCTTCTCTCCACTTTGGCATGCATCAACAAACTAGTCATGAGAAATTTAGCATAAGGACAAAGCTCTAAAAACCTAATCCCTCCATTGTAACCATTAGGGAGAATTAATGAGGGAATATGTAACCATGAAACCACTAAAGGTGACTTGGATCAATCAAATGGTCTAAATGAGCATATTTTTTAGAGGTAGTTGTAACAACAATTTAAATGGATTTGTGCTCATTTGACTCCTTTTCTCAGCTCCAAAATCCCTCTATCTTGCTCCCCTTTTCTATAAATATAGCTCTTGATCTATTGAAAATAATTTTCACTCCATGTATGTCTAAGCCCTACTATAATGATGTCATAATTTGCCTTTGAACATTAATGCAATTTTGATTTTTAGTTCTTTAACAATTGTCTAAGTGTGCAGGTGATGTATGATGATGCTAAGTGATAATTTTCTATCCTTTATTCCCTTATCCTTTCATGTTTGTGCAAGAGTTCAAGTGTATGAGCATGTATTTTAAGTGTGCAATGAGCCTTATATTTTTCAACTAGCCTATGGTTCACTTACCTTGGATAGATCTCATTTATCTCACCTCCATATTGAAATACTCATATTAGAGCCCACAAGACTTGGAAGTGTTCCCATGTTGCCCAAATATGGAAGCATCTTGAAAAACCTCTTCTAGGGTGCAATATTTGGTGACAATAGTTATGTTATTAGGAACAGATGTCCTTACTATTAACTTTACATGCTAGCTATTTTTATTATTTATTTCTTCAAGTAGGTTATATTGGGAGCCTATCAAGGCCATATGATCAATATCTTTGTTCTATGGTCTTGGTACCACTTGAATGATTAAAGTGGTAAAGTATTATAATAGGTCCCAAACCTTGTGTTTATAATATCTTAGCAAGTTATTCTTGGTTATGCTTCTAGATCTTACTTGGTGAACAATCAACTCACCATCACCAAATATTTGTAGGAACTTTATTCCTCTTTCCTTGGCCAATTGTAGAGCTTGAATCAAGCTTCATATTCAACCACATTATTTGTGCAATTGAACTAAAGTCTGAAAGAATATGAATATCTCTCCTTTTTGGAGAGATTAATATAATACCTGCACCTACACCATTCCTACTTCTTGAACCATCAAAGAAAAGCTGCTACATTCCTTAACGATCTTTAGCTAGTTTTATGAGATTCAATATGATTTCATCATTTTCATGAATGAAATATGTACCCAACCCAGTTTCCTATACATAATCATAAGGACCAAATTGGAGGGTTAAACCCTATTTATCTAGATGAGTGTCTGGAATCTCTTCTATGGGTGTTGCAACTTCCTGATCAATCTCCGCTTCTCGATCATGTAATGTCCAATTCATAATTATTTTCTTGGCCATAAAAAAATTGCTAGCCCTTGAATCTACCATGCAATTGTGAACAAAATGCTTCCCTACTATGAATGAAATATATAAATAGGTATAGGCTTACCATTGTTTATCACTTTGGTGTTAGTTTGTGATTGACATAAAATACTTACATCATTAGGTCCCTTTCCTAGAACTTTGTCTATTATTTGGAATTTTTCAAAGCTTCATGTAGCAAATATCTTTGTGTTGGAATGGGTAGTGCTTCCCACATAGTGACATTTAATTTAGTTTTATTCATTTTTTCAATAATACCGAGAGGAATGTTACCAACCTTCATTGGTTCCTTTGTAGGATCTATGTCTATCTTCATGAGATTCGGGGTCAGCACTTTTAATTTTGAATAGCCCATTGGCACAAAGGGTGGCCTTTGTACTATGTTTCCCTTTGCAAGTTCTTATACAAATTTGGAAGTTATAGATTGTTCCACCCTAGGGGGTTATTCAATTTCTATTGCCCTTTTTTTTAAACGTGTATATGCTACCACACTATTGAATAATGCCTCCTCCTGATTTACACCACAAAAGTCCTCCTCTTGTTAGTTGAGTAGAGTATCCTCATTCTAAGTAGGTTCTTATGTATCTTTCTACTAGGAAGTGGTTTCCTCTTGCTAATCCTGAATGTTCAATATGCTTTACACCATCAAGACTTGACTAATAAAACCATTTAAATAAGTATTATGATTATGTGGTTGAGCATAAGGATAACACCACTCATACTTATAAGCTAGGTTGTTTTGAATAGGTATAATAGCTTTGAAAGTGTCTGGTGTAGGTAGAGCAAGTATGTTTAGAGGTTTTGCTTGCATATTTTGATGTTGCAGTTTTGTGTTGCCTTGGTATGAATGCCTATTGGGTTGGTATGCTTGGTTATCTTGTTGATAAGTATTGTATTTTTGGGATTATTGCCTTTTTATTGCTACTAACTCATTACCAAAAATCTTAAGTAGTGACTTAACCTCATATAAATCATTAGTAGGAGCAACATTTAAATTTGATGCTTTGTTTGTGGTAGGAATTAGATAAATTACAAGTTGTGTAGGAGGTATTTCTAGGAATAGAGGCATTGGTGGCCTTAGGGCAATTTTTTTCACTTAGATTAGGCAATTTTCTACCCTTATTGTAATTTCATATGCATTGAGAAGAGTAGTACCACCCATTGATGAATCATAACAGTTATATCACTATTCAAAGCTCTTAAGTAATATAAGAGAGCATTATTTAGGGTTGGCTTGACCAATAATGGAATTCTATTCCATGTCTTTTGAAATAAAAAATGGAAATCAATGATGAACTCATGAGGAGCCCATTAAATAATAGTTAATTATTCAATGAGGAAGAGGTGATCAATCTTATCTTTAAATTTTCATAGTGCAGTTCCTAAATCATCCTAAACATAGATGGAATTGGGAAGTAAGCTTTTGTACCAATGCAAGGCTTTACCCTTAAAAGAGGAGACTAGAAGTCTGATTGTAATAAATGAACACATCATTTGCTCTACTAAAGTGTTGTCTAATTACCTCCATAATGGATCACAGGAAAACAAAAATAACTAAAACAAGTTCAATTGTGAGAAAAGATAGCTTGGAAAACATATGAGGTCAATCAGAATACCATGTAGGTGGATCAATGTCATCGTGGCTCAAGGTTCATGGCTTAAATGCATGACAATGTGGCTCGATTGCATGACTTTTAGGGTCAAATGCATAGCTTGAATTTGTTATCAGGGTTGTAGAGTTCCAATCTCAATTTTCACAAATTAAATAATGAATTTGATTAACCCTAATTAGGTTTATATATAACCTCTACAATAAATGACCCTAGGTCAGTGGTTGGTGAGAGATCCAAAGTTTGTGAGTAATTTTTCAACTTTATAATTTTTGTAATTTGTACTTTGACCTCCACATTCTATAGGATTACTTCACTCTTTGAAAATGGGAAGGAAAAACTCAAGGTGAAATTCACAACTTTTTAAGTTACAATCTACAACTAGAGTTCTAGATTCTATGGGAAGGGTAGTCGGTAGGAAGCAGAACTCAAGTTATAATTTGTAACTTTGCAAGTTGAAAATTTTAACTAAAGTTATAGTTTCTGTTTAGAATGATACATAGGAAATAGAGGTTGGGAAGTAATTTGAAAGTTTTAAATTTGCAAATTGCATTCCAATCTTTGGTTTTTGTGAGGTATATGTTTGGCAGGAAGCAAAACTCCATTTGTAATTTACAACTTTGCATGTTACAAATTGTTAGTAGGGTTCTAGTTTCTGGCGGTTATGGATTTTGTAAGAAGTGGAGGTTTGGAATCAATTTGCAAGTTTGTAAGTTGAAAATTTCAAACCAATCTCCAATTTTCTCTAGCTAGGTGTTTAGTAGGAAGTGGAGGTTTGGATGCAATTTTCATGTTTGCAAGTTGAAAATTACACCTAGATCTCTAGTTTCCATTGGGATTTAAGAAATGAGTGTCATGGGTCATTTTTAAGGCATTTTTCAAAAAAACTAATGGGTCTCCTTTAGGTTACTTGACATTTTGACATTTTTATGACAAAAATATCAATAATATTTAAAGATAATGTCTTTCAAATAATCTCAAGATAAAATTCTAATACTAAAAGAAGTTCTCAAGATATGGATATTCCTCTTTATAACCTCTTATACATTAGATGGGTCTCTAGACATTATCTCTTAGTCTATAAAATTACTATATATAAAACACTACAACAAGGTATTGATAATCAAAGGATTCATAAAGTAAACTTTAGTTATAATAAATGCATCCAATTTTATGCCTCATGATAAATTTTTATGTTATAAATATTTTACAACTATATATGTTTTAACAGAATAAATTGTATTCATAGATTGACATGTTCCATAGATTATAATTAATTTAATATAGATAATAAGGAAATACAAAATTCTATAGTTCATTTTTTAAATAAAGGCATTAACCACTAAAGGTAAGCTTGTATCCACTCTAGTCTTAAAGGGTTACTACTTTGTCTTGATTCCCATTATGGAGAGTGAACATGTGTGATCACCCCCCAACCTTATTCGTAAATGACACATATGTAGTTATTTATACCATGATAACACATTATCAACCATATATATCCAGGTTTACACTACTTAGTTACCATTATATATTAGTAGGAACCATTAATCATCATATAAATAATAGTATGACATTAATTCATCTTATTACCACTATACGTTTAACTATAAACCTAATAGTAAGGCATTTTAACAGCTAAGGTATTTATAAGGATCACATGTATGTTCAAAAAACCCTCATGTATCTCAAATTATTGCATTAGTATAGTTATTATATTTTATTAAAACACATTAACACCATAGATGTTCTATCAGTATAGTTATGGTATTACATGGAAAACATATGACTTATGTTATAAGTTATTATAAGATTAATTTGGGATTATATTGGTTAGATTAGAAAACCATTATCAATCCAACCATATCCTCTCCCTTGCCTAACTAAACTATCTGAAACTGAGCAAAAGGAACAAGAATTCAAAATGCAAACTAAATTAAGAATAAATAACAAAGATTATACCTCAAATTTGCATGTGAATGCCTCCTTAACATTTTGGATATGATCCAAGTGATTGTTTGATATTTTATTGATGATTTTTATGTTTGATTTCTATGGATGACTCAAGGATTGGACAACAAATTGCTATGGATTTATCTGGTTTATTTGACAAGATGATGGCACTATTGCATTCCAAAATTCTGAGTACATTTGCATGAGAGTGTAACTCAATTCACATATCCACATGGAAGGGATAAATTTCTAAGATTGAGATATGGATGATATAGATCAATGTCTCAAAATTCATGAGTGGATTTGGTAGCTAGATTTAGGAATTATAAATTCCAAGATAATTCTAGAGAGGAAGTGATGAGTGGCCCAAGGTGGTGGATTAGGAGGTTCTGGATTTATTTAAAATAATTATTTAAGGTTAATAGGGATTATGGGTATGATTATCTAGTTACTATAGTGGTGGTAGGTGAGGGTAGGTGGAAAGGAATATAAAATTCCTTGATATTGTGAGAGCTTGATTAGAGGTTAAATAAAATGAAAATGAAGGTGAATAATTGATGTAAAGGATAATGTAATGAAATTGTAAGGTTAGTATGATGAAGGAAGATTTAAAGGGTGATTTTAGGATGGTATTAGAGATTATGGTGATTAACTATGAATGATGGTAAAATTAATAATGATAAAGTAGTGGAAAATTTTAGATGTATACATTTTGTCCCTCTTTGAAAGGGCATTGTGACTAGAATAAGGAGTGGCATTTCAAAGAAGTGGAAGAATGTGTTATTAGTAGGTTGATGAAAATTAGATTGGGTCATGCCCCCTCAAGGTTCATGAAGGGAGGAATGAGATGAATGACCACTCAAAATAAATTTAAGGAGTTAGTTGGTTAGACATGATATGAGGAGTGAGGGTGGGATGCATTACTAGAAGAGAGGGATTATGATAGATAAAATGAGGGTTGATTATGAGATTTTAATGTTTTGGATATGATGAATTTTATGGATGTGATGTTTTAAACTAATGAGATAAGATTTGATTGATATTCAATAGGATAGATTGATTGTGCCCCAAGAAATGGTATATGTGAATAAGTGGGATGGATAAAGTTGTAACCTTGGATGTGCCCCAATAAATGGTATATGAATGGGGGAGATCATAAAATTTGGATAGATTAATTGATGAATTTTTAGGCTTGGATGTGCCCCAAACAATGATATATGTGAGGGACTCATGTTGTGCCCCTAATATACACCCCCATTTCATCAATTTCAAATGAGGACCCATTATGGTAAAATCCTTAATTGGGGAAGCCATGAACTTTAGAATTCCATATTTTTTATTGTTATTCATTCATAGTCTGATGTAATTCTCCTAAAGTCAAAATTTACAAGAGATCAAAATCGTGAAAATCAAAGCTTGAACTAATATCTTAGGTTATTATATGCCTTGGTTTTTCATGCTTTTTTTTCCTATGCTATGGTTTATAAACTAATGGTATTAATATTTTGTCTTAGTTTTGCATCTATTTTATGTGGTCATAAGACCATTGACTAGGATTTGTTAAATTCCACCAAGTGGGCCCCACTTCATTTATTTAATATTAAAACATGCCTTGGTATCACATCATCCAGAGCCCTGGGCTATTATAAAGTTGATAACATTTTAATTCTTTCAAATTACTGAGCCTCTGAACATTTTGATAACCCAAAAATGTAGACTTTAATTTTTCATCCAAAAAGTTTTATGGTCCTAGGCCCCTATAGTTTAATACCTCTGAGATTTCTTATCATCAAGTAGATTAACACTTAGGAAGATTTATGTCAAATAAAACATCGTAAGGATTAAACAGACCTTTTATTCATAGTCTAATGGATCCATGCTTCCTTGATTTGATAGATAGGCATGTGGAACATTTACACCTCAATTCAACTATAGGAGAGTTGAATCATAGTCAAAATCTACATTTTAATGGCTCCAAGCCCCTCAACTCCTCATGCTACCAAGATCACTCAACGTGTCTATTTTTCACTACTTGAGATCAACCAGGGCATACATAGTTCAAATGAATTGGCTCCAAGCCTCCAAAGATCATGAGTCCCTACACCACATAAATCATTCCATATGGATTGATCATGTTAGCCCATGACTATAGAGCATACAAAAATAATTAAAGTCTAAAGTGTTGACATGATGAAAGCTAGATAGGTTTCATTTCTTGAAAAGGGACATAACCAAGGTATGGATATAAATGGTTGATAGCATGGAAAAATAACCAGTCAACAATTAATCGACAACTATCCCAAATTAGTGGTTGAACATAAAAACTTAACAAAGTATTTCCATGTGGTGAATAAACCAACCTACCAAAGCTAAGTAACAAGCTCAAGTCAAAATGGGAAATAAAATAAAAAGATAATTATTTGTGTTAATGGTACATGAATTAATTTTATACTCAAGATTAGGAATTATATATGTAAAATATATAGAAATGGGGGATTCACTTCACCATTACTCTTTCAATAGAACAATTGCATTTTCAAGCTCCTAATGTACCAAAAGCCCTAATTTATCTAGAAAAGAACCACACAATGAACCAATCAATTTATAGAGAGAATTTTATTAATTATCAAAGAGAAATGGCTTCTTCTTCAAAATAGGTCAAATCTTTAGTTCCTTATCCCTACTCATTCATAGGTGGACCTAAATACATGGATACTGTATTCAAGAGGAATGTTTTAGATTTCAAGTTCCTACACTATTCAATGCTCTGGGAAGAGGTGGAGTCTATAAAACCATATTTTTTCATGGACCAACTATCTCTCAAGGAGAAGCAATACATATCATACCTCTTACCAATCAAGGAACAAGGCCTCCACCAAGTAGTAGACAAACGTGAGATAATGTCATGCATTAACCTACTCAAAGTTTTATTTGTTAATGAAATTGTTTCTAGAGATATATTTCATGCTATAAAGGTTAATAATGATGTTTCATGCATCTTAGATAGGGAATTATATAGATATCTTAGACTCCCCTTACTTGAAACCACTTACAACTAGGTTTTAGCCATTTTTTGGCTTGAGTATAACATAGTAGATAGGAAGTTGAAACAATGGCTTTCCAAAGGTCAAAGTATGAATACCAAAGGGGCTATCTCATCTAATTGCATCATCAAATTAAGGTATGGAATTAGGATAACTATGGCCTTATTGAATAGGTTGTATGGTTTTCCTAGTATTGCAGATGTCCAGGTTGAGTGGGTTCTTCTATTAGATACACTATTGACATCTAAAAAATTAGTGGCATTGGGGTAGATTACTAATACCAAGATAAAATCATAGCTCCTCCATCTTGATCAAAAATTAATCGATGGAAACTTTTATATGATGTCCTACCTTTTGGATGCAATCATGGGCACAATATATAAGCCCTATGGTCAAGAATGGTAGCCTTTAACTGAATATATATCAAAAAAGGTAGGAGAAGAATACTCTTTCATGTTTTTACATAGACACAAAAATTAAATTAGGAAGATATGTGAGGAGGTCTATCCTTAAATATTTGAGGCTATATAGGGCACTAAAATGCCCAAATTATCAAAGAATATAAGAAAAGATCTTGAACAAAATGGGAGACTATTGGTACTACCCTGATGTCACTATTATCAAGGTATAAATAATAAGGACCACTCACTTATTGATACCACACCATGTTTAAGAACACATAAAAGAACAAGATATTGTGTACCAAATTTATAACAAAATTAATGAAGAACTAGGTCAAATACATTTAGAATAATATTTCAAAAATCCTTTAAGCATTATATAACAAAAATATTTTGTTAGATAACATTTCTTCATGCTGGCAAGGCCATGAATCAATACAATTTATAGGTTTCACATTGTAGAGAATGGGACCCTTGGAACAAGGTAAGGGGGTATCTCCTACAACTCAAGGAGAAGAAGAAAGTACAAGTTTCCTATGGCCATTAGGAATATGACCATGACATAATTTTTCTAAATGAAATAAATGATACTAAAGTGTGGATGAAAATGAAAAATAAATCAATATATATGGCTTGGGCTCAATCCCTTCAATATTATCTAGAGGTAACTGAGGAAAGAGCACAAGCTACATGGAGCCATCAATGGCTTCTAAGTTAGCCAACCAACACACAACAACATGATAGAACTCCCTCCCATTTAGGATAGCTAGTAGATGAAGAAGTAGATGATTATAGTACTCAAAGATAATTAGACCCTCAAATTAGAAGGTAAATTCTAAGGGGTCTCCTAGCTCCCCAAGTCTTTTCTACATCAGTGGCATCTATTATTCAAACTTTAGAGACATCCATTATAAGTCACATGCCAACTACTTATTTAGGGGAAAAAAGGATGAGCTCTTTAGTGATGACATCTTTGCCACCCCTCACTACAATTACCTAGGTGAGTATTCTAGAGTTTTTATAGACTACTTTCCTATATGTTTCTGCTACTCTAGGTTCTCCCCAATCCCCTAAGTCTCATAAAAAAAAATGTGTTCCCTCCACAACCACCTCAAAACCATTCATCACATTTACTACTCCTTCACCACCATCTCCAGTCATATCTCTTTCCACTATTACTCATATAGTTATTACCCCATTCCATCCACCTTCCACTCCACCCAGACTAACTTATGAGAGGAAGTAGAAAGACGCTTCCCCTCTCTCCAAGGTTAAATAACCAGATGAAATACCATCACATAAAAGATGAGGAAGAAGAGAAAGTAGAAGAATTATTAGATGCAATAAAACCAATAGAGGAAGAGGAGCTAAACCATGTAGTATCTCTAGTTGATTATAATATATATGAAGAACCAGATGATGAAGACGTTGAGCTAGAAAAGGCCAAGACCTTGATTCTGAGAGAAAATAGACTAAAAGAAGCCCATTTCAATGTGTCAAAACATCATGTCCTCACACTAGAATAAAGTGAGATCTTGGACAAGGTAGTTTCTTCTATTATGTCTTTAGTTTATAATATTGAAATCTCAACTACAATTCTACCCCCACCCCTTACTAGGGCTATTTGTCTAGTTTTACTAGTACTATTGATTCAATTGTTCCTTCTTATCTAAAGCTAATAAGGACTCCAAAGTAGTCCATTTTGAAAATTTGGTCATTTTCTCTTTTTTTAATCCTCAGATGCCACTAGTACCCAAGAAAAGGTCATCCCAATTGGAAATCCCCATGCCATAGCTATTGACCATGCCCTCATCAATAATGACTATATAACTTACTCTGGGCTTGACTAAACTTTTGATTGAAGTTACACTTATAAAGGAAACATCTCTATGGGAGAGGGTTGTCTATCCACCCCTCCAATTTCCTATTCAAATAAGTGCATCCTTGGCAACCTCTATGATTACACCACCTCTAATGACACCTCATTATTCTCAATAATTAGTTCTAAACTTAGTGATTGAAATGGGATAACTCATTATTACCCAATGGGTAAAGGAAATGTAAGGTGCAAGGGATGAAAGGTAGAATCTGGTTGTAATTGAACTTCTCATAGTCTTCACTTGATTTGATAAACAAAGTGGTACTATTCAAAGGGTAAGGAAGAGGAAGGTGATAAACATAATAACCAAGGAAGATGTGGATTTTGAACAAAGGGAGAATCGTTTCCCTTTAGACAAAAACCCCAAGAAAAATCCAAATGACCCCATTGAGTATATAGATAATTTTGGTTCTTTTGTGGATTCTACAAGGGAAATAATGAAAGAAATGTTTCAAAGTAAATAATATGCCTTGAAGAGGTTATAATAGAGCCAAATTATACATGCACCTCAAGAAATTGTTGTTGATGTATAGAGTGTAATAACCAAGTTGTAAAATATTTTGTATAAATTCAAGGTTTTCATGGAAAAGATCCAATCAAATAGGATAACTATTGTCACATTTTGGAATGAGATGAAAGAAATGGAAAGGAGATTTAATTTTTGGGTCTAATGCTCCAAGACTAATTATTTCAATCAATTGAATCTCCTGTCTAGTATGGATGATTCTTGGTGCTTAAATTATGTAATGACAATAAGGGATTATTCCCTTAAATGGTACAAGAAAATTAAGACCTTACTAGAGTATTTACTCTCTCACGAGGGGAAACATTAAATGTTTTTGGTAGATATGAGGGTTACTAATGTGATAACCATTATAAGATAATTGGTCAATAGACATAATTTTGAAAACCTCCTTCAAGTGGTTGTAGACAACTTCAAACAAGAAGTTGAGGGCACCATTTATAAAACCAATGAAGAAATCTTTATTTGGTTAGTTTTGAAAAGGATGGAGTAATGAAGGCAAAGGTTTTAGAAACTAAATTCAAGAGCTCAAAAGTTGAGAAACAAATATTGATGACTAAAGCTATTAAGATTTTAAAGTAAAATCTTCATTAGTCAATTTTGAAATTATAAATAAGGAGTTTGATATAGCCTATGCATTATTTGAGGAGTTGATATCCAAGGAAGTAACTTTGGGGTCAATTCCACATACATAATCAACTGTTAGTGTCTCTCTAGCATCACAAAGCTCTCAATTACCTGGATTTACTTGTTAATAATTAAATGAATTCAAATTAGATTTAATTCACCATAAAATCTTAATTTAAAACACATAAACTAGATTTTAAATGTGTAAAATCATATCTCTCTATGCACTACTTGCATCACAGAATTAATTCCTCAAATCATTGTAAATTATTATTTTAATGGAGAAAATAAAAAACCAATAATATCACATAAGATAGATATACCATGGTTCACCCAATGTGGGTTACATCCACCAAGAAAGTCTTCAATAAAAATAATCATAGAACAAGAGTACAAACTCTCCAAAGAGAACCTCTCACAGAGATTGAATATCTCCTCAAGAATTCATAAAATAATTATCTAAATTTTTGATCCAAATCTAATGTTTATCAACAATAATCCATAAATTCTATGCCACACCTATACCTATAAATAATCACACCACAAGCTGCTATACCACACCTTATAAATCAAAACATCCATCTACAAAGTCACACAACCACTTGTATATAAACAAATATGGAAAAAATCAATCCAAGAAGGAGAAATTCACCATGCTTATTCAAGATGGCCTTGTCCTCAAGGAAACACACCATCCTCCACCCAATCATTCTTATCAAAAATCCCACCAAGGAAGGAACACACCATCCTCATCTCTCCTCCAAAAAAGGCTTACACCACTAACAATGAAATAATAACTAACTCCTTAAAACAAGGAAGTCAATCCCACCTGCACAAAACATGGAAGCCAACATGAAAATTAAATATTTAAAAACTAACTTCCTAAAATAAGGAAATCAATCCCACTTCCACAAAACATGGAAGTCAACATAGAAATTAAAAAATATATCTAAGATATTCCACTCACATAGAAGCAAAGTTCCATAGAAGGTGGTGTGGGGAAGGGTCACAAAAAAATGCACTCCCCACATTTGTGGAGCTCTCTAATCCCCAAAATGTTTCACCAAGGTCATGTGATAGCCTCAAAGGGATCCATACTCAACAATCTCCCACTTGGAGACTGTTTCTCCTAAACAAAATCTATCACTACTCCATGACCACTAAGGCCAACCAAATCTGAACATACTCTCAATTTGTCCAATGCGACCACCTTGTTCATCATATCCATAGGATTTTGGCTAGTATGAATCTTCTCTAGCTTCATCAAGTTCTCCTCCAAAGTTATCCTAATGAAGTGATAATGTAACTAAATGTATTTTATCCTTGAGTGGAAAGTGGAGTTCTTTGCTAAATGAATAACACTCTAACTATCACGGTGTAGTCTCCTGATTTCCTACTCATGACCCAAGTCTCAAAACAATTATTGTAACCAAATCATATCCTCACTAACCTCTATGGCAACAACATACTCTACCTCTGTGGTTGACAAAGCCACAACCTTCTATATCTTGGAAATCCAACTAACCATTGTATCTCCAATAATAAATATATGACCTATTATACTCCTGCTATCAATATCCCCTATCATATCTAAGTCCACATAACCATGAAAATTAGTATATACTCTACCATAACATAATGAAACATCCATGGCTCCTTTCAATTACCAAAGAATCCATTTCACTGCTTGTCAATGCTCATAACTAGGATCACTCATATAGCTGTTCACAACTCCCACTGCATGGGCAATATCCAACCTAGTACAAACCATGGCATACATCAATCTATCAACTACCAATGAGTAAGGTACCTTGGACATATTAAGATTTTCAACCTCTATCTTGGGACACTACTCCTTTGATAATCTAAAGTGTCTTGCTAAAAAAGCAAAAATATATTTAACATCCAACATGATACACCTTTCCAAGACTTTCTTCACATACTCTGATTGGGATAAAATCAACTTCCTCTCTTTTATTTCATGAGTAATCATCATACCAAGTATTTTCTTCGCTATACCCAAATATTTCATAGAAAAGGAGTCACTAATCTATTTCTTAAGTATATGAATATACTGTATGTTATTTCATGCAACTAACATGTCATCCACATACAAGCATAATATAATAAAATAACCATCATCAAAATGTTTGATATACATGCAATGGTCAAAATTACACCTTTGATAACCTTGTTCTAACATAAAATAATAAAATTTATTATACCATTATCATGGAGCTTGTTTCAGGCCATACAAGCTCTTCTTTAATTTGCACACATAGTTCTCCTTCCCTTTGACCTCATATCTCTGTGACTACTCCATATACAACTCTTCATCCAAATCACCATGAATAAAAGTAGTTTTCATATCTAACTATTATAATTGAAAATCCTTAACTGTGACTAATCCAAGAACATTCCTAATAGAAGTCATTTTTACAATAGGAAAAAAAATCTCATCAAAATCAATACTTGATTTTTCAGTAAACCCCTTGACCACCATTCTAGCCTTATACCTTTTTCTCCCTTCATCTTCTTCTTTTATTCTATAAATCCACTTATTTGGAAATTCACTCTTTCCTTTGGGTAGCCTTACCAAATCCTACATTTGGTTCTCCATGAGAGATCTATGCTCCTCATCCATGGTTTGCTCCACTTATTTTTGGCATCTACCTGCATTGCTTCCTTATAACATAGTGGTTCTCTATTGTTAGTGATTAATAAATAATTCAAAGAAGGAGAAACATGTTCAAATGATTTCTTACCTTATAAGACTTTATTACCATAGGAGTTGGGGGTCTTTGTGTAGAAGGTTCCTGAACTGATTCATTAGATACTTTGCCATTTGTAATGTCATCCAATACTGTGTACTCTTTTTATTCTTGTTCCTATTCTTGCAACTGATTCTTACACATGAATTTTTCATTAAATATTACATCTTTAGATTGAAATATTTTCTTATCTATAATTATTCATAAATGGAAACCAAAGTCATCCTCACCATAACCAATATATGTGCATTTTTTTTATTTTGCCTCTAACTTGGTCCTATCGTCTTTATTAATAAGAGAAAAAGCCTCACATCTAAAGACTCTAAGAAAAGAATAATCAACGTTATTACCAGACCAAGCTTGTTTAATAATGCCTCCATCCAAATGCATTGAAGGTCCTCTATTAATCAAATAAACTATCATACTAACTGCTTATACCCAAAACTGTAAAGACAACCCTACATTTAACCCCATACTCCTAGCACATTCCATTATTGCTATGTTCATCCTTTCATATACCTTATTCTACTGTGGAGTTCCTGGAACCATTATTTGTCTATGGATTCCATTGTTAGAACAATAATCAAAGAAAACATTACTACAATACTCACTTCCATTATCTGATCTGAGACTTTCAACTTGAGACCTGTTTCATTTTCAACCAAGGCTTTCCACTTCTTAAAAGTGTCAAATACATAAAATTTTCTTTTAATGAAATAAACCCAAACTTTCCTAGTTTTATCATCAATAAAAGTGACATAATAATTGGAAATACCATTATAATATTGTGTTGGTCTACATACATATGAATGTACCATCTCTAACTTATGTTCTTTCTTTGTGGGTCCAACTTTCAGAAACTTAGCTCACTTCTATTTTTTGTATACACATTTCTCACAAGAGTCTAAATCAATTTATTTTAGTCTAGGTAACTTGTATTTTAAGATATTCATGCCCTTATAGCTCATATGACTGAGCTTGTAGTGCCACATATTTGCATTTCCATTTACAACAACTAAATCACAAGAATCAAACTACTAGTCAGATATAATGTACCAAATTTCTTACCTCTTACAACCACAAGATAACCTTTGGTTACTTTCCAAGAATCTGCAATAAACATTACCAAACATCCCTCACTTCCTAATTACCCCATTGAAACCAAATTTTGTCTCAACATAGGCACATGTCTAACATCCTTAAGTAGCCACATGTTCCCATTCTACATATTCACATGAACACAAACTTTCCATACTATCTCATATGGTTTATCATCACCAAGATAAACTTGTCCTAAATTTTCTTGAACATAATCAATAAAATAATGCCTATGTGGGGTGGCATGAAAAGAAGCCTCTGAATCTAATACCCAAGGCTCAAAAAAATTATCTAAAGAAAAAATTAAGGCATCCTGACATGATTTACTTGATGTCATATTTATCTCATTCATTTCCTTCTTGTTAGAATTCTTAGCTTGAAGTGACCAACATTCCTTCTTTGAGTATCCACTCTTCCCACAATACCAACATATCATCTTGGCTTTAGATTTGGATTTTGATCAACCCTTTGACTTTCCATAGTTTATTTTTCTCTTATCCTTTTGATTCCCTCTAGTTGAAATAGATAAATAATTCCCTAAAGATGATTCACAAATGTTCTTCCTTATCTATTTAGGATAGTTAGGATAGCTTGATTATGGCTATGAGTAATGCAGTCCCTACCAAGGGAAGTTTAAAATTTAAGGATGTTGTAGGTATTATTTCTTGTCCTACCTCAATTAAAGTGCTGGTCTTAGAGGGTTTTCATCTTTTATAGTCCACATGACTCTTTTTTGCCTTACCCTTCCTTATTTTTTGAATTTATTTTAGAAATATTTCCCACTATAGTTAAAACCATCATCCTTACACTAAATTCAAGTAGATCTAGATTCAATCATATTTAACTAACCTAAGGTAAATAATATATATCATTCACATCTATTCCATCAGTAGGTTGTTATAAACCCAAATACCTAACAAATCATGCCTTGGAGTGAAGTCTTTCACTAATCCTAAAATGCCTCATAGTGTTACTGAGGTGTGCATAATACTCACATCAATAGTACACCTGAATTGGTGTTAAAAGGAGGGCCAATACCTCTGCCACTATAATTTTGAAAAATATCCTTTTGAGTTGCATTGTAAGTTCTTAAAAGGTTAACAAGATCTACCTCAAATGATAAATTACTACTACCAATTTATAAATCCATATAAAATCAAGGTCTGATAAGAGAGTCAAGAGAGGACCTAGAGCCCAATCATTCTCCCTAGGCAAACAACCTCATCTCCCTATCCTCCCAATGGCCCAATAATAATAAAAATTGAATAATCCTCCACTACCTCCCCCTCAGGATCCAACTTGGCTAAGAGGTTCAGCTATCAATGTTGTTAGAGTCATACATGATCTTCTTAGAAACTTGAAGAAATATCTCCCTACCTTTTCTCCCTTTAGAGGAAATAATGTGAAAGAACATATCAGGGCCTTCAAAACTAATTTAGGGATATTGAATGTAACTCATGAAGACATGGCTTATAGATTATTCCCTTTCCCATTATAAGACATGACCTATGATTGGTTCGTAAACATTATATAAGGTTCTATCAAAACATGACCTAAATACCAAGATACTTTATTGGCATAATTTTTCTAGGTCACTAGTAAAAGTGGTGTTTATCAACACTTTTCTAGCATGAGGCAAGATCCCAATGAACCAATATGAGATTTCAATGCCATATTTCAAAATATGTATATCAGACTAGATATTGCCTATCAACCAAATGAGTTATTGGCCCTTAAGATGTATAAAAATTCACTATATCACATATCTATTGTGTTCTTAAGTAGATTTGTTGGAATTATTTCACTTATGTTGGCTTACACTGAAGCCATCAATATAGACAAGTAGCTAAACCCCTAGATACAATCCTTAGCCCCACTTGATCTTGGCCCAATTTTTCTATATTTAACTGTAATACCTAGCATGAATCAGAATATTTTAGCCTATAACTAGAACCAAGTATACATCATGGTTCTTTTGAGTCATGCTCTATGCAAACAACACCTTAGCTTCCTGAATAATTATGTGTCTACTTCCAACCAACACATTTAGAGTCATCCCTTGATCCTAGTAAATATAGCTACTACATAGGGTACTAATTATGATTCCAAAAAGATTGAATTAGATTCAATATAGAGGATGGTAAAAAAATTGAGTAACACATTTTTAAACATGCAAAAATGCATGGGTAACACAAGTGAATAAAATACTAACTATAATTTTGGATTTAGAGATATAACAGACATTTCAATAGGTATAGATACAATTAAGAATATAAATGCCCATATAAAAAGATACATGATACCAATATCATGGCTGCATCTCTTCTAAATTAGTGTCGAGTTCATAAAATTGTGCAACAGGGAGAATTAATTGTATCAAGTTCTACAGTGATTTTGAAATATTCTAGTAGGAGGCAGAAAGGCAAGAAAATTTTTCACATCATAAGGAATCATCTTCCTCCAATGATTTGGGACACCTAAGCACAATAATGTTTTTTAAAACCTATGACTCTCCATTCCAAAATAAGGTGATAATTAACCAGATGACAATACAGATGAGATCCATGCCTTCTAGCAATATAACCAAACTAGAATAATTATAATCTGAGGAGTAAACATCATATGACTACTTAAACACCTCCAAATAATACTAATACCACTCCTTTAGATCTGAAAGCTAATAATAGTCCACCTCATCTAAAAAGAGATGAGCATTTACAAACTAAAGAACCCCCTAACAAAGGGGGATACAACATTGCTAAGATATAAATAAGATTAAGGATAAAATCAGTCTACATGAGTTGTCGCAAATCACCGAACAAAGGGAATTGTTTCTCAAAACCTCAAGTGGAAAGTCCTCTCCTAATAAATATAAGGTTTTGCACATGAATTTGATGGTATATAAGACAAATTAGAAGAACCACCTTTCATGTTGACTTTTAAAATGTTTAGAAAGCATGTGCACAACTATCTAGTTGATTTCAAAGCATTAGCCAATGTGATGGCAAAAATTATATGATATAAACTAGGTCCAACTCCTGATAAGTCAAAGAGAGTGGTTCTTCAATTAGACAAATCCTTGGTCCTATGTGTCAGAGAATTAACCAACTTGTGTATCTAATTGTCATCTAAACCACATGTGCAATAGACTATTGATATATTGGTCATTGATATTTTAAAAATTTATGGCATCTTGTTGATTAGGGATTAATCCAAAATGCTTAACAGTTACATAGACACTAACTTTTTAAACTTATGGTTAACATGGAATGGGTTATCTAACCAAATTTAAGTGGATCGTGAACCTAAAATGAAACACATGATTACAGAGTACAACACAACTAATAAAAAGGTAGAATTTATGTCTTCACGTGTAGGTGTGTATATGTTCACCATAAAACAAGAACATTTTTTAAATGAACAATAATTTTAAGGTCCTTCCTAGATATGGACACTTTATTTCTATAGAGCTAGACCAAAACAAGTTTCAAGTGTTAGTGTAGCCCTCAAAAATATAGAAGGGAAGCAGTATATGGCTTCTCATAGGTTGAAATCCCTATACATGAACAATAGGTTTGAGTATGAAGCTCTAATCCTTGACCTCTAATTTTCACTAGAGTATAGTGCCAAGTAGGTATAGGTCTTTATAGATTCTAAGATGGTTATAAACCAAATTAAAAATAAATACCAATGCAAACTCATTTACTTGAATAAATACAAGCATTTGTCTTGGGACCTAATTGAATATTTTGATGCCTTCAACATCAAATCTATTCCAAGAGAATAAAACTAGACAACAAATTCACTGGAAACATTAACTACTAATTTGACACCATTAAAGGAGTCAAATATGTAGAGATTCTCTATGGGATTAGTTCCCTATCCTTCTGTTACAAATAGGATGGACCATTTTTTAGGTATTCGACGATGATCAACAAATCATGCATTTTATTACTAATTCTAGAGCCTTTAAGTCTTAGCTAATACATGAAAAGGACATAAAACCCATGCAAACTAAAGATATGGGACAAGAGGGTTTTCTACAACTGAAAGAAAACCGCATCCCTTTAGGGATGATTCCTTTAGAGTGATCCTTAAATATCGATCCATAGGCTCAGAATCAAAATTAATTCAAAGTAATTGAGTTTGAGTTCACCAAAGAGAACCTAATATGTGAATATGGGCCTAAGCTACACTAAGAATGAAAATCAAATACTTAAGACAATACTCACAAACTAAAAGGATGTCATTGCATGGATGTACAATGACCTAGAGATATTTGACCCTAGGGTAATCATTTACACCATCCCCCTTAAACCTGATCATAAACCTTTCAGGCAAAGACAAAGGATAATGAACACAATCCTAGAACCTATTATGTAGGTTGAATTATGAAAACTCTTAGATGCTAAAATTATCTTTATAATTAGGCACTCAACTTGGGTAGCAAGTCTAGTACCAGTCAAAAATAAAAATGGGGAAATAAGACTATACATTAACTTTAAGAACCTGAACAATGCTTCAAAGAAAGATGATTATCCTTTACATTTTTTGGATGAGGTGATTCAAATGGTGATTATATTAGATATGATGTCCTTTTGGATGGGTTCTCTAGTTATAATTAGGTCTTGGTTAAAGAAGAAAATAGGATGAAGACCGCATTCACCACCAGGTGGGGAAATTTTGCATATAGAAGGAGGCCATTTGGTCTAATCAATGTAGAATCCACCTTCTAAAGAGAAATGGATTTTGCCTTCTATGAGTTGGTTGGTAAATGTATTATCATCTACATATATGATCTCACTATGTTTTCAAAAAATTGAACTGATCATGTTGACCACTTGCATAGAGTCTTTGGCAGATGCAAAAAAATATGGGGTTTCCTTAAACCCAAAGAAGAATATCTTTGAATTCATTAAGGGAAATTTATTGGGCCATATTATCACTAAATATGTAATTTCCATTGACCCAGATAGAGTCCAAGCTATCTCCAAGTTAACACCTCTCAATAATAAAAATGAACTAAAGTCATTCTTTGAAAAGATCAACTTTGTCATAAAATTCATTTCTAGTTTTAACAAAATAGTCAAACCATTAAATGCTATGTTGAAACAAGATGAAAAGATAGAGTGGATGGAAAAATCCTAGAAGGCATTCAAAGATATAAAAACCTCTATCATTCAGACTCTAGCTCTAATAAGTCCATATACATTAATAGATTTCTACCTCTATTCATTTACTTGAGGGCAAACCATAGTTGTTGTATTAACACAAAGGGTATAAGGTAATGAACATCCTATTGATTTCATGATTACCAATCTAAAGGATGTTGAACTAAGATATTCCATGATAGATAAGAATATTTATGCCTTGATTAAATCCATCAATAAATCCAAACACTACATCTTATGAAATAAAATGTATGCCATTATTCCAAACCCAACTATCAAAATTACATTGAAATAGAATGACTTAGGTGAAAGGAGAGGTAAATGGATGGAAAAGTTACAAGATTTTGATCTAAAGATTAGACCTGCAAAGATGGTAAGAGGCTAGGGTATTATCCATCTAATGGCTCAAACTGACCCACACATCAATATTGAATAAATTAATGAAACTCAGATGTCCGGAGGTGAATGGTACTCTCAAATCATCCATTATTTACTCACAAATGCATGCCCTCATGAATTAAATAGAGAATATAGATGAGCTCTCAATCTTAAATCATCCCACTACATGATTAATAAGGGTGTCCTATATATAAAAAATACAAAGACATCTATCTAAGATGCATGTCAAAAGAAGAAGCTAACGATATCCTAGATGACTTGCACTAAAGGATAGGTAATGGACACCCCTCGGGTAATACCATAAATCATAATATTTTAAGGATAGGGTACTATTCACCCATAATATTTAGGGATGCTCATAACCACGGCATAATGTACCATGAATGCAAGATATTTGTTAAAGAGAAGTGAATGTTGCCACACCTTTACAACCAATTATTAAAGGATACCCCTTTACCCAGTGAGGTCTTGATTCTATTGAGGTAATAAACATGAACTCTTGAATAAGACACAAGTTCATCCTTATAGCTATAGATTTCTACACCAGGTGGATAGAATGGTAGAAATAAAAAACACAATAGTAATTGACATCATCAATTTTTTGGAGAAAAATATAATGACTAGGTTTGGCACCCTTTTTTCCCTTGTTTATGACAATGGTCTAGCTTTTCAATCATCCAAATCCACATAATGGGCTTATGATAATCAAATTATCATGAAATTATCTTCAATTTATTATCCAAAAGGGAATGGAGTAGCTAAATACACCAATAAAAATTTGGTAGATGCCATTAAGAAATCAACATAAGACAAACCATGAGAATGACATATCTTGCTGATATATGTATTGTGGGTTGACAGAACCAAGCACAAATAAGCTCTCAAAGCTTCACCTTTTCTACTAGTATATGGATAGAAACCAGTTTTCCTTTTCACTCTCAAAATAAGAACATATCAATATATATAAGAGTATATGGGTGAAGATGAAAGAATAAAATCTAGCCTATTGGATATAGTCTAAATGAAAAAAGCAAGAATTGAATCCCTACATAGATTCAGTAAACATCAAGATATTATCAAGTGATGCTTTGATAAAAGATCTAAAATCTAGGCATTCAAGATTTTAGACCTAGTGCTCTTATGGGATAAAAACCATGAAAATAAAGGACAACATGACAAGTTCACTCCCTTGTGGATTGGATTGTATTAGATATCAAAAATCCTTGGTAAATTTTCCTATATATTAAAATAACTTCAAGGCAATGACCTCACCTTTCTATTCAATGGGCATTTTTTAAAGCATTACTTCATGGATAATCCAATTAGAATGCATCAGAGTGAACAGTGACTAAAAGTTTAGATTAGTTCTAGCCCAAATTTCTTGTTTTTTAGCATTTTAATTTCAGTAAATTAGTTTTTTATGATTTCTAGGCTAGATTTCATGTTTTTAGCATTTTGCTTTATAAATTAGTCATTATGATTTCTAGGTCAAATTCTTAAAATGTAGAATTGTCCCACCAATTTATTGAACTAAAAGTATAGAGATAAGTCAAAATAAAAAGATTACATGTTAAAAGGCACCACTTGTCTTAAGGGAGATATATTCTAAAATTACAAGATTGTCTAGTATTGAGGTATGTATTATGACTAAGCTAAGTTTTACTTAGAACCAATAAGTTTACTAAGTTTCAGGGACTTGTTCTAATATATTCATAGAGATTTTAGAAAATATTTCCATTTTTAAAGATTCATTGCACTATTATATGCTAAAACTTGGATATTAAATAATAAATCATAGAAATTGGTATATATTGGTAGGGAAATATTAAAAAATAAGTTTTTTTATTCATATAACTAGCCAATGGTGGTCTCCAACCTTTTCTTCTATTTTTTTTGCAAAAAATAAAATCCTACAAAATAATTAGAGATGGGTGATTTGAGTAACATCTACTAGGGCTATGGACACCTAGCTATAAATAGAGAAAGGCTTTGAGTGGGACCATAGGTATCTCTATTGGGGCTATGGATGACTAACTAGAAATAGAGAATTACTAAGGATTTATTTTTATTACACAATTAATAGTTAATGTGAAATCTACAATTTACATTCAACTCTCCATTAAAATTTTCATAACCAAGGAAAATTGATCTCACTATACCACACACAAATCTAAGTAATGAAAAGGTTAGTATGTTACATGAAGAAATAGGAGTTTATTCCAAAGTCTTGGTTTCCTTATTCTTTCTTTGTCAGAATGAAGTTTTTTGATAATATATTACTAAAATTATGGGTTCTCAAAATACTCAAGAGTATTTTCCCTAGTAAGTCACCATTTGTTGTGCCCCTAACACATACCCTCCCCATTTCATCCATTTCAAATGGGGACCCATTATGTTAAAATCCTTAATTGGAGAAACCATGAACCTTAGAAGTCTATGTTTCTAACTGTTCTTCATTCATAGTCTAAGGTCATTCTCATGAAGTCAAAATTTACAAGAAATCAGAACTATGAAAATCAAAGCTTGAACTAATATATTAAGTTATTATATGCCTTGGGTTTTCATGTGTTATTTTTTTCTAGGCTATGGTTTATAAAATAATATTTTATCTTTTGTCCTAGTTTTGCATATATTTTATGTGATTGTAGGACCATTGACCAGATTCATTAAACTCCTCCAACTAGACCCCACTCCAATTCTTTGGGATTTTTGCAAACCTTGATCTTGCATCATCTAAAGCCTTGGGCTATTATAAAGTTGATAAAATTCTAAGTATTTCAAATTATCAAGCCTCCAAACATCTCAAGAAACTAGCAACATAAATACTTTTTCATCCACAAAGTTTAATGGTCTCAGGCCTCTGCATTTTAATGCTTTTGAGCTTTTGTAACTATGAGCAGTTGAACACTTAGCAAGAATTTTGTCAAATGGAACCCCATAAGGATTAAATAGACCTTTGCTTTGTATTCTAATGGTTTCATGATTTCACAGTCTAAGTGATCAACATGTGGCACATTTATGCCCCAACTCAACTATAGGAGAGTTGAAATATAGTAAAATATACAAGCTAATGGCCCCAAGCCCTTAAACTCCCTGTGCCACCAAGATCACTCTACATGTCTACTTTTCACTAATTGAGATCAATAGGGGATAATTCATATTAATAGGTTCTAAGCCTTTAAACATCTTGAGTCCCTATGCCACCAAGATCATTCCATGTGGTTTGATCATATTAACCCATGACTATAGAGCATATAAAAAATAATGAGAGGCTAAAGAGACAACATGATGAAATATAGATAGGTGTAATTTCATTAAAAAGGATACAACCAAGGTATGGATATAAAATATTGACATCATGGCAAAAGAACTAGTCAATGTGTAATTGACAACTATCCCAAAATTAGTGATTGGACATAAAAACTTAACAAATTATCACCATGTGGTGAAAAAACCAACCCACCAAAGCTAAGTAACAAGTCAAATTAAAATGATAAATTCTATGTACCTAGGGATATGATAAATTAATGTATATGGGTTGATGGAGACGTTGACATGTGGCACACATCCCCTTAGTTAGTTATATGGGTACAATATTATCAAGTGGATTTATTAATGTATATGGGTTGATGGAGATGTTGAAATGTGGCACACATTCCCTTAGTTAGTTATATGGGTACAATATATTAGGATAATGGAGTAACTTGTGGAATTAGTACATTGGGTAATGGTCAGCCTACATTGGGATTAAGAGGTTACCCATCCATGGTCTAGATATATATCTATATAAAGGAGATGATTATCATGGTAAATATATCAAGTAAGAATTGAGTCTTTCATTGTAAGAGGATATTGGAGGTTGTCCCCTCAAAGAGACATTGTGGAGTTATTCCTTCTTAAAGGAGTATTATATGGTGTTTCCCTACCTTAAGGGTATTTCTGCATATATTGAATATTTGAATCATATCCCTAGGTACATATAAATAAATAAAATAAAAAGTTTATTATTTGCATTAATGGCATATGAATGCATTTATTACATAAGCTTGGGAATGATATATGCAAAATTTATGTAAAAGGAGGATTCACTTTGCCATTACTCTTGCAATCCAATGATCATGTTTTTGAGATTTCAGCATCCCAAAATCCCTAATTTCTCTAGTGAACAACCACATAATGAACGAGTCAGTTCATAGAGAGAATTGTAGCAGTTATTAGATAACATCAACATTTTCTTCAAAATAGGGCAAATCTCTAGTTCCCTCTCCCTAATCATTCATAGGAGGACCTGAATACATGGATACTACATTCAAGAGGAGCACATTAGATTTCAATATCCTTCACTAATTGATGCTCTAGGAATAGGTGGATTCTATAAAATTGTATTCTATCGAGGACCAACTATCTCATGAGGAGAAGTAATACATAGATGACCTCCTACCAATCAAAGAACAATGCATCCACCAAGTGACAACCAAACTTGAGGTAATGTCATCCATTAACCTAATCAAAGATTTATTTGTTAATTTAATTATTTATATATTTAATGTTATAAAGGTTAAGAATGTTATTGAATACATCTTGGGTATGACATTCAAGAGATATCTTAGACTCCCCTTACCCGAAACTACTTATAACTAGGTCTCAACCAATGTTTGGCTTGAGAATAACATAGTAGATGGGAAGTTGAAACAATAGCTTGAAAAAGGATAAAACATGAATCCCAAAGGGTCTATCTCACCTAATTACATCATCAAATTCAAGCCCAAAATTAGGATAATTATGGCCTTATTGAATAGGTCATATGGATTTCTTAATATTACAAATGTCTAGGTTGAGTGGGTTCTTCTAATGGATATATTCTTTACATCTGAAAAATAAGTGAAAATGGGGGAGATTATTATTACCAAGCTAAATTCATATCTCCTCCATCCTAATCAAAAATCAACTAATGAAAACTTTTATATGATGTCCTACCTATTAGATAGAGTCAAGAATAGCAACCTTTGATTGAATATCTAGCAAACAAGGTAGGAGAAGACTAATTTTCATGTTTATACATAGATACAAATAATAAATGAAGAGGATATGTGAGGAGTTCTATCCTCAAATATTGTAGGTAATACAGGGCATTGCAATGCCCAAATTATCAAATAATATAAGAAAAAGCTTGAACAAAATGGGAGACTACTAGTACTACCCTAATGGGACTATTATTAGGGTAGAAGGAACAAGGGTGACTCCCTTATTATTACCACACCATGTTCCAGACCACATAGTGTAATAATATATTGCATACCAAATTTATAACAACATTGATGAAGAACTAGATCAAAGACATTTGTCCTATTATTTAAAAACTCCTCTAAGTATTAGCCAACAATAATATGCTGTCAAATCACATTTTATTCATGCTGGTAAGGCTAGGAATAAATATAATTTACATATGGAATTTTTTAGAGAATGGGAACCCAAGAACAAGGTAAGGGGTATCTCCTGCAAATCAAGGATAAGAAAAATGTACAAGTTTCTTATGGCCATGAGGAATATGACCATGACATGATTTTTCTAAATGCAACATATGATACTAAAGTGTGGATGAAAATTATAAATAGATCAATATCTATGTCTTGGGATCAATCCCTTTAGTATGATATGGAGGTAACTAAGTAAAAATCAAAAGCTACATGAAGCCATCAATTACCTCCAAGTTAACCAACTGACACGTAAAAACATGATATACCTCCCTCCCCTTTAGGAGAACCTACAAATGAAGAACCAAATGATCTTGGCACTCAGAGAGAATCATACCCTTAAATTAGTAGGGAAATTTTGAGGGGTCTCCAAGCTCCCCAATTCTCTTTTACATTAGTAGTAACTAATTTTATAACTTTAGAGACAACCACTACAATGCACAAGTCAATTACTTCTTCAGGGGAACGAAGGAGGAGCTCTTTAGTGATGAAACCTTTGGAACCCCTAGATTCATGATGTTCTAGTCTAGATGGGCTTAGCTCCACGAAAGATAACATTACCTACTAATAAGTTATTGTAAGGAAAGGAATTAGTCCCATAGATTGGTAAATTCAAGGGGAGTGTAAACCCTTCAATGACTATAGAAGAGGACATAAATCTGCAACCTAGGATCTCCAACAAAATATGGAAGACCTATACTTTGTGAGTCTTTTGGAGTTTTTATAGACTATTTTCCTATTTGTTCCTACTTCTCCAAGTTTTCCCCAATCCCCTAAGTCTCCTTAAGTGAGCTTTGTTCCCTCCATAATGACCTCAACACCATTCATCACATTTACTACTCCTTCACCACCATCTCCAGTCATACCTCTTACCACTATTACTCCTACAATTATTCTCCCATCTCATCCTCCTTCCACTCTACCCATATTCACTTACCAGAAGAAGAAAAAAGAGTCTTCCCCTCTCTCCAAGGATAAACAACTAGAAGAAAGACCATCACTTGGTCTTCCAATCATAGAATATGAGGAAGAAGAGGAAACATAGGTAATATTAGATGTAATGAAACTAAGAGAGGAAGAAGAGCTTAGGAATGTAGTATCTCTAATTAATTATATTATAGATGAAGAAGTAGATGATGAATAAGCTAAGCTATAAAAGGACAATACCTTTAGTCTAGGAGGACAAAGACTAAATAAAGCCTCTCCCAATGTGTCAAAATACCAAGTCCTCACACCCTAATATAACAAGAACCTAGACAAGGTAGTTTCTTCTATTATTTATTTAGTTTATAATATTGAAATATTAGCTACAAGTATTCCCTTAACCATTACTAGGGATATTTTATTTAGTTATGATAATACTATTGTTTTAATTGTTCCTGTATGCAATTAGAAATGCATCAGGTCTATAAATCAATCCTAATTCAAAGAAGATAAATCATACTTACACTTTTGATTGGGGATACATTAAATAATTTGGAAAATGACCAATATGGGGATCCACTAGACCCAATTAGGGGATCTCTTATCACAATTAATAATACTAATGAGGGTTCTAAAGCCTTCAGTCAATCATAATCATGTAATAACCCTAACTATGTCCTATGTTTTCATATTCACTATACTAATAATAAGTAAAGAAAATAAATCTAATCTAGTGCTTATCAAAGCTTGTGGCACAATATGGATGTTAGTAAACAAACAAACATGCATAGGAGAAAATAAATTAAGATATGTATGAGTAAGACCCTAATGCATGGAGAAGAAGAGTAATATTATTTGAAGCCAATACTTATGTTACTTATATCTACTAAAGAGAGGAGCAAAGTTAGAGAATACTTATCTGAAAGATGAACCCATCGAGACTCAATCTCTCCCTTGGCCAAAGGGGCTTCACAAGATGGTGTTGTGGTTTGTAAATATCACTAAGAAAGGCAAAACATCTAAGACTTGTCCACAACTATATATTTTCTAAGTAAAAACCTTAAGCTAAGACTCCTTAAGTAGAATGGTGGAAGAGCAAATTGTAAAGAAGTGCAAGTGAATAATAACTCTTGATCATTGGTAAATAATGACAAAATGAACTTGTATATATAGGCAGATTTAATCCTAATCCATTCTAAAAGTTTCAACCAACAAGGTCAACCCAGTCGACCTAGTACTGTTATAGATAAAAATTCACTAGGTCATGGGCTAGGTCGGCCAAGAGCTAACCTAGACCCTGAATGAATTTTACCCATAAGAGTACAGGGTTGACCTAGTTGACCTAGTATTATAAATAGTAAAAAGGGGATTTAAGTGAGGAAAAAAGGGAAGGAATGTGGGAAATTACTAGAAGAGTGTGAAAAAGAGGAGTAATAGCTTATATAATGGCTTTTAGGAGCTGGTTGGATTGGTAATAAGTGGAAATAAGGGACAACAATATTGTGAAGCACCAATAGTATGCCCACCCCTTTCCTGATGCACCCCTTAAGGCATGTACTCAAAGAGATTGAGAATTGATGAGTTCTTACAAGATAAAAAGCATCAGTATTTGATAAAAGTTTGAAAATATTATGTGTATACATATGCCCCACTCAAAACTCATCACGTGTCACTAAGGTGAAATAAGGGATGGTGCTTCGAGAAAGAACATAGTAACACATAATACTAAGGTTAAATAAATTTGAAATATTTTAAAGAAAAAATAACTAAAATTAAATGACAGAAAGGAAAATAAATGAAAAGTAAATATATGCATACCTTGACTTACATTTATCACTGGATGGTTGTCTTTTGTGTTTGTAGTTTTTATTATGGAGGGCGTAGAGACTGATTTTGACAAACCTAAGAATACAAAACTATAGAGAAAAAACAAATGTAGGAAAGCCAAGATAACTAGTGATATGTATATAGGACATACTTGAACATTGGGCAAGTTGGGGTGATGAGTGCTATGTTAGAAAAAATGACCAAGTCAAAATTTTTAGAGTAAATCAGGTAATCGAAAAGCCAAGGCTAATAAAGACTGAAAAACTCAAACAAGTAAACCTTAAGTAATAATGTCAAAATCACCAAGTCAAACCAAGGATACATGTCAAAAATGGATGGTAATAAAACATTAATGTAAAATTAGTAACAATTCTTACTTAAATAAAGATGGGAAAGAAAAAATGGTAAAACAACATTAATGAATAAGCAGTAAAAATACTTACTCAATCATCAATGGAAAAAGTGTAAAAAGGAAAACAACATTAATGAGTGACAAGTAACAATCCAACCTCACTCAACAATGGAAAAAGAAACATGAAAGTGGAAATAGACTCATGTGTCCATAAAAATGGTGATACAACAATGATAAATGGTTAAAAAATAAAGGCATGTTTAGAAATGTAAATCCATGGTGCAAAGAAAGTAATCCTAGTCACTCAAACATGATGTTTTGTTCTAAATATAGATAAAAATGAAACAAAGTAGTGCTAGCATGTTTTTAAGATGTGAATAAGGAGGAAGTATAGAAGAGGAAAAATATATTTAGAATCACAATTTGCCTATCAAGGGGGGATTGAAATGGGTAGATGGGAGAATGAAGGAAAAACCAAGGTAGAGAAACTCTTTATTGAAGTCAAGACACTCAAATTAGGTTTGTCAAAACAAGAGGAATTTCAACCTTAAGGACTCTAAAGAACTTCTCTTAGCCACACAAGTCTTAGGTCAACAAATGAAATATATATATATATATATATATATATATATATATATATATATATGTATGTATGTATGTATGTATGTATGTATGTATGTATGTATGTATATGTATGTATGTATGTATGTATGTATGTATATATATATATATATATATATATATATATATATATATATATATATATATATATATATATCATCCCATGAAGGCTATATGCATAAAAATTAAAATGGACCTACCTTCTCATAATGTGTTCCCTATTCTTCAATGATGTAGACAATAAACACAATATATCTTCTCTCCTAACTTTTTCCACTTTGCCTTATTATTATTATTATTATTATTATTATTATTATTATTATTATTATTATTATTATTATTATTATTATTATTATTATTATTATTATTATTATTCCTTACTAATAGATATTATAATATTTCTTAAAATGGTTGATGATGTTAAGCCACTTAATATTTTTTGTTCTCTATAGTCATATTGGATTACTTATCTTTTCTTGACCTTCTTGAGGATTCATTTGATTACATTCTCTACTCTACCTGCAACCTGCATAGGTCTATTCTTTCTATTTTTACTCACAAACCTCTTCCTAAGTGTCAATGCACATTTCAAACTTAGTTTTGAAACTATGTGATAATTATTTTAGGTCTGTGAGACTTCTTCTTACCTCCTTCTATCATTTTAATTCACAAAGTTTTTCTTTGTTCAATCTTGTATCCTCTTCTTTGGTTATATTGAACCTACAGTCACTTTCTGTAGGGTACAAGAACCTCCCATTTTGAATGTAGTTTCAATTTTTTTTTAGGAATGAATGAGAATTGTTAAGTTCCTCCATGTCTTTTCAAAACAATGGATTTTCACTAACCTAATTTTATTACATTCTTATTTCTGGATTGGCTCTGTGTACACAGTCAAAAACAATTTAAAAGATCTGTAAGCAATTTTGTGAGGGTCTTTAATACTAAACAGGGTACCTACAACATGATTCCATTTAGAACATTTTAATAGCCACATATGCTCTACATTTGTTGGGCATTTACCAACTTCTTTTTCTAATGAAATATTTGTAATTAGCATCATCTTTTTTCTATTTCTTAGTTTGAATGCCTGTTGATATTACTGTATAAACTAACATAGTTTACCAGCTATACTCAAAGTATTGTCTTGATAGATGAGACCTTATTCATGGGTTTCTACTTTCTATAGATATATATGAGGTCTATGGTTTGAATAAGATTCATCACCAACCTACCAACCATTTTAAATCTCCTCAATTCCATTTCTTTATAACTTCTTTACTCCTTTGTATTCATAAATATAGTCTATAGATTTCTTTGAACACTGTCAAGTTAGTGCGGGTCTCCAACAATGATATGAGGATCATTAGAAAATTTAGACTCCTCAAAATGTCTCTACACTCTAAACAATTTATTTAAGTCTTTTAACAAGTTTGTATACATTTTGAAACTTTTACAAAGTCATTCTAAATATCTCTATCTACCACCTTCCATCATACCCTATTTTTATCTCATTGAGAAAACATAGTCTTAACTGATGCATATAGATTTATGAAGAAAGATGAACATGAGAATAAAAAAATGTAAGTATTGATTAAATCTATGAAACATAATGTCACCATGTTAATCCAGATAATGAAACCATGCAATTTAAGGTCTTCTTTTCATTAAGCACATAACACATAGTTATTCTTCAATTATTTACATATAAAACTGAGTTGAAAGTTTGTCAACCTGACTTGATCTCCCCAACATTCCTCTTTCTACTTCTTTCTTTCAATGCAAAGGTACACCTCCTAGATCCCAAGGTCGATGAACAACGCATAGATCTCTTTGTACTTTGACCAACTCCACCATGCTTACTCCATTGAGGGGGATGTCTTACATAGTGATTTTTATATTGAACATCTTCAACACATAGTGATTTTAATTTTAACCATCATACACATGGAACACACATATTAAAGAAAACAAACTGTTGATCATCTACTTGAAAATCAATCTCTTGATTTGGCATACTTTTTTTGTCCATGCTTGGGTTTATTGCTTTTGGAATGGTCACTGATGGTTCCTACCTTTCTTTCATCAAATCCTTAACTTTTGTAACTTATGTATCCACCTCTTTCTATTTTCCACTCTCCTCTTGACCATTATCTTCTCTCTCCATCATCAACTCCCTTAACATAGCAACTGTATCAATAAAACCTCTGAGAAACTCCTTGTTTTGTATGAAGAATAAATGAGAGTAAAAGTATGTAAATAACTCCTTCAAATATTCATATTAAATCAACTTACCTTGTTGGTATGAATGTATCAGCTCCTTGTTATTCACCTACAACTCCTCAAAATGCTCTACAATTATGGTACTTTCTTCTTCCAATGGTTTGACAACTGGCGCTCGCTTGCCTCCTTCATGATTCTTGCTTGTAAATATTATGTTATCTTCCTCCTTGCTACTAAAAATATCTTATTTGGGAATATATTCCTTCTCTCCAAACACATGACACTTATTGTCACTCTCCATGCATTCTCCTTCAATTGTTTCAATGTATGTCTGCAACCATCTTTCCCAATGATATAGGTGTTATCTCTCCCATCATGTAATGCTATCCAATCATATTACCATGGTCTCCCAATAATTATGTGGTAAACATCAATATGAATGATATCACATAATATCCTATCCTTATATCCACCTATCTGCAAGTTTACATGGCATTTTTCACTCACTAGGACTTGATGACTATTTTGGATCCAAGAAACCTTGTATGGTCTTGGATGCCCACTTATTTCTAGGCCTAGTTTATACACCATCAATAAAGAGACTAAATTATCTGTACTACCATTATCTATAATAACCTTGTATTACTTACCTTTACTCTTGTATATGGTTGAGAACAAAGTTTTTCTTTGTGGTGGTTCTCTCTCCTCTTGGCCAGTTTTCAAAAAGACTCTCTTTATTAGCAAGCTTTCACTTGTTTTAGGTTCCTCCACATAGTGTGGCATTACATTTACACTCTCATTCTCTTGTTTCACCATATTATTTTTACTCTCTTGCCAAGATCTACCAATTTTCACATCTTTAGGACACTCATAAGACCTATGCCCTGCAAACTTGTTGCTTTTGAAATACTTGCCTACTAATCAACCATTGCCTCATCCTCTACCATATGACCTGCCACCTCTATTGTTGTAACCACCTCTATTTGATGAAATTTAAGCACATAAACTACTACCTCCTTCTTTGTTTTGTCCTTTTTATTGACTCTTGTTGCTTGGATATCCTCTACATTCTTGTTGGCTTCTTCCTCTATAGTTTCTTCCACCTCTACCTCTGTTTAACTAATTTTGCATTATTGTAAAATTATCTTTTACCCTCAAGGATACTTGATAAGCCTCTTCAATATTCCTAGGTGACAATATACTCATATCATCATGAATGACAAACTTCAATCCATTCATGTATCTAGCCACCTTCTCAACATTATTTTCTATGTGGCCTACTCAAATGGTCAACTTGTAAAACTCTATGTATTTCTTCATTGTCATATCATTTTTTCTTAAGTTTTTTAGCCTCCTAAAAAAATGAGTCTGATAATCCTTAGGCATGAACTTGCCTTTCATCTTAGCCACCATCCTATCCCATGACTTTATCTTGTCTTTGCCTCTTCTTCTTCTCTCTTCCTAAATGCCATCCCAACACAAGGATGCATGTCCTTTCAACCTTGTTACTAAAAATTTCACCTTCTTGTCTCCCTTCACCTCTTCATAGTCAAAGTATTTATCCATGGTTTTAATTTATTCAACCAATTCTTTAACATTTAGGCTACCCTTATACATGGGCACTTCCATCTTGGATTTTAAACTCACCCCAAACATTACTTTGATGAACCTCTCTTCTACTCTCCCTTCATCACCTTCCTATATTGCCTTTTTATGAGGATTCTCATCCTTAACATCAGATATATCACCTATTTTATCTCTCTTTTTTGTGCCAATGCCATGGCTTACAATCTTGCTTGTAGGTTTCTCATTTCAACCACCATAGCATCCACTACTTGCAATCTCCTTTGGATTACTACTACTACACCTCGTCCTCTACCTGCCATGATTATTTTCTACCTTCCCAAGAGTTCTTAGTATCTGATACCAAAAATTATGTAGATAATAAACATAGTATCTCTTCTCTCCCAACTTTTCCCACTTCACCTTATTATTATTTCAATTCCTTGCTAACAGATCTAATGTTTCTTGAAATAGTTGATGATGCTAAGCCACTTAATATTTTTTATTCTCTATAGTCCTATTGGAATACTTATTATTTTTTTAACTTTCTCAAGGATTCATTTGACTATATTCTCTACTCTACCTGCAACTTGCGCATGTATATTCTTTCTATTTTTACTCATATACCTCTTCCTAACTGCCAATGCACATTTTAAACTTAGTTTTAAAACTCTATGATAATTATTTCAGGGCTATGATACTTCTTCTTACCTCTTTCTATAATTTTAATTCACAAAGTTTCACTTTGTTCAATCTTTTGTCCTCTTCCTTGGTTATATTGAACCTACAATCACTTTTTACAGGGTACAAGAACTTCCTATTCCAAATGTAGTTTCAAAACATTCTGAGGAATGAATGAGAACTGTTAAGTTCCTCCACATCTTTTCAAACAATGGATTCACACTAACCTATTTATATTCTACTCTTATTCCTAGACTAGCCTCTGCATACACAATCAAAAACAATTTAAAAGATCTGCAAGTAATTTCTTGAGGGTCTTTAATACTAAATAAGGTACCTACAACATGATTCAATTTAGAATATTTTAATAGCCACATTTACTCTACATTTGTTGGGCATTTACCAACTTCTATTTCTAATCAAAAATTTGTAAGCAACACCATCTATTTTCTATTTCTTCATTCGAATGCCTATTGATATCACTATGTAAACTAACATAGTCTGCCCGCTATACTCAAGTACCATCTTGATAGATAATACCTTCTCCATGCATTTCTACTTCTATAGACATATATGAGGTCTATGGTTTGAATAAGATTTGTCACCAACCTACCAACCATTTTGAATCTCCTTAGTTCTATTTCTTTATAACATCTTTACTCCTTTATATGCATAAATATAGTCTATAGGTTTCTTTGAACACTATCAAGTTAGTTCCAGTCATGTATAATGGTATGAGGATCATTGGAAAATGTAGAGTCCTCTAAATGGTTTCACACTCTAACCACATTATTTAAGGCTTGTAACAGGTTTGTATATGTTTAGAAACTTATACAAAGTCATTCTAAATATCTTTGTCTAACACTTTCCATGATACCCTATTTTTATCTCATTGAGCAAACATAGTCTTAACTGGTGCATGTAGATTTGTGAAAAAATATGAATAAGAGAATTAAAAATTTAAGTACTAATGAAATCCATGAAACATTATGTCACTTACCATGTCAATCTAGCTAATGAAACCATGCAATTTAATGTCTTCTTTCCATTGAGCACATAACACATAGTTATTCTTCAATTATTTACATGGAACATCAAGTTACAAATCTTGTTACCCACATTTTCCAAACTACTATCCCCTATTTATTGAGTCTAAATCTTTGGTTCCTTTAAATGCATGATAATAACTTAATTGAAAACCAATATTAAAATGTGTTATATCTAATGTAACTACCTAAACTATGTTTCCTATGGTCTTTTATAAAGACATTTGGCACCCTTGGCATAATTCCTAAGATTTATTGTCTGTACAAAGGACCTATGACCATGTAAATATATCCAAGGGGTTATCATTACTGCTTTTTAAACTAAACATACTATTTGACTATAAAATACTAAACAAACCAAAATTGCTTGAGTAAACATCATTTGGAGTCATCCAAGAAAGATGCTTCTGCATCACCCAAGACCCCTTACAAAACCATCGATCTACTATAAAGATTGGATACTTGCATGAAAAATTAGGTAGCACCATAATTTTTCTTGAATTCTCCTATTCTAATCTACTGGCCTACCACACCCCAATGGACCTTAGCTCTAGTGTGAGGCCAATTATGGAGTTTGAGCTTCGATTGGAGATAGGAAATGTACTTATAATCATGTCTTTTGGTGAGATTTTGAATTTTGAGATTTGTATTTTGACTTTTGTATATCATTGCCTTTTATTTTAAATGATTTGGTTATTAAATTTATTGTTGGCTTTTTCTATTCCTCCTCCATATGGATTTGGAAAACCAAACATGGGTACTAAAGATGACTTTTATTTAAATTCTTGGGATTGGGTTGCTAAGAGAGAGAACTTAGAGAGCATGATGTCTAAGAGTCTCATAAGTCTAGGTGAAATAAAAGTGTTATCTTAACTTCAACCTTATTTTATCCAATGTGGAGTGAAAGGAAAGGAAATCAAAAGGAATGAAACATGGAATAATTTGAATTACTTCAAATCATAAAAAATGTGACAAAGGGAAAAAAAAAAGATACAATGATAGTAAAGTGTGATTCCTTATCTTATATAAGAATGAGGGAAATGGAAGAAATACATGCTAACATATATTTTTGTGCAAATTTCATCTATCAAAAGAAGCAAAATCTAAATTCGAGAATAAAGATCAAGAACTTATAACCACATTCTAGGAAAGGAATAACAAGATGGTAATTTTATGAGGAAGGTCAGGTCCTATCCATGGTCTTACAATACAACTCATAAAATAAAAACCCATGAGGGCGCCAAAAAGTATTGGAAAAAATAAATGGAATGATAAAAAGGTGGCATTTGTGAGGAAGGCCAAGTCCTATCCATGGTATTACAATGCAACTCATAAAGGATAAACCCAAGGGGTACCAAAAAGTGTGTAAAAAGTATGAAAACAAGGAAGATTATAGTACATCATGAGGAAGACTGGGTCCTATCCATGGTTTTACAATGTAACTCATGAGAAAAAAGGAAACCAAAATACAAAAAAGAACTAAGATTTTTGAAAGTGGAGAATGGATACAGAGGGTGAGAGTCATGTAAGTAACCTATAAAAATTGTTAGAGTATGAAAAAGAAGGGGAGGATTGATGCAAAATACTTTTTGAGGAATTATGCATTGGTGAGATCTTTGAAAACATGTCCTTCATTGGTTTGAAGGTGATAGGTACTTGAACCAAGAATATATTTGACTAAATAGGGCCCCCAACATTTTTGGGTGTATTTACCTTATTTATCATGAGTGTATTCTAATTTAAGGACAAGATCACCAACATTAAATGTACAAAATTTAACATGGTTTTTATGTTGTTTGGTAATATGGACCTTGTAGTAGTGATTGTGTTGTAAAGTAGAAAGATGATGTTCATCAAGGAGATCAAGGACATAAAGGTGAGTTTCACATAAGTCTTCATCAGGAATGATACCATGAAGAGATATATGGAGAGAGGGAAACTCAATTTCTAAGGGAAGGACTAACTTAGAATAATAGATTAGAGAGAATTGTTACCCTAGTGGCAGTACATATGCTAGACTGATAGGCCTAAAGAGTAGGATAGAGATGAAGGTGTCAATCCATGTGGGTTTCACAAATTATATTTTGGAAAATTTTATTAAGAATTTTATTTGTGGCATTAGCTTGACCATTACATTATGGATGATAGGGTGTGTAAAATTTGTGATTGATCTCAGATTTAGCACAGAGTTGTTTGACATCCTTGTTTTTCAAATTACCATCATTATCTAAAATGATAGTATGGAGAACACCAAAGTAGTAAATGATTTGATTAAGAATAAATTTGGAGATGGCGGTACTAGTAACATTAACCAAGGGCATAACCTCAACCCATCGGGTAAAATATTTGGTAGCTGTGATGATAAAGACATGTCTATCCTGAAATCAAGGTAATTTTCCAATGATATCTAATCCCCACATAGAGAATGGCCAAGGAGATTTGATAGCTTGAATCTCAACTAGAGGTGAATGAATTAGATCATCATGAAGTTGGTAAGGGGTACACTTTTTAATGAATTTGATTACATCCTTTTCAAGAATGGGCCAAAAGTATCCCACACGTAGGCATTTATGGTATGTATCATGTCCACTATAATGGCCACTACAAATTCCCCATGTACTTATTCAAGAAGATGAGGGACCTCATTTTTCATAACATAGTAGAGCAAGGTACCTTTAGGATTGTGATAATAAAGGGTGTTATATCAAAATACATACTTAAAATATTTTTTACTAATGTGAATCTTTTCATGAGAGTCTAATTTGGGAGGATAAGTTTGGTGATCCAAAAATTGAATGATGTTTTTATACCATGTGCTTTGTCGAATGATGACAGCCTTAATGTGGCATATAAGTGAATCTTGTGTTTGAGTAGAAGACATAGATTTTCTTATTTGTATAATAAAATTAGGATTGAAAATAACTTTGTGGAGATGAAAAAGAGATGTTGAAGAATCAAGGGAATTAGTAATAGAATTTTGATCTTAAGGGATAGGCTCGATGGTGAAATAAATGAAGTCTTTGGCAAAAGTAGTTGTAATTTGATGATAAGAAATGAGTTTCTCACTTTTAAATTGTTAATCACCATGGAATTGGTATAAAATGAGCTAAGAATCACCTAAAACATGTAGGTATTAGATATCTTAATCATTATTATCTCTCAGGCCTAAGATTAGAGCTTCATATTTTGCCATATGGTTAGTGATATCAAATATGAAGTGAAAAGCTAAAGGAATGGTTTTTACAAGAGGAATTTTAAGAATGAAACCTACCTCATCTCCTTGAAGGAATTTATCACCATAAAATTGAAGGGTATAATTATCCTCTTACAAGTTGGCATTAATTTTAAGAAGTTCTTTGATAACTACTTTTGGTTTAGTAGTATCGGGGAGGATAGTGGATTCATAAATATTATTTTTTTCAAGATCAATAATGAATTTATGGAAGTAATATTTGAGTGATATGGCTTGATTTAGACCTTTAATATAGAGAATATTATCATTGGTAAGACTACCTTAAAGGTGACTGGTAGCAGACATAAGAGTTGTGGTAAGTTGATCAGTTATGATTTGTCCTTTGATAGATTTTTTAGTAACAATGCATAAACCAAATTCCATGAGGAGGACCATCCAATTTACAATTATATCTCCAGGAAGAAAGGATTTGGAGAAGAATTTATTAAGGGGGTCAGAATGAATGATGACATAAGTTGTCTGGTATAACATATAGTGTCAAAGTTTTTCAGCCATAAAATATATGGTGAGGCAATCACATTTGACTTTTGTATAACATTTATCATAATAAATGAGGCCTCAACTAATGTAGTAGATGGAATATTCTCTTCCAATATTGTCTTGTTGTGTAATTATTTCCCCAATTGAGATGGGTTTGGATGATTCTTTCATGTTGTCAAAGGATTTTTGACAAGGAACCATTTATTCTAAAACATTACCTTTCTTAAGAAGAAAATTAATGGAGTGGATACAATAAGCCATTTTGAGGATGAATCATTTAATTTCCCCAAGTTTTTTGAGATAAGTGTGAATGTTTAGAATTTAATGAGGAATATGCATCTTGATGATAACACTAATTTTAATAGGTTCAACATCAATGTCATATAGAGAGACAAAGAATCTTAACAATTTTTTAGATGTGACACCAAAGACACATTTGTAAAGATTAAGTCTAACATGGTATTTGAGAAGATGGTCCAAGATGATGGCAAGATTATAAAGATGAGTTTTATGAATTTTAGACTTAGAAATGAGGTCATCTACATAGGTTTCAGAAAAAGTATGGATAAGATCATGAAAGATATGAGTCATTTCTCATTAATAAGTGGCTTTGGCATTTTGAAGCCAAAGGGCATTTTAACATAGCAATAGGTGCCCCACTCCATGGTGAAAGTTCTCATGTGTTGGTCCTTAGGAGCAATGTGAATTTTATTGTAGCCTAAGAATCCATCCATAAGAGATAACATTTCATAACCAACTATGGAATTGATAATGACATATATTGAAGGTAAAGGGAAATTGTCTTTAAGACAAATGAGATTAAGATTATGAAAATCAATGTAGATGCAAATGACCATAGTGACCTTTTTCTAAATGGGAACTATGTTAAAAGCCCATTTAGAATAGTCCACTAGTTTGATAAATTTAGCATTGAGAATTTTGATGATTTCCTTGTGACATAAATTGGAAATGTCATGTGTAAATTTCCATTGCTTTTGATGTACAAGTTTGGCATTGGGATAAGTGATGATGTTATGCACCACAATGCTAGGGTCAATACTAGGAATTTCCTCATAGGACTAGGTTAATATCTAATGATATTTATCAAAAAATAAGTTAAATTTATCATATTTGGTAGGTGATATTTCATGAGAAACTTTAATTAGTCGAGGGCATGATGGAATACCATATTCAATATGATTAGTTTATTTGATAAGCATAATATTGCCATTTTAAAATTGGTATGGTGCATTAGGTAAATAAGAAATTGGATTAGCTTTAGGATCAATGCTAGCAATGAAGTTGTTGAAATAATGGGCTTTAGTTTTGAGATTCCCAGGTTTATGATGTTGTCAAGGAAGTTGAGGTTTTTTGGCATGAATTATTCCAAGAATAGATTCATCATTAGGAAAAGTAAGAATAGGACCATAAAACTTAACATCTACTTTGAGATCCATAATTTGATTTCCATGGTGATCACATTCATAATGTATTTGACAGACATCAGTGGCTTTGAAATCTAATGTAATTTTGGGAGTAAGAGAAGTAAATGGATCTGATGAGCTTGGTGTGTCATTAGTTTCTTTGATGGGGGAAGGATAAAATGAAATGATGGGATCCATAGGTTGTGGAGAACATGCAAGAATTTTTGAAGGTTCATAAGGTAATATATATTCTACCATGCAAGGAGTATCAAGAAGTGGAGAATTAGTAGGAGGCACATGACCTTCAAGATTTAATTCATGATCTGTATAAATGGTATGAACATCCTAGTTAAAATCATGGATTTGAGCTAAGGTTTTCTAATACTATTGGAAATCCAAGTCTCAAGATTGAGCTTGGGCCATTATGTAATTATCACCATATGTCAGATAAATTATACATACTTGAGATTCAGGGGGAGTTTCAGAAGGTAAAATCTTAATATTAATAAATTTATGTGGAGACATGATGAGAGGATCTTAAAATAATTTATCCATTCCATAAGCATTGCAACTGAAGGTCTCTCTATGTAAAAAAGGCTCCTGAGCATTGCATGGAGGGGGAGAATCATTAATATCATCAATGAGGGGAATAGTATGGTCCTGAGCTAATAAAGGAGGAATCCACTCCAAAATGTAGGGAGGTAGCTAGTATTATTGTAATTATGATGTAAATAATTAGGTTCATCATCATCTAAATTAGGGTTGATGTTGAAAAACTCAGGTAAAAGAGCACTATTGATCTTAGGAATGGTAGGAATATCATACTACGATTTTGGATTAGGAAGTTGAATACTCTAAGGGTTGGTATTAGCCTCATGCTTATATCATTTGTCATTATGTAAGAATTTAATGCATTGGATACAAAAAGAAGAAATGGCCCTCATTATATGAGTCCATGGGTGACCAAGGAGTATTTTATAAGATAAAAATAAATCAAGGACCATAAGTTTAGTTCAAATGGTCTTAGGTTTTGATTGTTAGGGGAAGCCAAATACAACCAAGTGGATTTTGATTAGTCTTATCAAAACCATGATAGGTAAGATAGTTTTATTTTAGATGATCCTTGTTATAACCAAGTTGTTGGATAACCCACAAAGATGTCACATTAATACCATAACATTTATCAACTATAAATTTATAAATAAGGGTAATATTAATGGCTATTTTAATGAATAGTGGTAGATCATTGGCATGAAAAAAAATTTCATCATTAATCATGTCCTCTTCAAGAAATTCAATAGAATGCTTGGTATAAGGACAATTGGTTTCATTGGTATGCATATTGGTAAGTTGAGGTTCAATAGAGAGTGATTCTTCATCTATAGGATATGGATCTTTGATTTCTTGTAATTGTTGCATAAGGAACTTACGATGATAAGGGGAAATATGAACCAACTCCATAAGTGGAATCTTGCAAGACATGGAGTTGATTTCTTCAAGAAAATTCCAATGATATTTAGAAGAAGAACTAGCATGATGTTTAGGAGGTAAGGTATATTTTGAATGATTAGAATTTGTTGGGGGTTTAAAAGGAGGAGGTAGTTCTTCATGGACTTTCAAAACTAGATTTATGGTTGTAGTATCTTTAAGAAGTTATTCTTCCAAATATGGTTTCTTAGGTTTGGTGATAAGATCTATATGAGCTGGCTTGAAATAATAATTGACCTTAGGAATGTTAACTTATTGAGAATTATTTTAATATTGGTCATAGTCATAATTAATAGCACAAACATACTTGGTATTTTATTGATTATTAGCAATGGAAAAATATTTTTGGTTATTCAAGGTAAAAGCTTTGAACTCTTGTCATTTTTTAGAAACAATGTTGTACTCTTGATGATGAAGGTTAATAATGGCTTCATGATTAAAGGAATCACCAAGAATATAGGAGATAAAAAATTTAGTGAGCCTTCTACAAGATTCATGGGAGTGACCAATGTCAATGTAGAACCAACAAAATTGATTAGGGTTATACCACTTAGGAGGATTGTTAGGATAATTAAAAGGTTTAGAGGGTGATAAAAATTATTTCATTTGTTACAAAGAGAGTGGTGTGTGAGAAGATGAAATAATGTCAGCTTTGGAAACTCCTGGTTTGGTTTAAGGAGTATAAACAGTGATAGTATTAGTATAAGTTTGAAAAGATCCTTTAATAATTTTAGGATTAGGTTTGAATTACTTCATGAGAAAGTCCTGACATTTAGCTTGGTCAAGAGCATCATTAAGTGTTTGGAGAGAAAAATTTTGAACCTTGTATTGAAGATAAAGAGTTAAAATAGTGACAAAAAGTTTAAATAAATTATCATCAATCATGTTATGATTGGCTTTATGGGTTAGATATTTCCATAATTTGATAAAATCATGAGTTGATTTAGTAGGATATTATTTAGTATTGATGTAGTGGCTACGACAATTTGTAGGAAGATCATTATGTTGAAACTCTTTAATTAAATGATTGAATAAATCCTAAAGTTGCTAAATGGAATGTTGCAGAAGTTGGTTCTACCATTCTAATATATCATTAGTGAAGGTTTCGAATAATATTTTAGTTGTGGTGAAAGTATTAGTTTGGATTCACTCTTTGTAAAGATTACAAAATGCCTTGAGAAAAGATGTAGGGTCTTTATTCCCATCATACTTGATAGTTGGATATATGTTACCAATATCAATGGACATAATGAAGGGACCTAAAGGCTCATTTTGAATAGTTTGAAGCATTTTTTTATTCATTATAGATTGAGGAATAACATTGCCTGAGGCATCTTTGAGAGGTGGAAGAATATAATTAGGATTGGCTTGAGTATGGATAGTCAAAGGTTAATTAGACATATTGATCAAATGACATTGTAGTTTCATCATTTGAGAGGTGTTAGAATTTTGCATTATGTTCATTTTTTATATGACTTGTGCAAGAAGCTGAGTCATATCAATTTGTGGGTTGATGTTTATAAGAGCACTCCCCAAATTGGTATTAGGGGGATGGTTATTAGAATATGGATTATTAGTGGGATTATTTATTAGACTCATTAATTTCTCCCATATTATTTTGAAGAGTTTAAATATGGGAATTGTCTTGATAGGTATAGAAAGGATCAGATCCACCTACTTCATCTTGAGGTGTGATTTGCACCATGTTATAAGCCACAGATGGAGGGGAAGAGTTAATCCAAGAGTGAGGATGCTCTTGGGAGGAAAAGAGAGGGAGAATGAACATCCCATATAGTATATAAATGGATTTAGGTTATCCATGAAGATTCTGATAGGGGATTTCATGATGACTTGAGAAAAATGAACAAAATGCTAAGGGAGAGAAATAGAGAATTGATTTAGATAGATAGGGAAAGCAATAAGAGTAGAGAGTCAAGTGAGTTGACCTAATACTAAAAACTAGGGAATGCAAAGTTTGATAAGAGTATAGAGTCAACTAGGTTGACCTAGTACTATTATCTTACTAGAAAAAGAGATACATGGTCAATTGGGTTGACCTAGTACTGTAGGTAGGGGGAGAAATACTCTATAAAATATTGTGTCAAATAGAACAAATGTGTAATAAAAATAAGGGTAAAAATATTAAAATGTACTTTGAAGCAAGAAATGAAAGTAAACACACAATTAATTGGGTTAATGAGGATGATCCAATTGAGGCACACATCATAAAAACTTGCACCAATGTTGGTCAATGAAATTTTTTACAATACAACATATAATTAAGTAAAGATCCAGAAATCAACTTGGTAATTAAATGTTAACTAAATGGTCATCTTGAATGTTGTTAAAAAGTGTTAATTTAGATGTGATAGGGAAGTTGGTTGAAAGTAGGGAACTAAAATTCAACCTATGAATAGTTTCAGGATATTTAGATTGAAAGGGATCTATTTTGGTAATGGTATTGGCTTCGTATTGGGGATTACCCCCTCACTTCACAATATCATAATGATAAGGGTGGTAGGTGCTTTGCCAATATATACCATTAACCACATGTTTATACTTGGCCAGAAAACCAAGTTGGCTTCCCCATTTATGATAAAATCCAAGTAGGTAGACCTTGGGTAGACAATTGTTTAAATGCATTTTAAGATTATGTGATTTGGTATTGTGTGTAAGAAAGAGAAAAATAGTGAAACTAAATGGTATTTTGAAAAACCACCTAATTAGACTATGTGATCTATTCTAAGCATGTAATCAATTAAAAGTGAAAGTATGAAGTAATGACTAGCATATAATTATTAATTCCAACTTTGAAACATAGTATAGTGTTGGTTCAGACAATAGTGTATGCAGATATTACATAATAGAGTCAATATTATCACTAATATAATGATGAATCAAGGGTCTGTTAAGAACTATGTCGATAGTTTCGACCTAGTCTTTCAGATAGAATATATAATATAGAACTAAGTTGACCAAGTTGACCTAGTTTGTTATATAAGAGTAGTTTTAAAGATTGAAAACTATGAAAAATAGAATTGTAATGAATAACAAAAATGATAGAAAAAGAGAGAAAGGAACCTTGATGGGTAGGAAGATACAAAAGAAAGTGAGATTGTTGTTGAAGTGCCTTGAATGCTTCTTGAAAATTCTACTATGTTGACTAGGTTGACCCAGTTCTATATTCCCTATTTGCTTAAACCTATGAAGATGACTATATCGGCCTGATCAACCTAGTATGTTTTCTAGAAGCTGTCTGGAATACTATACTATCATGGTTAACATAATATGTTTTCTAGAAACCTATAAGTGTACTGTGTTAACCTGTTTGACCTAGTAGCCTATCTAGAAGTGAAAACCTATATTGTGTTGACTTTTTTGACCTAGTAACCTCTATCTGATGAAGACCTACATAAATAGAACATATTCATCTTGACTTGACTGTGTGTTAAACTTGTGCACAAAAGTTATAAATTATATCAACCCTGTCAACCTAGTATCATAAATATATAAAAATAATAAATAAAATGAAAAACATAAAATAAAACCTACAAGATTTTGATTCACATCGGGTTCACTAGAATGTATGCATAAAAAATGCATCATTTATATAAATCAATCCTAACTTGAAGAAGATAGATCATACTTACACTTTCAACTGGGGATACATTAGATAATAAAAAACATGACCATATGGGGATCTGTTATCATAATAAACAATACTAGGGAGGGTTCCAAAGCCTCAAATTCAAGCATAATCACCTAATAACCCTAATTAAGCTCTATGTTTTCATATTCACTATACTAATAACAAGTAAAGCAAATAAATCTAATCTTGTGATCACTAAAGCTTATGGCATAATATGGAGGATAGTAAACAAACAAACATGCATAGGAGAATCTCAATTAAGCTATGTATGAGTAAGACCTTAATGCATGGAGAAGAAGAGTAATATTATTTGAAGCCAATACTTATCCTACTTCTATCTACTAAAGAGAGGAGTAAAGTTAGAGAATACTTACCTGAAAGACAAACCCATCAAGACTAAATTTATCCCTTGGCTAAAGGGGATTTGAAATAGGTTGTTGTGGTTTCTAAGGATCACTAAGAATGTCCAAAGCATCCAAGACTTTTCCACAAGACTAAATTCTCCAAGTAGAAAACGTAAGCCAAGACTCTTCAAGTAGAATGGTGGAAGTGTATATTGTAAAAAAGTGAAAGCAAATAACTATTGATCATTTGTAAATAATGATGAAATGAACTTGTATATATAGGCAAATTTAACCTTAAGCACTTTATAAAGTTTTGGCTGACAAGGTCGACCTAGTCGACCTAGTACTATTATGGATAAAAAATCACTAGGTCATAGGCTAGGTCAGCCAAGAGCTGACCTAGACCCTAAATGAATTTTACCCATAAGAGTACATGGTTGGTCAAAATAATCAAAATGGACTTTAGGTGAGAAAAAGAGGGATGGAAGGTGGGAAATGACTAGAGGAGTGTGAAAAAGAGGAGTAATATCTTAGAGAATGGTTTTTAGGAGTTGGTTGGATTGGTAATAAGTGGCAATAAGGGATAATAATCCTGTGAAGAACCAATAGTCTACCCACCCTTTTCTTGGTGCACCCCTTAAGGTATGAACTTAGAGATATTGAGACTCGATGGGTTCCTACAAGATAAAAATCAATAGTATTTGATAAAAGTTTGAAAATATTGTGTATATAGTTCCTTCTTATCCAAAGCTAATAACGACTCCAAAATCAATCCATTTCAAAATTTTGGTCACTGTCTCTATTTTTAATCCTCAAATTTCACCAATCCCCAATAAAAGGTCATCCCAATTATAACTCCCCATGCCACATCCATTGACCATGCCCTCAACAAAAATGACTGTAAGCCTTACTTTGGGCTTCATTAAACATTTTACTAAAGTTACACCTATGAAGGAAACATCTCCATGGGAAAGGGTTGTTCGTCCACCCATCTAGTTTCCTATTTAGATAAGTGCATCCTTGGCATCCCCCATGATTAAACCACCTCCAATGACTCCTCCTTATTATCAATCCTCAGGCCCAAACCAAGAGATTGAAATGGGATAACTCATTGTTCCCCAATGGTTAAAATAAATGCAAGGTGCAATGGATGAAAGGTAGAATCTGGTTGTAACTAAACTTCCCACATTCTTTACTTAGTTTGATAAATAAAGTGGGTTTATTAAAAGGGTAAGGAATAAGAATGTGATAAACACAAGAACCAAGGAAGAGGTGGATTTTGAACAAAGGGGGAATATTTTTAATTTAGATAAAAAAACCCAAGAAAATCCCAAATGACCTCACCAAGTATATAGAAAATTTTAGTTCTTTTTTAGTAATGAAAGATATTTTTAAAAGTAAATAAGATTCCTTTAAGAGGGTACAATAGATCCAAATTATATATGAACCTTAAGAAATCATTGTTGATGTACGGAGTGCAACAACAAAGTTGTATAGTATTTTGTATAAAGTTAAGGTTTCAGGGTAGGGAGCCAATCGAACAAGCAACAATTGTCATATTTTGGAATGAGATGAAAGACCTAGAAATGAGATTTAATTTTTTTGTCCAATGATCTAGAACTAATTATTTTAATAAATTTAATCTTATGTCTAATATGGATGCTTCTTGGTCCTTAAATTATGTAATGGTGAGAAGGGATTCTTCCCTTAAATGGCACAAGCAAATGAAGACCTTACTAGAGAATTTTCTCACTCATGAGGGGGAAGCACTATAAATTTTAGAAAATATGAGGATTACTAATGTGATAACCCCTACAAGAGAATTATTTAATATACCTAATTTTGAAAACCTCCTTCAAGTAATTGTAAACAACTTCAAACAAGAAGTTAAGGGCAACATTTATAAAACCAACGTAGAAATATTATAGTTGGTTAGTTTTTAAAAGGATAGAATAACGAAGATAGAATATTTAGAAGTTGAATTCAATATCTCAGAAGTTGAGTAAGAAATATTGATGACTAAAGCTGTTAATATTTTGAAAATTTCACTACTCAATTTTTATATTATAAATAAGGAGTTTGATACAACCTATTCATTATTCAAGGAGTTGAAAGCCAAGGAAGTAGCTTTGATGTTAGTTCCACATACAAAACCAACTTTTAGTGTCTCCCCAACATCTTAAAGATCTTAGTTCCCTATATTTTCTATCATGTAAACTTCAGTAGGCCTAGTTTTGATTCCATAGGGACCTCAAGTAGTTACATCAATTACAACTGCACTTACCCCACTGACCTCTTTAGTTAGTGGTGCCACATCAACACCTTGATGTAAAAATAACTATGTATTTACATTATATTACTAAATTGAAACTTTACTTCCCATTCCATTTATTATGCATGTATATTATATTTTTAGTTGAAGAGGGTGTTCTAAATATTTACATGAGGCATACATCTTTTACATGATTTTAGACGCATAGTTCTAATTTTGAACTTGTAATTTTAGATTAAGCTTGAAGTTATGAGGCATATCCATCTCAAGATATATATATTTGTATCCTCCTAATTCTAAAAGGAGTATATTTTTGGATGCTAATATTAATAAGAAATTTTGAGACATTTTGTTTGACTTAGTCTTTTTATGCAAATCTTGATTCTTCTCTAAATCTATGGATTGTATGGGACATGCTACCATTATCATATTTTAGTTATTTGATTATGTGTGAGTTATATTATTTAATATAATTATTTATTTTAATATATAGTTTATTTGGATATCTTTTACATGTGAATTACAACCCCCCCTTGTTGATGTGCAATAACAATCTAGAAAATGCAATAACCTTTGATTCATGCATGTTTAGTTATATTATGTTTTGTTTCTCTTTTAATATTTACTATGTTTGATTATTCATGTGATACAACAACTTACATTGAATATTGGTAATTTTATTTATTTTCCTACCTTAGTTCAAGTGTTGGTCTTGGAGGGTTTTCATCTTGTGTTTTCCACAAACCTCTTTTCTGCCTTACCCTTCCTTCCTTTTTGAGTTTATTTTGTAAATATTACCCACTATAGTTAATAACATAATACTTAAACTTAATTAAAGTATATATAGGTTCATTCATAGTCAAATCACCCATGATAAACAATCTATATCATTCACCTCTATTTCACTAGTAGTTTGTTATAAAACTAAATACCCAATAACTCGTACCTTGGAATGAAGTCTTTCACTAATCCTAAAATGTTAGAGGCTACCTTGTAGGGTTACTAAGGTATTAATAATACCCACATAAAAATGTATATATTATGAGCTTTTATTGGATTGATTTATTTATTGGATGATGATGATATGAATGTTTAGCTGCAGGATTGATGTGCCCCAAGCAACAATGTATGCAAGGGAATGAAAGTGGTGAGCTTGAATTATATTGACGATCGATTGGATGATGGTTATATTATTTATTAGTTTTAGTATTGATGTGCCCCAATAAATATATATATATATATATATATATATATATATATATATGAGGTGGTGAAATATATGATCTTGGATTAGATTGATTGATTGATCGGACGATGATTGATAGTGATGATTAGTTGTAGGCTTGATGTGCCCCAAGCAATGATGTATGTGAGGGAAAAAAATTGTGCTCTTAGATGTAATAATAATTTATCCCATTTAATTTATATATGGGAATGATATATCCCATTTATTGGATTCGATAATGATATATCTTGGTGATGATGATAAAATGATAGATTGATGAAAAAACATAACTCAATTGATTAATTGGTTGGTTGATTTTCAATCATGAATCAATATTTTAATTGATTTTTAGATAACATGGATTGATGAGCATACTCCAAGATTGTGTGGTGAAGATTTTAATAGTGATGGAATTGATTATACAGGTCAGATAAATACATGGAAAATAGATGTTTGCACAATAAGATTATGATTGTTAAATATGAATAAATATTTAAAATAAATGGATGTTTGAGATTATGATGAGGATGATATAAATTTTGAAAATTAATGAATAATGATTTGGTAATGAATAATTATGAATGAATAATTAATAATGGCTAAGTAGAATTTAGACACCCCATGTGACTGAGTGTGGCTTACATGGGATGAATGGACCTTAGGCTGATATAGTCCTCTAAAAAAGGAGTATGAGATGACAGATGATAGGATGACATAGATGATGATGATTCCCCAAGGATATTGATCGATATTGGATAGTTTTTGATGATTTGGATAGATAATTATGATTGATATGTGTGATTAGGAGTAGATAGATGATTGGATTTAGGATATATGTTTTGATTTGGTTTTATTTTTTAATCTAGACATGATTAATAATTTAATTGATATTTGATTTTATTATAGAGATTATTTTGATTGATATTTTATTTGATTAGAGAGATTATTTGGATTGATATTTGATTTAGATAGATGATGTGATTTAGATGTTTTTATAAATGTAAGTGATGATTTGTGTTTCCATGGTCTTGAGCCATATTTATGAGAAAACATGTTTTTAATGTAGAACTAAGTGGGATGCACCATGATATGTGTAACCATGATGACTTTTCTCTAGAATGCATGTTGGACAGTATCAAAAGATACAAAGATTTAAAACAAAGTATACAAATAGCACATAGTGTAATGCACCATTGGTGTAAGGAACCAAGATGACATGTTTTTCATATGTTATTTTAAAAATGATAAAATATGAATAAACATATCCATAAAATGATTAATCAAAGACACTTAAATTAATAGATGTAGATAAGCAGATAAACTAAATGATTATACAAATATATATAAGCAATTTAAGAAAAATGAACATATAATTATTCACATGTGAATTATATGATGTATTAATTTTTATTTTATCAGTGTCTTTTTAGTTGTCTTGTCAAAACTATGAGTCAAATAATCATGATTTTATTTAGTTTTGTTTGATTTTTCCCAGGTAAAGATATTTGTCGTGGAGTTAGATTTGATAGGTGATTGGATTAAACATAGTCGTAATGATTTGTTGGATAATGGATATGTATTTGGATAATAAATGTGTATTTTGATGAAGATAAGGATTTTGACTTTGCTTAGGATATAGGAAAGGACAATTGAGATGTTTTGGATTTTCTAGGTTTTATGATTTTTTTGGTTTTTTGGGAATTTTTAGGTTTTTATATGTACAAAAGGGGACAATAGAAAAAAAAACCTAAGCTTATCAACCAAGATGGGTAATAATATTTTTTGGAATGGTGAAATTATTTTGGATGATGTACAAAGGGGATGAGGGCCCGTGAGGAATGGACTATGGATCTCTTAGGACCGTGTTACATGGGAACTAGATGTCCAGTCATCAAAGTGTTGTTAGGAGGATATGTCAAGATGATTTCAAAACATGTCTCAAGACTTATTCCACTTCATTACTAAGGTCAAGATATATGAACTAGATAGGATGGCACAAGAAGTTTAGGATGGATTTAGATATAGATGGAGCTTCCCCCAAGTGTCAATTTACTTATAAATAATATATTATTTACACATGATGCCCAAAAACCATTTTTCATCATGGAACTTGACCAAGGCACAAGGAAACTATTTTTCATCATTAGATGAAAAAATATTTTCTTTATTTATTTATTTTAATATTTTTATTGAAGCTCATAACACTCTTCAGCATATATCATTGCCTGGGATACATCTAAAGCTCACAATTTTGATAATCAATCTATCCAAAATTTATGACTTCCCCCTTTCTTATGTCATTGATTAGGGAACATCCAGGGTTATAACTTTATCCATCTCAATCCCTGACATATATCATTACCTGGTGATCCATAAATATATCTTATCCAAATATCAATAAAATTATAGCTCATTGATTTTAAACATTGCATAAAATCAATCATGTTAATCATATCAATCATATCCAACACATCTATCATATTAGTTACATATATATCAACCCCTATTTCTTCTATCCATATGTCTCACCCATAATTTTATTTTGAGAGGCCATCTATGTTGTTCCTCTTCACATGGCCTGTCAAGGGGGATTCACCCATTAGTAACTTAAAAGCTATCGTGTCCTTTAAATTATTTGAAACACCATTTCATATTTAAATTGTAATTGCTTTTCAAATAGGGTGAAAATGTAAACATCTAAAATCTTTCACTCCTTCATCTTTGATAATTTTATCATTATTCATCATTAAATATTATCATACCTAATAACCTTACTATCATTGTCTTAATATCCATATTTGAATTTGACTTCATCACACTAACCTTACACCTTCATCACATCATCCTTTACATCAATTAATCATTTAATCAACACCCTATTTAATACTAATCATATCCTCACAATTATTAAGGAATGTTATTTTCCTTACCACATACCCTTACCTACCACTAATAACATTAACTATTAATCAAATACTCAATCCCTGATTAACCTTCATTAATTATCCTAACTAACTATAGAAACTCCAAATCCACCACATTGAGCCACTCACCACTTTCTCTCTAGAATCCTATAGTAATTTTTAATTCCTAAATCTACCTAACAAATCTTATCATAAATTTTAAGTCATTGATATAAATCCTCTATAACTTAATCTTAGCCATTTATCCCTTCCATGTGGATCTATAAATTGAGCTACACTCCCATACAAATGAACTAATAATTTTGGAATGTAATAGTTCCATCACCTTGTCAAACAAACCAACCAATCCATAGCAATATGTTGTCCAATCCTTGAGTCATCCCTAACAATCACACATCTAAAGCATCAAACAATAATCTATTGATCACTTGGAACATATCCACAATGCCAAGGAGGAGGCATTCACATGCAAATTTGAGGTATAATCTTTTCTATTTTTCTTCATTTAGTTTGCATTTTTAATTCTTATTCATTTTCTAAGTCTGAAGTAGTTCAATTATGCTAGGGAGAGGCTATGGCTGGAGTGATAATTGTTTTATAATCTATCCCCTAGAATCCTAACTTATTCCACCATTTTGACAACCATAGTGAGACATAGACTCATTTTGTCCGTATAGTTAATAATACACTTGAACCACTATTAGAGTTTACTTGTAATACTGTCAATTTTTTTATTATTATACTATCAAATTTTTCTAAAATTTTATTGATTTTCTTTTAAAACATTGTTAATTTTTTCTTGTAATAGTATTAAAATTTCTATTGTAATACTATCAAATTTTATTAAAATTATATTGATTTGCATTCAAACTATTTTATTGCAATATTTCCTATATGATTTTAATGGTAACATAGCTCAATTTATAGAGACACGTAGAAGGGATCAATGGCTAGGATTGAGCTCTAGAGGATTTAGATCAATGGCTCAAAATTTAGCATTTAAAAATTCCTAGAGGATTTTGGAGAGGAAGTGGTGAGTGGATCAAGGTGGTGGATTAGGAGGTTGTAGATTTAGCTAGGATAATTAATGAAAGTTAATTAGGGATTAGGGATGTGATTAGCTATTTAGTGTTAGTGGTGGTAGGTGGTGGTAGGTGGTGGTAGGTGGAAAGGAATATATAAGCTCATTAATATTGTGATAGCTTTATTAGAGGTTAAATAAAATGATAATGAAGGTGATTAATTGATATAAAGGATAATGTGATGAAAGTGCAAGGTTAATATGATGAAGGTAGATATTAAGGGTATGATAGGGTGATGTTATGATGGTATTATAGATTATGGTGATTAGCAATAAATGATGGTAAAATTAGTAATGACAAAAGAGTAGAGAATTTTAGATGTCTACAATTATGCTAACATGTTTCACAACCAAAAAATATATATTGTTCAAAATTTACATTTAATGATAATATAATATTATTAGAAGAAGGAAACATTAAGACAACATACATGCACATGTGTGCATTCCCACATCCATATTAGAATTGTTTGGAATTTTTAAATCTAGGTAAGATTTCACCTTGTATATATTACGAATTCTAAAAGGATGATTATGTTTTATAGTAAAATATTAATTATATAATATTAATGTTAACATTATAAATGCCCTAAACTCTATTTATATAAAAATAACCCCTTATCATACCATCAAACAAGTTATATATGATGTTAATGGCCTCCTAAATATTTTTAGAGAGGTTACCATAGGTCATATTTTTAGAGAAGGCAATATGGTTGTAGATAACTTTGCCAACCTAGGAGTTGGGAACCCCTCATTGGTTATGTGGCATGAGATCACCAACTTTCCCCCATACCTAGATGCTATAATTCATAATGATTCAAACATAATTTCTTGAGATGTATTAGATTTTGTCATATGCAGGAGTTGTTGGTGTAGGATATTTCATTTCCTACCATTTATCTTGCTTAGTTGTGTTTATACATTTAGGAAATTTATCCCACATGTATTAGGATGTTGAATCCTTGCCTTGATTCCACTAATTTATGGGAAGTTAGCCCCACGTGCATGGTATTATCAAGATTCTCCTAACTTTCACATAGATGTACATCCCTTTATAAGCTTTACTCATATGGAATATTTAGAGTCTTATGGATTGTAATAATTGGGGGGTGTTGGTGTAGGATATTTATTTTTGTACCATTTAACTTGCTTAGTTGTGTTTGTACATTTAGAAAGTTTATCCCACATGTGTATGGATGTTGGATCTTTACCTTCCTTCCACCTATTTAGGAGAAGTTAGTTCCACATGTATGATATTGTTAGGATTATCTTAAATTCCAACTATATGTACATCCCTTTGTAATATTTACTCATATGTAATATTTGGAGTCTTCTAGATTGTATTGTGCTACTTAACTAGGAATTATGTGAGTTTATGTATTATGATAACTTTTAGAGTTGTGAGTTTAGTGAGTTGTAACCTTCGAGTCTTATATAATCCATCTCCATTTCTAAATACATATATTGAAATTTTGCTCGTTTCTTGATTTTTAAGCTTCAATGAATTTGTGTGTTTGATCTTCCATTCATCAGTCTTGGATGTCCATTCTTTGGAAAATCTTACAAGAACTATTATTTCGAACAAGAGGTATTTATTTCCCACTCTCTCTAATGATCATACTATCCAAGGGAAGGAATTGGTAACCCGTGATAATGGGACAAAGCATGACATTAGATCTTATATCCTCTAATTCAAAACCTAAAATCTCTCTACAAGGAATTTTAAGCATGGCAATCTATTTCAAAACCATTGGGGGGATAGAGAAGCAAAAATGGGTGGCAATAGAGACAAACTAGAGCCTATTTTATGCACTGAATTCTAAGGAAACTTGAGAGTTTGGAGATGAATACAAAAAAGTGGAATTTTGGAAGTCATGCAGTGTATTGTCAAGCATGATGTTGAGATGACCAAGGATTTTACTTTTGCTTGGAATAAACACTAGGTTTGCATGTATGTCCTGAAGATCATGATAATGAAATAAATCATCAGATAAGTTATGGATATGACCTATGAAGGTGTAAAGGCCTTAAAGTATAAAATTAATAATCTTGAACTGATACAAACTTTCTTCAAAATAGATGCCATCTTAAAAACCAAGAAAAAAATATTCCCAAGGTAGAATCTACCTAGATGGTGGCTGAAAGTGTGTCTCCAGGTTATGATGTATCTCACCTTTGAAGGTAAATTCACACTGATTTTCTCCCATCACTTCTTATTTTTGAATAATTTTAGAGGTAAAAATATTAGCCTCCCATTTTTTATTTTAAAATTGTTGGAAAACACTACTTTAGCATTTCAAATAAGCTAGATAAACCACATTATACATCAAGGCTTAATTTTCCTCCTAGTCAAAAAATGGGAAGAATTGAGGAGGAGAGATGTACAATTTATCTCAAGTGACAAGGATGGTTATTTAGAGGACTTTGGTAACCCAAAGGAGGATATGATAGAATGCCTCTCTGATAACCCAAAGACCATCTCCCCTCAGTTAGCATCCAACCTAAATAGTCTTATTTTTAGACCAAGTCTATAAATTTAAGGAAATCCCTTCTATCACTAGGGGAAAGAAACCCAAATCTATCATTATAACCTAGGTTGAGAAGCACAAAAAAAAAGGAGGAAAAGTGTGAGCTTGAGGATCCCTCTTAGGACCATAGGAAGAAATTGAAATAATTTGATGAAAATTTGTAAGAATTAGGTCAGTCCATGGCTAAATTAATGGAGGAATGAAAAACTATGAAATCTAAGAGCGATAAGGTTAGGATGGAATCAGATAACTTTAGAGTAGTGAAAGGGGAAATTTGGTTGAATAAGCAGAGGTCAAGACCTTTTTGAAGGAGAAATTTGTGAGTGACATTTTTGCTAAAGGTCTGAAAGGATTGGCTAAAGGCTTGAGCAGGCATACTAGGGGAAAGATTATGAAGTAAATGTTGAACAATAACATAGGCAAGCTAAAACATACTACACCTGAGGAACCTAGTGACTCTGAGGATTATTCTAACTAATTTCTTACTACACTTCATGGTTTCCTAGTTTTATCTTTTCTCTATTTTTTTGCTTTTGTGCAACATTAATGGTTATTTAGTTGTTACCCCTCTTTATTGATGATCCCATTGGGATCTTAGTTTCATGATTAGTTTTACTAATTTTGTTATACTTTGTGGTTGCAAGAGCCTTATAAAACCTACTCTTTTTACCCAATCAAAAAAAAATTGCCTTTTAATTAAATAGTTCAAAAAATTAAGATGGGACTAGGAACAATATATATTTTTTATGGCAAGAGAAGATATAAAATTGAGACACTTACCTAATTTAAAAATGATATTTTATGATTTAAATTTTTTTTGAAATCTAATTCCAAGTATTAAAAAACTAAGAAAGGATATCAAAGATCCATTTATATTCTATGAATAGGTTTTTATATAACAGAACACACTTATATGATTTAAATTTATTCATGGTGAACTTAGCATAGTGAATCATAAAAAAAATAAAGTTGTGCCCAATTGTTCAAACATTCCAACGCTCCTAAGGACATAATTTATGTCTTTTTTGAGGCAAGAATGTTTTTTCATGTTCATTTTTAAATGAAGATATATGTGTAGGCTTGTCAGGAAGTCATAGACACCAACAATCCACAAATTTAGAATATAAATCAATTGATTCTAAAAGCATTGAAGTACAAAAAATATAAATATAAATCACAAACACCTTTTATATAAGTAAAAATTTAAAAAAACATGCTATAATATTCTATGAATTTTATTCATAAATATTTACTAATTACTACCCATACTAATCATGTTAATAATAAGAACCATGTCTAATAATTTTTTTTAAAATACATGGTATTTTAAAAATAAATAAATGAAAAACAACATATAATTCAATGGCTTATTAAAAACTAGTGATGGTCAACATCTATTCAATACAACCATACAACTAGAATACAAGATATGCAGGTCCTAAAATATACACATAATAATGCAATAGTTTATATCATTTATAATTTAAAAAAATAGTATGGAATAGTGCCTGTAACTAATGCTAATCTTAACCTTTATTTTCTAGGACATCCTTGCAGCTAGAAAGTCCATTCACTAGCAAGATCCTCACAGAGATACAATTAAATACTCTCTAAGCAACAAAATGTTTATAGACTTCTTTTATAAATTATAAATTACTCCAGACAAATCCAAAAATATCCCTCCTTATATACAAAATGTGATTAAATTTAGACTGATATTTGGGAGTTAAAAACATTGTTTTTGATTAATTAAGGCGGCAAACTAGGGGCCGAACCCTATACAGTCAAAAAAGACAGGAAGGCTGGCAAACAAAAGATGCTAGCACCGAACCAATGACACAGCCGAGAAACAAAGTTAGAAGCAAAATAAAACACTGGAAAGACCAGAGTCAAAAAGGACAAAACTACATAACTATAAAATTAACAAGATCCTTAAGATTCTCATTTTCAACATTTCCTAGATTACCCACCGCTTCCATGATCTGCAATGGCCTTCTCCACATGGACCGCCTTCGAAAGCTATCTTCATCATCAATGTGAATCATTCATGCTCCGTCATCTCCTTCTGAATGATCTCTCTAATGTTTAGGGGTATATGAGCCCCATATTGCCATACCCTCCATCTTGAGAATTGCTGACCAAGGTTGGCACAAGCATCAGCGACCCTGTTACCTTCTCTGTAGGTGTGGGTAATCTCAATTTCAAAAAACTTTTGTAAAAGAAACTGGATGTCCACAATGATGTCTTTTAGATGGATACCAATGTTAGATGCTTTATTAACGGCATCTATGATCAACTTAGAATCTCCCTAAATATTCAAATTTCTAATTCCTAGGGATATAGCTAACTTTAATCCCCAAAGTAAGGCCATAGCTTCAGCATAGTTATTGCTCTGGCAACCCATGCCACCAGCATAGACAACAGACATCCATCCTTTTTCATTTCTTATTATTCCTCCTCCACTTGCTTTACCACTCAACTTGGATGCCCCATCAAAATTGAGTTTCATCCAATTGGGTTTAGGTGGTATCCATTTAGTATGAAGTCTCTAAAGAATTTTGGAATTATCATGCCCAGGGATAAGGTTTAAAACCTTCCATTTGGCAGTAATTTGAATTTCAAATTCAGATAGTGTTTTCTCCACAACACTAATATGAGTTATTGTAACACTTTCCAAGATGGTCCTAGCAAAGGAGTTAAACACCTGAGCAGCATTTCTAGCAGTGTCCCTAAAAATTTTGTGATTTTTCTCTTTCCATAAAGTCTAGCTCAAGCATGGTAGAGCTTACTTCCATAGTTCCTTAATCCAGGTATGTGTGAAGGTTGAGTTTGAGCTGAGAATTACTTCTTTAAGGTCAAAATTGCAAACCCATTCAATGCCAAAGTTGTTAAGTATTTTGCCCCATAAATCTCGAGTAAACTCACAGTGTATGAATAGGTGTGAAACTGATTCCTCTCTAGAACCACATAGAAAACATTTGTTGACCAAATTAAACCCCCTCTTTTGAAGGTTGTCCTAAGTAAGGATTTTGTTATGGGTAGCAGCCCACCAAAACAAGTTAATCTTTGGAATGAGTTTATGATTCCAAACCTTTTTCCATACCTCCTTATTCTGAGCTTCAGGTGTAAGCAGATGATAGGTAGATTTGACAGAGAATGATCCATTCTTATTTGGCCACTAGTATTTTTCATCCTCCTGAGGGAAGAGCAAGATTCTAATCTCCTGAACACATTGTTGGATCTCCCTAATTCTTGGGATAAGCTCAACCTGTGCACACAACAATCTAAAAGGTTTTTCCAGCTCCTTATCCCATTGTTATTTTCCATATAATCACTAACCCTATCACCAAAGAATTGAGTAGTCAGGCCTATAATTTCTCCATAGTTTCCTTGGGAGATAAGAGGCTTGTCCCTTAACTAATTATCCTCCCAGAATTTAATCTATCAGCCATTTCCAAGCTTCCACCTAATTCCCTATTTGAGAAGACTTCTACTTTTTAGCATTTTATTCCATATCACAAACCCCTGGGGTAATCCTGCCTATTGAAGAAAGTTGGAATCATCAATGCTATGCATGTATTTGGCATACATTATTTCCCCCCACTCACTATTGTTGTGAATTAGATTCCAACTAACTTTTGAGAGGAGGGCTTTATTCATTTTCCTGATGGATCTTATATTAAGTCCACCATGAGATCTTGGGAGACACACTTTTTCCCATCTGACTAAAGACATTCTCTGTTTGTCTTCCACCCCCATCCATAATAATTTCCTTTGGATCTATTCCAGCTTTTCAAAAAAATACGTAGGAAATTTAAAAAGAGACATGAAGTAAATAAGAATACCTTGCAAGGATGTCCGAAGAAGTTGTAGCTTACCCACACTACTGAGTAGTTTCCCCTTCCACCCAAGAAGTTTCCTTTATGTACGTTCCACAATACCATTCCAAAAACTTGAAGATACCTCTTTGACCGAGAGTGGAAGACCTAGGTAGGTAGCTGGTAGGCTAGCCTCAGCACAATCTAAGATATCAATGATTATATGTCTAAGTTCATTGGGAGTGTTGAAGAAGTACACATTGCTTTTCTAGAAATTTATTCTTTGTCTCGAGTCTTTGGCATAATCAGTAAGTATATTCTTCCATCTTATAGCTTCGATCACTGATGAGATACCAAATAAGATGGTATCATCCACAAATTGTTGTATAACCATAAGATGAAGGGAAGAGGCAGGTTTGATGCCTACTAGATTTTTTGAAACTATATCAGCTTGTATGTATCTTCCCAGTGCCTCAGCCATAATGATGAATACGTATGGGGAGAGAGGGTCTCCCTGAATAATTCCTCTCGAGGAGGATAAAAACCCTCTAGGAACACCATTATCCATCACTGAGAATTTAGTAGAAGAGACTGCATTCCATAATAAGCAAGACAATTTATCATTAAACCCAAATTTTCTAATCACTTGGAATAGAAAAGTCCATGAGACTCTATCATAAGCTTTGGATATATCAAGCTTGAGGGCCATCCCAGGGATTCTGCTCTTATCCATGGAGTGGATAGTCTCATGTGTGGTGATCAAAGCATCAAGAATCTGTCTGCCCGGGATGAAACCTTTTTGAGCAGGAGAAATAATTTTGTTAAGCAAGGGTTGAATTCTCAAAACTAGCAGTTTAGTACATATCTTATACACAGTGTTGCATAAGCTAATGGGTCTGAAATCAGCAAGGTGTAAAGGTTGAGATTTTTTAGGAACAAGTATAATGAAGGTATTATTGACTTGTTTCAAAAGTTTTCCAGATCTGAAAAAATCACGAACTGCAGCTATGAGGTATGCTCCAACAATCTCCCAATATTCCTGAAAGAATATAGAAGGAAAGCCATCAGGACTCGGGGCTTTAAAAGTGCCCATGGAGAATAAAATAGTGTGTACTTATTCATTGGATACATGCTTTAACATTTCTAGATTATCTTCTTCTATTATCAAATAGGGGATTTTATCAATGAATTGACGCATAGATCTATCAATTTTATCATTATTGTTTTCTTCCGTAAGTAGATTCTGAAAGAACACCCTAGCTTGCTCCCCTATTTCGTTATCCTCAGTAATAATGTTCTATTATCCAGGACAAGCTTAGTTATTGAGTTGGCTTTTCTATGTTTCATAACTGAGAGATGAAAAAAAGTAGTGTTCCTATCACCCTCTTTAAGCCATTGAACACGGGATTTTTGTTTCCAAAAAACCTCTTCCCTTTCCATCATATTCTTCCATTCTAAAGATAGACTATTCTCTTCTTCTAAGGTGCCCTCAGAGTCATCCCCTTGATCAATCAATTGCTGAATAGCCTTGAGTTTTCCCATTATATTTTTCTTTTGTTGGAAAACTTGCCCAAAACTATATCTATTCCAGCCATAAACTTCTTGTTTAATGTGCTAGAGTTTCTTGACTATTCTAAACATGGGAGCACCTTGAATGGGAATATTCCACCATTGAGCCACCATTTGTCTAAAACCTTTGTGTTTAATCCACATAGCTTCAAAACAAAATGGAGGAGGTCCGTGATGTCCCTGATCTCTCCAATTGAGGATAATTGGGCAGTGGTCGGACATGGTTCTGGGTAGAGCCTGTGCCTACATATTCTAATAATCATTCTAGTTGCTTGATATCAAAAATCTATCTAATTTAACCTGAATCATTTGATCTCCTCTTCTTCTATTGGTCTAAGTAAAATTTTGGTTCTACAGCTCTATGTCCAATAATCTCCAATCATTGATGAATTCAACAAAGTTGAACATGATGTTCGAGTAATCAATAATTCCACCCTATTTTTTAGAAGGGTATAAAGGTGTGTTAAAATCTTTGACTAACATCCATTTAGAATTCTTAGGATTATTCTTGTAGCTACTCAAATCTATCCATAATTTCTATCTCAAAGCTCTGTTATTCGGTGCATAAACATTTACCAACGTCCAGTTCAAGGAATTCATGGAAAAATTGGTAATCAAAAAGTGCTTATGATGGGCCATAAGATATCCTTAGATTTTATCACTATTCCACATAGTGACAATCCCTCCTGAATCCCCTTCAGCAGGACTAATACAAAAAGCCGCCTTAGGCCATATATAGTCAGCAATTTTTGAAAAATTCTCCTCTTTCATCTTGACTTCTTGGAGTAATAGAATATCTAGTTTATTATCTAAAATGCAATTTTTAACCTCAAACTTCTTTGAGGGACTGTTAAAGCCCCTCAAATTCCATGATAATATTCTCATTTAGAGAGTTTGGAGGGTTGGGACTCCAGTGTTTTCTGTTTTCCACTAGCAATCTCCCTAACAATCTCTCTTTGTCTTGTTTCCCTTAGGGTTGGCCTCCCTTGTTTGGGCTCAGTACCAAAATCTGCATATTTTTTACCTTTTCGAATCTTTTTCTTTGGGGTAACCCATTCTTCCTGTTCATTTCTGCCATCTTGTCCTACTACCCCTGTTGCCAAGTAGTTTCCTACCTGGCCTCAAATATAAATGTAAGACATTTTTGAATGGATCTGCCCCAGACTACACAAAATGTGTCCCTCTTAATGTTAGTACTACTACTTAAATAAAAAAATATCCCTCCATCCAAGTTCATTTTGTTTCCAAATATATTTTAAAATATGACAAGTTATTACCAAATGTATTCCATATGAGCATTTCTAATGAAGCTCATAATTGGTTCTATAGCCTGCCAAAGGGTTCATGAACCACTTTTTCACAATTATAAGATGCATTCTTCATGGATTTCAACATACATAAGGTGTCAAAACTTACATTAGAACATTTTAATAATTTAAAATAATGTGATGATGAATCCATTCAAGATTATACCATTCAATTATAAATTTAATCATATGGACTGACATTTAAACCTTTGGATTTAGAGTTGCAATTCATTTTTATTAGAGGTCTTCTTTCTCATTTTAAAGAAAGAGCATTGTAAAAATAATGTGATTCATTTTCCCATTTAAATTTGGATGTTATACATATGATTCATTCATACTTAATAATCCAAGGGAGATTAAGATATCCCCTTCTAAATACCAAAGTTTTATTCCTCACATAAAGGAGGGAGATGAACTACCAAATAAACATTATGAACAAAAATGTGGTGTCCCTAATATTTATATGGGATATTTAAAAAATTTACTCAATATGGGACCAATCTAGGGCCCACATCTTATTCAAGCACTCCAAGTGGAACAAATAAAAAAACATAGACATCAACAGGATTTAACAATCACCTTATTCATGGGTGGTGCTTACAAAAACTACACAAATAAAAAATACTTGAAATATAAGATGTTTACAATATTTTGGCTTTGATATAAAAGACTTACAAAACAAAGGAGGTTTTAAATACTCCTTGGGAAACACAACACTAACAATTTCTTATGGTATTAAAGTGATTCAAACATGGGTTTGGGTTATGCCACAAAAATCTCCATATGCATTTACATTGGGCACTCTTTGGTTATATCAAATGGAAGCAAAAATTGACAAAAATCAGCAAGGTATTTCTTTTTCTCATGAAAATAAATTGATCCATATTCCAAATGATAGCATTGGTTCTTCTACTATACATATAAAACACAATGAGGAATATGTTATGCACCATTTCCACTTATCCAACCATGATTCAAACAATGTAAAGGGTCGAAATTAAGGTTACAAGGTTTCAAATATTCTAAAAATACCAAAAAAATCAAAAAACTTTAAAATCCAAAAATATTTTCAGCATCTACATGTTTTATTAGCTCCTTGGCACATATGTTGTTTATTTCATGTAGGTAGAGGGAATATTATAATTTTATAAATACACATGTTTCATGCATCTTTTTAGTGTGATTCGGGCATACATAGATACATGATCTATGTACTTTTAAATATTGGACCTTCCCTTTACTCATGTCATGTAGACATTAGGGAAATCCACTTATTTGATCATGATACACCTAGGTTATATCATTCTATATCCACTTTACATTATCATGTTTGAGCTTCTGTACTACATATGCCTTTATCCATGCTTATATCTTTTGTAGTGTACTCGATATGTTTCGTACTTAACATTTTTGCTAACACATATGATCTATAGAATAGTATGTTATGTTTATTATGTTTACTTATGATTTATTTCAAGTACTTCCTTGAGTGTCTTGAATTTTTATTATCTTGATTTTTTGAGCATTTGAATATGCTCTATTGTTTGCAGCCCCCATCTATTTTTTTGCCTCTTTGACATTTGACTATGTCATTTCTTGTTGTATGTTGACATTTAAATATATCATTCTTTCCTTTGTGGACATTTGACTAAGTCATGTCCCTTCTATTTTTATGAATTTTAACATTCCCCTTTCTTGATGTCTCCTTGAACCATTGTCTTTTTACTTGATTTTGAGTGCTCTTGTGTGTGTGCTTGGTTATTTGTTGAGATTGTAATGTTATTCTCTAGACATTTCCATGATCTATATCATGCATTTTAGGACTTATTTTGATTAAATTATTTATTATTTATTGATATATATACCTGATTCATAGGCATTAGGGAGAATTCCTCTTTTTCATAATCATATAGTTCACTATCTTTGACTAATCACATCTAACTAATGGTTTGATTGAATTCTTCCTCATCATTCTAGCACCTTCTTTGATGCTTTGGCTTAAGTATTCTTGTGATTAGTGATTATTCCTTATACCTTAAATAAAAATTCCTTGATGGTGTTCATCCATGTCCACTCATTCATTACTCACCTCTTTACCTTCCTCCATTCTTTTAATTTGTAAACTAGTTCTTTGCCTTTCACTAAGAAACCCTTGGCAACTAGTCTTTTTGATCTCAAGGACTAGAACTTGATTTTAGGCTCTAAATGTGAAAATAAATGATTTATACCCATAAAATATCATTTCATAACTATATACACCTCTTTAAACTATTCACTCTCCCTTCATTTCTTGCTTCCACTCATTTTCTTCTTTATGGTCATATTAGGCTAATGGCCCTTTTTTTAAGTCGTTCTCTTTGGTTTGACCAAAAATTCAACTTAATTAAATATATAAAACATATTTGAGTCACCCTATATTTATTTTAAACTATATATAAAGTTTCAATACTTTTCTCCTTAGCTTTCATCACTTACTGACCTTATTTGCCTTCCATTTACCCCTCATTAGGCCTATTTAGGCCATGTTGCAAAATAGCTCCTTGAAACCATACTATTGGGGTCATTACTTATCTAAATATATATATATATTTATTATATCATGATTAAATTATTCATATTACAAATTTTCATGAATTTACAACAATGGAAACTCTTAATCTTCGCTAAACCCTAGTCTAGGGTTTAGTAGCTTGCACACAGGCATGAGAGGCTAGAAAATCCCATTTTTTGTGTTTTGAGTCATTTATAAACATTTATTGACAATAATTTGGTATTTAAACTTCAAATTTACCTTAATAAATTATTTATACTATTACCTCAACCTTATATGATTATCTTGTGTAATATGCAAGTAATATGTGTTTTTCCATGACTGTGACAGGGTAACTCAGACTGTATTACTTCTAAGACTTACCAAACTTACCAAAGGAATCCACCAGTAATTATTTAATATTAAAATGATCATAATATACAATTATCATCACATTCACTTGTTACTTTAACTCTTTAAAGTGTTTCTAACTCATCAACCAACTATAAATAAGGTAGACTGCAAATGCAAGGTTTTCACTTTCAAACCTTACTCTAATGCATACTAAGGCCTAACCTAGGACATTAAAATAAATCAATACCTTATATATAATTTAATTCACATAAATTCCATTTACATCTAGATATAAATGACCATTTACACTTCCCTTTGAGCACGTAACTCCAAATAGGGTTCCTTGACTGTGAACCAGGGTTTCCAATGACTAAGGTTTGATTCTTAGATAATTGAATATTGTGAAACCTTCCAAGACAATAGTTTAACATGTTTCCAAATATATATCACTCGAAACTCTTCCCATCCTGCATGTATCTTCCAATATCATTGTTTACAGCACACAAAATGTATATTGTTTACACACACAAGTCTGAATATCAACAAAGAGATTTTATCAGCTTGAGAGTATTATATTTTAAGATGTTAAATATATATTTTCACTATTATGACTACATATAAGACCAAATATATATATAATGGCTATATAAATATTAAGGAAAGAGGTTTAGATCATACAATACAATGTCAATATACCCAAATAGGGTGGTCCGTATCTCAATGGAATCCTTGCTCTTTTTGTGTCCTTCACACTTGATCATGTTACTTCATGGATTCATATCAATATTTAAAAACTCATATTCACACTTTCCAATCCTTTACAGAACACACTACTAGTCTTTGTCTATAAAAGCAAACATTTTGTTTGCTTTCATGATTGTGAGAGAGAGTACAGGGTTCTAATGATCTAAGTATTAATAAGTTATGTTATTTCACTTATCCCATTATCCTAGACCTTAAAAATGTTCTTCCCATCTCAATAGACTAATATCAAATACATCACCATCTTTTCTTAGCCAAATTTGGAGAAAACACATAATACTTCATTCACTAAACTGTAGCTTATGATTTTGGTTCAACCTGTAACACCATGCATTTATAAACCTATTTATAGCCTCCAAGGCCTACAATGATAATTTAAATAACTTAAAATACCTCAATATAATTCAATAATATCAACATATAGTATTTATTTCCTTCTTTATTCCTTGAATCAACAAAAACAATACAACTTTGTCCTTCTTGGGACTGTATCAACTCTCTTGAAGAGTTTCATGCAAGATTGGCATTCTCAGGTCTTTCTCTATTTTATTTTAAATGTATTCCTCTATATTACAAACTATTATATTCCATATCTCTCAATACAATGACTCTCTTTCTCATTTCAACATAGGTTTACAAAATTAGTTACAAAGCATAAGTATTAAATTGTCAATCCACCATAGGACTAGTGGGTGACAATAATAAAACATTACTTATATTTTGTTTGGTTTTTATATATGACTCATTATCACCCCTTAAATAACTTAATTATACTCCTTGACCCTAATATACTCATCTAAATACTTCAAACTTGCAAGTGACCCCTCAAGACTCAATGCAAATATTTGAATTTTCAAATTTCTCATTTTGGAGGGAAAATAACTAAAGACCATGTAACACATATTTAAGACATCTAATATATTTCTAAGCACATATGGACATAATAAGGTCTCACACACATATTGATAACTAACTTTGAACTACTTTTACTTTCAAATTGATAAAACTCAAAACTGATGTTTCATGGCTTGATATTCCTGCATCACTACGTAGACATGTTCCTTCTATATGCTACATGGTTCATACATAGATTAGATATTAATATTATAATTTTTAGGTAATTTTAATACTAATTTATACTTCCCTTCACCTCAAAAATGGGGGCATATTAGTGGGGTATGCCATAGAGACATGACTTCCACATTTCTTCATAGATTCAAATTGTAGTGGGGGTATGTTTTGAAAACATGTTCTCCACATTTGTTATAGACTCATATCATATTTGGGGCATGTTTTGGAAACATGCTATCCATAATTATTCAGTATTTAACATGATTAGATTACAATGGGGGCATGTTTTATAAATATGTCTTCCACATTGGCACTTATATCAGTTTTTAAATTTATCAATAAACAGTGGGGACATGTCATGATAAACATGTCTTCCACTTTTACGTAGTTTCAAATTGGCCAAATTACATAGTGATATGATTTAAATACACATTTGTGTAAGAATTATATAAATTGGTACAAGTGTTATACATAGTTTCAACATAAGACATATCTAGCGTGTATATTATATGCAATGTGCACCTAATATTTACAAATCAAATCAACATTCAAATTTTAAATACTTTTATAGACTATAATCACCCACTAGGTTGGACTTTTATGGGACGCATTGAGTCAATATAATATAGTAGTTGGTTCAATTTTGGTATGGTTGAGGTGATTAAATAACTCAATCTTGCTAAGTTTATAGCTGGGACTTTATTACATCAACCAACCTCTCCAAATTTATAATGTGAGTTGACTTGGTTCACTCACACTCATTAGGTTATAAGGATGATTGAGTTGCATGATTGAACTAATCTTAAGTACCATGTGGCAAATCACATTTTATCTAAGGTTGGGGGCATGTGTCCTCTCTCTCTCTCTCTCTCTCTCTCTCTCTCTCTCTCTATATATATATATATATATATATATATATATATATATATATATATATATATACTTTTCATATTTTTATATTTTTTCTAATTAGAGTTATAATGATTCATAATGACATATCTTTTCAAATAAAATTACGAAAAGGCAAGGTGGTTGCATCGATATATAGGTGTACTCCTAAACCTTTATTTCTTTCAATTTCAATGCTTTTAATTTTAGATTATATACACCGATTATATATTATAACATGTTATTGGTTGTAGGCCAATCATCATCAAAACACTCAATTTGGACTCAATCAAAGGTAAGGTGTGTTATACACACCTAGGTACACATTTATTTTCCTTTAAACTAGTAATTTCATTACTAGATTAAAATTGAAAAAATGTACACACTATTTCATTACACCTCAGTCTTGAACACATGGAAAATATGTATCATGTATGTACCTTCAACTTCTAGACCTTCCCCACTATCATAAAGCTCACATACACTATCACTATTTGCCTCATTACTTACCTCTTAGTCCAACCAGTGTTATTTTGATGAATAATACCTTCTATCTTGCCTAAAATGTTGTAAACTTGCTTATCTTCCATCTCTATAAGTTTTGGATCTATACTTAATTTTGTACTTCCCAAACACTTACATCCTAGTTAGATGCCTACTTTGATGCAAGTATCCAATGCCCTAAATTCATCTAATATACAAATGAAACATATTTCTATGGTTAGTGTAAGTGCTTTAATGCAAGACATTCTCTAAAAGGATTGGTATAAATATAAGATCAATTTTCATTCATTCTTCACCTTGCATAGACTTAATAAATCATAAGGAAATTTACTAGAGACATTCAATCAATCACTTAAGTGAGTAAAGATTCCCTATTTTATCTTATTTCCATATCAATCATAGGGACAACACATCTACAAGTCTAAAGTACTAAAAGAGCATCCCATGAGTGACAATTTTAATTATACAAGTTAAGGCATTGTTGTACTTATTTATCACACATTTCATCCTTATGTACACACAAGTGAACATATAGGTGAAAACTACATAATTTTGAGTCATTTTTCAAAGTACTATCTATTTAGGCAATGTTCATTGATAGAGGGGTATTTGGGGAAGCTTGACACCATATATCCACCAACCCATTTTTATCATAGCCACTATGAAGATGAATAACTATGGTTTTATCATTTGATAAGGAACAACAATCCATGACCCAGATCTAAGTACACCAAAGCAAAGGTGAAACATAACCCAAAAGCATCCAGGTGGTCACATCTATTTTTAATAGGTATTCCATATTAGACACATGCATCTAATCTAAATAATAGTTGATACAACTATCCCAAGTTGATGCAAGTGTCCATAACTATAGGGGTATAATTTCTAAAATCTAATTATTGATTCAAAATCCAAATCTAGTCTACTTTCTACATATTCTAGATCTATATCTATATTAGCATCAGAAACAACTAATTATCTTATTTACATTATCAATATAATAGCTAACATAGCTGTAGTTTCCATTTTTAGCATATCTTAGCATAATAAATTCAAAATATATTTTATATGAGTTTTTCAATTAATTGGTCTGTTATTGAGATATTTTATCACCCTTTTGCTCTAGGTTATCTCTATCCCTTTAACCCTATATTTCCCAGTCTAAATTTTAAGGTTAAACATTTGGTGAACCCAATATATGAACATCATTCTTGCCTAAACATTCTAAATTATTTTTTTCTTGCGTGCTTTGTCCTAATATTTCTGTTCTTTTCATGGATGATATTGATTGCTTTGATGACTATGATTATGGAACCCTCCAACTTTATTACAAATAAGGGGTTAAAATTGATTACTCATGTACTCTTCCAAATGTTAAATCATTTAATCTCAAATATTTGAATGTTGGTAGCCTACCATCCCTCGAATTAGGTCCATGCTCCCACCATTTTCATAGATGAGTTGATCCATAGTAAGGAAGATAAAGATCATCTACAGTTACTTCCTACACCACCATCATATGATTTTGGTTTTAGGTATTTGATAAAATATGGTTACAAAGGATAAAAATTGGTAAAAAAATGAATGTAAAACCCAATTTATATCTCTTAAATGTTATAAAAATTGGTAAGGCTTGGGATTTTCAGAAAACCATGAGTCACCAATAAGGCAAGTCATCTAGTCATGCCCTTCATGCACATTCTATCAAAAAATGACACATGAGCAATATGATCCTCCATATGATTTTCAAAATTTATGGCAAGCACATAAGGAAATTATGATTGATTTACAAATTACCTAGAAAGGGGATATTCCTTCAAATAAAATAATCAAACCCCCATAATTCCAAATTTTCCAAATAATATCCCCCTTATCAAGGGTGATTATTATTTTCTCCATTCATTTGACATCAAAAAATTTCAAAAGGTTAACCAAGACATCATGCCATATTTACCAAGTAACTTTAAGGCACCAATAATATGGAATCATTGTAAACCTAAAATTTTAAAGGCTCCTAATGTTCCAAATCTTGCAACAAGGTATTTAAACCAAGGGATCTTTAATTCCCAAAAGATTCATTCATGTAAAAGGTTTATACCATACCAAAATAGGTACCTTTACCAAATCTCTCGCCTAGACAAATTTATATATCTCTACCAAAGGTTATTGAACCAAGCTCTTTAAATGATATACCAAGGGTACCATAATTCATAGATCCAATACAATTACCAACGTATCCTAATTTCAATGATTCATAACTTGTGCTTGTTATCCATGATAAAACGTATCCCAAACACCATCATTCCCATGGAGTATCTTATTTCTATGATGATCACTATCAAGGATCTTCAAAAATAGGTGTTTATTCTTTAAATGCAAATGGTTTTCCATAATAATAATACAACTACTACCTCATTCAAAAATCAACCTCTTACATGATGTATACTTAAATATATTTATCCATGAGATTTTGAATTATCAGATATACATCTAATATTTAGTATAAAGATCTATTCAACCACTTGATTAACTATATACATTATTTTGGTCAATAGTAAAAATATGACAAATTTTTACTAAAGGTATTCCATATGATCATTTCCAATGAATCTCATTATTGGTTTTATGGCCTGCCAAAGGGTTCCTTAACCAATTTTTCATAATTAGAAGATGCATTCTTCTTGGATTTAAACATAAATAAGGTGACAAAACTTATATTAGAACCTTTGCACAATTTCAAACAATGTGATGATGAATCCCTTCATGATTATACTATTCGATTCAAAAGTACATCATATGGTCTAGAATTTAGATCTTCATATTTGGAGTTATAATTCATTTTTAGTAGATTTATCTTTCCATTTTAAATAAAAAGCATTGCAAAAACAATATGATTCATTTACCCATTTATATTTAGATGTGCATAGATATGTTTCATTCATATTTACTCATCCAAAGGAGCTTAACATATGCCCTTCTAAATACCAAAGTTTTATTTCTCACACATAGAAGGGAGATGAATTACCAAATGAACATTATGAGCAAAAATGTGGTTTGCCTAATCTTTATATGGGATTGCTACAAAATTTACTCAATATGGGACCAATCCAAGGCCCACATCTTATACAAACACCCCAAGTAAAACAACCAAGAAAATATCAATGTTGAAAATATTTAACAATCAATTTTTTCATGAGTGGTGCTTACTTTTGGCATAACCATATTGATCCTACACAAATAAAAACTAGTTGCAATGTAATATGAATACAACAATTTGGATTTGATCTAAAATACTTACAAAATAAGGGAGGTTGAAAGACTCCTTAGAAAACATAACACTACCAACTTTTTGTTGTCCTAAAGTGATTCAAACATGGGTTTGAGTTATGCCACAAAAATATCCATATGCATTTACATTGGGCACTCTTTGGTTATATCAGATGGAAGCAAAAATTGACCAAAATTAGAAAGGTATTTATTTTTCTCATTAAGGAAAATTTATTCATATTCAAATGATAGCATTGGTTATTCTACTACACATTAAAATGTGAGGAAGAACATGTTATGTACCATTTCCACTTATCAAACCATGATAAAAACAATGTAAAGGATCAAAATGAAGGTTGCAAAGTTTTAAATATTCCAAAAATACCAAAAAAATTAAAAACCTTCAAGATACAAAAATATTTTCAACATCTACATGTTTTATTAGCTCCTTGGCATATATGTTGTTGGTTCCATGTTAATAGATGGCATATCATTATTTTATATATACATATGATTCATGCATATTTTGAGTATGATTTAGACATACACAAATACATGATCTATATATTTTTGGATGTTGGGCCTTCCCTCTACTCATGTCATGTGGAAATTGGGGTAATTTGATTCTTTGATCATGATACACCCAAGTTATATCATTTTATCTTCACTTTACATTATCATGTTTGATATTATGTATTACACTTTACTTTATCCATGTTTATATCTTTTGCAGTGTACTTGATATGTTATGTACTTAAATTTTTTGCTAACACATATGATCCATGGACTAGTATGTTATGTTTATGTTAGTTGCTTATGATTTCATTTAGGCACTTCATTGAGTGTATTATATTTATATTATCTTACTTGTTTGAGAATTTGAATATGCTCTATTATTTTTTGCCCTTGTGCCTTTGCTTTCCTCAGTTGTGCAACATTTGAACATGCCCCTTGTTTGAGGTCTCCTTGGACCATTATTTGGTTTCTTTTTGAGCTTGTATTTTACTCTCTAAATGTTACCATGATATATTTCATGCATCTTAGGACTTGTTGTGATCACATTATTTGTGTTTTAGTGATCTATCTACCTAGACATGTTCCTTCTATATGTTACATGGCTCATACATAGATTATATAGTTATCTAATATTTTTAAGGTAATGTGACTACCAGTTTCTAATTCCCCTCACCTCAAAATGGGGGGAATTAGTGGGGGCATGCCATGGAGAAATGAATTTCACATTTCTTCACAGATTCATATTACAGTGAGGGCATGTTTCGAATACACATTTGCCATAGATTCATATTATAGTGAGGGCATGTTTTGGAAACATTTAACCAGTATTTAGCATACTCAGATTATAGTGGGGACATGTTTTAGAAATATGACCTCCACATTAGAAATTATATCAGTTTTCATATTTGTCCATATATATTGGGGGCTTGTTATGATAAGCATGTCCTCTACACTTACACATTTTTAAAATGGCCAAATTGTATAATTATATGATTTATATGCACATTTTTGGTTGAATTATATACATTAGTACCATTTTTATACACAATTTTAGAATGAGACATATCTAAGGTGCATATGCTATGCAATGTGCACCTAATATTGAAAAATCAAATCAGTTTTCAGATTTTATACATTTTTATGGATTGTCATCACCCATAAAGTTGGACTTTTATGGACTGTATTGAGTCAATATACTACAATAGTTGGTTCAATTTTGGTATGGTTGAGGTGATTAAATCACTCAATCTTTCTAATTTTATAATTTAGACTTGATTACATCATCTAGCCTCGTCAAATTTATGCCATGAGTTGATTTAGATCACTCACACTCACCAGGTTATAATTATGATTGGGTTGCATAGTTGAGTTAATCTCAACTATTGGGTAGCAACTTAACTTTTCTCTAATGTTGGGGCATGTGTCCTCCAATATCTATCTATATCTATAGATATATGTACTTTCCTTATTTTTATAATTTTCCTAATCACAACTCTAATGATTCACAATGATATATCTTTTCAAATCAAATTTTCAAAAGGCAAGGTGGTTGTATCGATGCACATGTGTGCTCCTAAAACTTGTTCTCTTTATATTTAAATCATTTAAATGCTTTAAATTTCATATTATATGAACTAATTATATATTATAACATGCTCTTAGTTTCATGGTAATCACTAGAAAATCACTCAAGTTGGACTCAAGCAAAGGCAAGGTGTGTTAGTTTCATGGTAGTCACTAGCAAATCACTCAAGTTGGACTCAAGCAAAGGCAAGGTGTGATATACACACCCAAGTATGCATTTTTTTCTTTCAAACTAGAAATTTTATTACTACATTAAAGGGGGGGATGTAGACACTATTTCTAAATTATATAGAACCTCAGTCTTTAACACTTATAAAATACATATCATGGATGTACCATCAGATTTTATACCTTTCCTGCTACTAAAAATCTCACATACACTATATCTTTGTGCATCATTGCTTATCTCTTAGTCTAACTAATGTTATATTGATAACTCAAACCTTTTATTTTGCCTAGAATGATGTAAACCTATTTATCTCCCATCTATGATTGTTTTGTACATGTATTTACTTATATGCCTCCTATACACTTGTATCCCAATTAAATTCCTATATCAATTCAAGGATTTTAACATAACACAAGTGTCTAATGCCCTAAATTCATCCAATTTACAAATAAAATGTATTCTAATTTACAAATGAAATGTATTTCTATGGTTGGCCTAAGTGATTTAATGTGAGATATTCTCCAAAGGATTGGTATAAATACAGTATCAATTATCGTTCATTCATCACCTAGCACATACCAAAGAACTCATAAGGTAATTTACCAAAGGCATTCAATCAAGCATTGAAGTGATCAAAGATTCCTTATTTTCTCTTATTTTGATATTAGCCATAGGGAAAAAACATATATAGGTCTAAATTAATGAAGGAGCATCCCATGAACCACATTTTCCAAGTTGCAAGATAGGTCACTTTTTTAACTTACTTATCACACATTGCATCCTTATGCACACACAATCCAACATTTAGAGGATAACTACATAAGTATGAGGCCTTATTTAGAGTATTTCTTATGTAAGTAGCATTCATTGATAGATGGGTCTTTGGGGAAACTCAACATTATGCACCCACTAACCTATTTTTCTCACATCCACTATGAAAATGAAGAACTACAGTTTTCTCATTTGAAAAGGAGTGATAATCAATGACCTAGCTTTGAATACATCAAACTAAAGGTGACAGAGAACCCAGAAGCATCCAAGTGGTTGTATCTAATTTTAATAGATATTCCATATTGGACATCTATGTTTGATCCAGATAGTAGCATTAACACAACTATCCCAATTTGATGCAAGTGTCTATGGCTATAGAGATACAATTTATATAATCTAAAAATTGATCTAAAATTTAGATCTAAACTACCTTATATATGTTCTAGATCCATATTTGTATCTGTATCAGAACCAACTAAGTATCTTATTTTCATTATCATTGAAATATCTAACATAGTTATACATTCCATTTTTAGCATATATTATCATAATAGATTTAGTATATGTTTTGTATGAGTTTTGTAATTAATTTGCCTATTATAGAGAAAATATATCACCCTTATGCCCTAGGCTATCTCTACCCATTTAATCCTAGATTACCCAATCTAAATTTTAGGTTAAACACTTGCTTAGTGTTTAGGCAATTAGGGGTTGAATATTTCACTACTTTGGTAAAACTATTTTCCTTGTATTGAGTGGTAGGCATCCCAACTGAGGTGGCTTTAATTATTTCACCATATTCTATTGTTTCCCATAAATGGGTTCATTGTAAATATTAACTCAGTATGTTGAAATAATATTAATAAATCTCAAAATACTATTTTTAGATAACAAGAAGGCACATCTATAGTTTTAGAACATATTTTAAATAAAAAACACAATAAAGATTTTAATTGAACATCAACACCACTAACATTTAAATCACTATAAAGAATTAATTTGTATCTTCTTTAAAACTAACACAAGTGTCCTGTGTGAACAAGAATTAATATAACTTTTAATTCCAACCACTTTTATTCATTATAATCATTTCTTCTTGGAGGCCCTTATAAATTACACTTAAAAGTTTACATTTTGTGGGTTGTGAGACATCTAAAAATATATCTTCATTTAATTTATATTTAATGTATTTCCCCCAAATATTAAATTATATTTTCCAAAAATATAATACTAATACCCAAGTAATATAACATTAGTATAACATTTCTAGTTATATTAATGTTTTTATCTAATTAAGAAATTAAATTAAATTAAATAACATGGGGCATTAAATGACCCCTACTTCTTATTTCAATGTTCAAATTATAAATCTTTTCAATCTTAATTTTAGATACATCTATGGACCCACTATCCTACTAAGTAATAATGAGTTGTCAAGAGAAAATATCCACAAATTAGCTCTTGTCTTTTATGTTTTATCTCCTCTTTCTCTCACATGTTTTTATTCAAAAGAGCACTTTCCTTGTAGTCTTATCATCCTATTTTTAAGGAAATTACTTAGATGTTCACATAAAATTATTATATATCACAAAAAATAGACAAAGATAAGAGATCACACAATAATAATTGATAGCAGAGCATAATACTAAATAATATAGCAGAGCCACTTTGAGGGGGTAACCTCCACAACAATGCAATAAGAGCATAATAGTTAATATAATTATCAAATACTAACAACTACATCCCATATATAGTCTAATTAGCCATGGTTATTCCATAGGCTACCCTAACTAACAACATAGATAAATGTAACAAGAATATAAAATAGGTATGTAAGCCACAAGTTGGCCACACATATACCTAGACACGCCAAAGGTTAAGGGCATAACATGACCCTCCCATTCAAAACAATGTTGTCTTCAATGTTGAACCAACTCTAGATATTTCTTCACAAAGGATTCATCCTCCCAAGTGGCATCTTCACATGGTAGATTATTCCATTTGATCAGGTACTCCTTAATCACTCTAAACCATAGATGTTTAGTGTGTATTTGAAGGATCACCTCAGGATCAAGAATAACTCTCCCTTCCTCATCCAATTCTGGTAACTTGGTTTGAGTATAAAACTTATGTCCAATGACTTTCTTTAGGCATGATACATGAAATAATATATGTATATGAGTGGATGAAGGAAAATCTAACTTGTAGGCCACACTACCAATTTTTTCAAGATCTGATAAGGCCCATAATACTTAGGGGGTATCTTGTTATCATTTTTTTTTGTTTCAATTACATCTGCTTATATGGAACAAAGACCCAATCACCAATGTCAAAATGCCTCTCACTCTTATGTTGATCTTCCTACTACTTCATATGATTATGGGCCATGGCTAAATTTTCATGCAAACTTGCAAGGACCTCATGTTGATGGTGAATATGTTCCTCAACTATATGAACCTTACTATGAACCTTCAAGGTGGAAGTGATGGATGGAGGGTGGTATCCATACAAGTCCACAAAGGGAGACATTTTGGAAGAACTATGAATAGAAGTATTAAACCACCATTCAGTAAGTGGAAACCAACGAACCCATTTATCATGTTTATCAAAAACAAAATAATGGAGATATCCTTATAGACATTTGTTAACTACCTCAATTTATCCATCTAATTGAGGATGATAGGATGAACTATGAGCCAACTTGGTGCCCAAAGATGCAAATAATTCAGTCCAAAAATTACTAGTGAAAATGGGATATCTATCACTGACAATGATCTTAGGAGTACCATGTAGTTTTTGAACTATATTGAGAAAAATAGAAGCTATTATACTAGCAATAAATGGTTACCATCAAATCTTGGTAACTGTATAATGAAATATATAGACACCTCTTCCCAACATTGGCTAGGGATGGATAAAGGTTGTAGAAGACTTGGGCTTTTAATGGTTTCACCTTTATTTTGTTGATAGATCATACAATCAACCACATATTTTTGGACATCCCCCTTGAGTCCTTCCCAAAAAAATCTTGCTTGATTCTATGATAAGTTTTCAAAAATCCTAAATGACCCCCAAGTGGAGTTGTATGAAGTTCCTGAAGGTTTTTTAATTTGAGAAGAGAATTCTTACATAGGTATAATCTATCTTTATACCATAATATAGTATCTTTCCATGTGAATTTATCAAGTCCACCCAAACCTTGTTGAAGATTCTAAATCAAATAATGGGTAGCACTATCATTTTCTCATTCTGGTCTTGCTCTCTCTAGCCAATCTACCTACCAAATGGTCATGGCACATAGTAATGCCTCAATTGCTTCATCCCTCCTAGATAGTGCATCTGCCACCACATTTTCCTTATATTTCTCATAGACTATTTCAAAATCATAGCCTAACATCTTAGTTACCCATTTTTTTATTCTTCTGATGACAACCATTATAAAAAATATTTGAGACTATCATGATCATTCTTTACCTAAAAGTGACAACCCATCAAATAAGGTCTCCATTGTTTAATTATATGTAGAATGACCATCATTTCCTTCTCATAGATGGGCTTGAGCCAATTTTTACCTTTTAGTTGGTGACTTTCAAATGCAAGTGGTTTGCCTTCTTTCATGAGCACAGAACCCATATCATATCCAGATGCATCACATTCAACTATAAAAGTCTTAGAAAAATCAGGAGTGGCCAACACTAGAGTGGTGCACATAGCCAATTTCAATTGTTCAAATAACTTGGTAGTTGTATCAGTCCACTACAAGGATTATTTATTTTAATAAATAGGTGAGTGTGGATGCAATTCTACAATAATTTTTAACAAACCTACGATAGTAACCAATTAGCCCCAAAAATTACTTGAGTGTCTTAGGAACCGGTTAGTCCACCATTTCTCAATTTTTTTAGGATCCACTTTCACTCCTTAATGTGAAACCATATGACCCAAATACTCAACCTCATGAGATTAAAAATTAAATTTGGAAGGTTTGGCATAAAAATAATGTTGTTCAAAAATTGAAAGTGCCTATTTCACATATTACAAATGATCTCCCCAATTTTTACTGTAAATAAGGATATCATCATAAAATACCAGAACAAATTCCTCAAAAATGAGCTAAAAAGAGTATTCATCAAACTTTGAAAGGTGGATGGTGCATTTATTAGACCAAAAGGCATAACCATAAACTCATAATATCCCTCATGAGTTTTGAAAGTTGTTTTGGATCTGGATTTGATGATACCTAGAATGTAGATCTAACTTGGTAAAATAAAGAGCACCATAAAATTCATCTAAAAAATAATTAGTGATAGGAATCAAAAAATTATCTTTGATAGTGTACTTATTGAGCTCATTGTAGTTAGGGAACATCCTCCAAGTGTCATATTTCTTTCTCATCATGATAATAGCAAAGAATATTCATCTTGGCTATGGTGAATTATTCCTACATCTAACATCTCTTGTACCATCTTTTCAATTTCACTTTTCTAGGCATAGGGATACCTATATGGCTTGATGTTAGGTGGTGTACTACAAAGAATAAGTTTTATGGAATGATCATGTGTGTGGCTGGGTGAAATTCCTTTTAGCATGTCACCAAAAATAACATAATGGGCATCAATCACTTGTTACAGATTAGGGGGTATAAATGGCTGAGTTGGCTGGACTTCAATGGAAAACAAGCGAGCTACAATTATTTCATCACCATTTTAGAGAATCTTGGTCATTTGATAGGATATAACAAGTTGTGGATATTTATCCCTTAATCCCCTTAGCTCAAATGTCTTTCCCTCATAATGAAAATACATGAATAATTCTTAGAAATTGATCTCAATAGTGACCAAAGTGGTGAGCCACTGTACTCTCAAAACAATGTCGACTCCACCCATGGGAATAAAAAACATAGGATAATATATTAGGTAGTCACCCATGGCTATATTAATACTATGAAATTTTCTTGAACAACTAATAGTACCATCATCTACAATCATGACCTAAAATTATGGAGTGGGATAAATGAAATAGTTCAAATGAGCAACCAACTTATCATTGATAAAGTTGTGTGTGCTCCCAGAATCAATTAATATAGTGACCTTCTATTTCTTAAGGAAACCCACCACCTTAAGATTTTGGGGAGTACTAATACATGAAATGGCATGACATGAAATAATCGGGTAAGTGTCTTCAAATTCCTCCTTAGGGTCTTCTACATCCTCACCAATTGCCTCCTCATCATCTTCATCCTCATTGGCACCATCAATGTAAAATAACTTTTTTTTAGCACAATGATGTCCTTTGTTCCATTTTTTGTTGCAACCATAACATAACCCTTTGGCTCACTTTTCCTCAATTTAGTAGGTGTCAATCTAGTGGGTTGAGGAAATGATGGTGCTGGAAAGGTGCAATCATGACCAGTAGTGAAAGTGTTTTGTTTGACCATCTCTTTTGCTCTTATCATGCATGCCCTTGGTATATCATATGATACACAAAATGGATTAAACATCTAAACCAATAATTGGATTCTATCTTTTATTCCCCCTAAAAAATGATCAGTCAAACTTTCCCTAGTGATGTCTTCCACTCGTAAGGATAGATTCTAAAATTGATGAATATAATCCATCATAGTTCTTGTTTGACACAGTTTGGCTAACTATCTAAAGTAGTTCTTAGAGATATTAATTTGATAATGAGCCAACAACTCATCAATTAAAATAGACCATGTAACATGAGCACCATTCTTTTTATTTTGATCACACAAATAGTGATACCAAAAGAATTGCCTAGGTTCCAGATACAGAGATGCCACTATCACCTTATGAGAAATAGGAGTTTGATGTAGATAAAATAGATTCTTAATTTGGGTAATCCAAGTGAGAGGATCCTTACCATAAAATTTATGCATATCCACTTTTGGCAAAATCAGTTTCACACCAAGATTGGAGCTGTTAGTGTTGAGAGGAAGAGGACCCAAATGATGAAGTGGAGGGTTGTTTAGTTGTAACTGAGATGAAATGGCATCCAATTGCATAGTGATTTGATTAAATTGAATGTGTACCCCATTAATATCTCTATTCATCCTTAAAACATTAGTTTGAACTGTAACAAAATCATCCTACCACACCAAGCCCTTTATGTTAGTTTGAAGTTGAGAAAATAATGGATCTAAAGTTCCAAATTCTATGTTGTCCCTAGAATAAGTCTTAAGAATTTCTTTCCCCCTTATTTTACCCAAGGATTAGGACCCACCATGCGCAAACCCTAGGAGGGTTTTTTCCCCATAAAAATTTACTAGGTGATGTTACCATTGTGGTCACCTCACTAAGATGAATCCAACAATTAATTTTGTGCACTAAGGTGAAAATTTTCACTACCAAAAAAGTGTACTGGTAGAATATACCATTATGATCATCTCACTGAGATGAATCCAATGACTAAAAATGTGCAAAGAGAAAAAATTTCTAGATTTTTTTTATATTTTTTTTCAAAAAAGTGTTTCAAATAATACTGTACTGACAAAAAAAATTAATTCTTCTTAGATTGCAAGTTATATTTTTTCACTCCCTCCGCTCGCAAAAGTCACACCTCACCAGATATGGAAAAAAATGGCCACATGAAACTTACCCAAATCGAAGCTCTGATACCAATTGTAATGAAATTACTTAGATGTTCACACCAAATTATTATATATCACATAGAATAGATAAACATAAGAGATCATATAACAATAATTGATAGTAAAGAAGAATATTGGATAATATAGTAGAGCCACTTTGAGGGGGAAACCTCCATAATAATGTAATAAGAGAAGAATACTTAATATGATGATCAAAGACTAAACACTACCTCCTATATATAGGTAACTTAGCCATGGTTATTCTATAGGATGACCTAACTAAGAACATAGAGAAATGTAACAAGAATATAAAAGAGGTATGTAAGCCACAAGTCGTTCACACATATCCCTAGACATACCAAAGGTTAAGGTCATAGCATTGTTATGGTTATTGTTAGACATCATTAAGATCTAATAAGGTTACATATTCATTTTAAAATAAATATAAGAATTTCTCATTATTACCTGCTCAGAATACCTTGATTCACAATGATAACTTGAATAACTCAACTTTATCAATTTTGATTGGTGACATGGTTGAATAAAATTATGGGACCTATATGGTCTTTATCATTTACTACAATAGTATGTATAACTCCATTGGGTCTCTGACCCAATGACCTATTACACATGGTTCCTATAATTTAAAAACTCAAATATGATGACACCTCATCAAAAACTCACATGCATTGACCTATCAACTTCCAAGACTTCTAACAATTCATAGATTCATTTATATCTATTACAAGAGTCAAAACCAAAAGATAGGAGTATAAAATATGAAATTTCATCATCCAACTAAGGTAGTCATTACCCAAGCTAAAAGAAATAAAATCAAACATTCATGTCTAGAATGAATGCAAACCAATCCACAAGATTCTCTCTCCACTACCCATAATATGCATCTAGTTCCTTCTATCTAATGATACTATCCCTCACATCGAGGGGATTGCACCTACACTAAATGAACAAGAAGGCAAATCCAAGTCATGATTTAAAATATTAAAATTCATGATGATATATAATGACAATTATTCATCTTGCATATCATTAATTTATTTGAATGATAATAAATTTCATTAATACATCACATAAGCATATAAATCAGGATAACAATAATTATTTGATTCATAACATATAAAGAAATTAATCAATATGAAACATCACTAATCATTTAGAAATAAATTAATTTGTCCATTACTAATTGTGCATATATAATTAATTACAAGTACCTTTGAAATATGGCACTGGGAACATGGAATGTCACAATAACCAAAGGATTTGAGAGTATCTTGTAGATCTAAAAAAATACAACCTAGAAATGTGTGCATGACCTCCCAATTATCCTCCCAAATTATAATATTTTTTATATTTCCCACTTTTTAAGAGCTAAGGGATGAGGGAGATGTTTTTTTTTCTGAGTTATTGAAATTTTTGAATTCCAATTGGTTGTAAAATAATTAATTTAGGGCCCAAGATAAGACTTAGTGCACAACCACCCTTAATGGATTGAGTTATTATAGAAGTGTGTATTAAGTGATAGAGGTATAAATGTATGTCATATTGTAATAAGACAATGGAAAAAGACAAGAAGAAATTAGAAACCAAATTATAACTATAAGTACAAAGCTATATTATTCAAAGTCATGTACAAGATCCAAGTGATTGAATGTGTGATGTATACATACTTCCTATTATATCTCTATTTCATTAGCTTATTACAAATAATATAAGAACATATTAATATATAGTAGAGAAAGATGAAGAATTAGTTGAAATTTTATAAGAGTTGGTAATTGTTGTCACTTGGAAAATCACCCTTTGAGGAGATGTCTCATCTCTCCTCATCCAAGTGGCATAATTGAAACATCTCTAGGCTTGTGGGTAGCCTAAGGATGAGGTGAATCTCTAGATAGGGCTAGCTCCCTTGATGTACCACTTTGGACCACTACTAAACCTAAACCTTGTGAGGGAAAAGGGAGAAATAAAACTAAAATCAAACTATCCTAAGGGAGTTGATACACCAAATTTATTGATGACTACCAACTAGATGCATGTTACACATGAAACCAAGAGACTAACTAAACATACACTTTTCCAATCTACATCTTCTCGCATCAATATTACATTATGAGGTTATGGATGAATGTTTAGGTGATGAGGACTAGGCAAGAGGCCTTAAATGGAAATAGTGAATAGACTAACTCATTCAAGCTTGACACTTCCTAGAACACTTCACTTGCCCTGCAAGAAGAAGCTTTCCAACTATAAATATATGAGAGAATGAAATAACATGCTAAGGAAACAAAATTTATCACTTAATCAAAATCAATCATCTAAGTAAAAACATAATGAATAGTTATGGAAGAGGTAAAAATTATTAGTATTATTAATCAAATGGTATGAAAATTAGTAGGGCTTCACCATACTTAGGTGGAGCATGAGTTATAAAGGCCAAAATATCTAGTTCTTATAAAACTTGAGAGAGAGAGGAGAAGAGAGAAATCCAAAGGTAACAAGGACACTTTTCATGTTAAGAAGAGTTGCATGTACATGGGAAGAGAGTATAAAATGAACCATGTAAGGTTAGAAGAAACAAATGGCTTTTCAAGTCATGAAACTCTTGCAAAGTGGCATGAAAGTTCTCATTCTGACTCAAAAAACTACCTTCATTATTCACCTATGTTTAAACATCCCAAAACTAACCAGGGATAGGTCTAATTATTGGAATGAGAGGTAAGGATTCAAAAAATGCCTCTTCATGCATTGGTTATAGTCATGGTCCTCTCAAATGATTTGGGAATGAGCCATCACCATCTGTAGTCTAAGAAAACTCCTCTTCCACACACCTTGCACACTTGGCTTCCAAAAAAAATTAGTTTTACATGAAAATTCATACAAGGGATTGGATGACACCTATAAAGATCCTCCATTTCCTTAGAGGCATCAGACACAGCTTAAAATCAACCCACTTGAAGCTTTTCACCTTTCTCACTAGCTTGGTCACTATGACAATTTTGACTAGCTGAGATGAAGTAGCTAGTTGAAGCACTTAGGAGTTATTCTAGGGCATTAAATTGACTTGGGTAGTTATATTAAGTCCTAATATTCCCTTCCATGTGATTAGAATCTCCTAAAACCTATGCAACACATAAAATAGTTAAAAGTACCATGTTTTGTACCCTATTTGTATAATTCCATACAACTCATCATGATGGGGAGTAGCTTGAGAGAGTCTTTTACAACTTCCAATCATCATCTTGGGAAAAATATGCCATTAGATTATATTTCCATCTCCAGTTCCTCAAATTGGTCACTCCAAGGGTTTAGTAAGGGTTTAGGGCTATTTTACCCTCTTAAGCTTCATTCATAAAGATGGGATGTTCAACTTGGAAAAAAATTACACAAGAATATTGTTTTGGACCCCTCCTAACACCTCTAAATTTATTTGGCCTCCATTCAAAGTCTCATTAAATATGTGAGCACTTCAACTTGGCCTATCAAATTTCTTTCTTCAATTTGCACACACGTGAATTGGTATTGAGTTCAAAAATGGCTTATTTATGATTTATCTATAAGTTTAAGACTTTTAAACATCTTAAATGACCTTATGCAAATGCTCCAATAGTTTTGAATGCTCATCTGCATTTAAAAATGAAAATGACCTCTCATTTGGGCACTAGGCTTAAACCTTGCCTAATAGACCTATTGTAACCCTTGTGGTTTAGGTCATACTATTAGGTTTCTCTGATTTCCATTAGATTTAACACATATTTAGTGACCCCATAAGAATTTTTCAATAGGTTATAATTATCATCTCAAGATGGAAGTGACAATGACTCTCATTTTGGCTTCTAGGCCTAACCTTGCCCAAGTAGGCTTACCTACCCTTTTGAGGGTTTAGAACTCCTTGTAATGTTTATCTCTTCTATGAAAGGTTATTCATGTTATTTTATCTATATTTAAACACCACACACCTCTCCTCAAGGTCCAAATAACTTCTGGCCCACCCTTCTATCTTCAATCCCCAAGACTACAAGGTTTGCAACCTAGGGAAGTACCTTTTGTCTGAAACAAAATAGAGGGTACTTCCCTCATTTTTTCAAACCAACTAACCATTTGAGAATGATATTCAAGATTTAAATACCTTATCCATAAATTTTCGGCACTTGGTCAGGTTTTTAGACCCTCCAACTCCCTTAATTTCCAAGATAGACTATGTGCAAGGTTTCCTCATATGGACTCTATGATACCTATCTAGAGCCCTTTCTTTGCTTTATTGGTGTTGTATTAGAATGTATTAATGCTATAAAAACTTTAACCAAGGTGTTTCAATCTATTCCATCACCTTAACTCTTTACATACTCCTTCCCAAGACCTTGACCAATCAAGACTGTGTGCAACCTTCTTGACTGTGTCTCTATTTTCTTCCTTCAAGGATGACCCCTGTAGGTGATCACCTATGTTTGAATCTTAGGAAAGTGTTTGGATATCCTCTCAAGGTGTTTTGGTTACAATATTTCATGATCATACTAATCCAAGTCATGCAATACCTTAAATTGTTTTGATCAGGCTCACTATCTACCTATAGTCAATTATAACTGACTGTGTTAAATCCATTTAGACCCAACTTATAGGTGAAAATCACCTTTTTAGAGCTGTTTACCTTGATATGGGGTCATATGGAACCTTTGATACCACCTCATAGTTCTTTGAGTCATATTTACCATGCATTTTTTGTTAGGATAAAATAAAACATAGATTTATCCCCAAATTGCATACAAGAGAAACTATTAAATGAATCAATCAAACATACAAAAAATAATCATAAACATGCACAAAATAGGAGACACTAAATTTTAAGTGGTTCACCCAAGATGGGCTACATCCACCAAAATTGTCTAGTTTATTATTTTCAATAATATAAGGGAGAAACAAATCCTATAATAAACCCTGTTACACCTCTCTACCTCTTTCTGCCTCCTCTCTGTGTGTAAATTATTTCATCCTTCATCTTAGCCATGTAACAACAGATTTTACGGGAAAAAACACCTAAACATAACCTCTATCATCAGATCTAGAAACTTTTAATCAATGGCCTAGATTGACTATGAAATTATAATTTTACAAGGCAATTTTAATAAAAATTTTGCTACAAAGGTGTTGCCCCCGAACCCCCATTGGGGTGCATAGCCCCAGGACCCCACAAGGGGGTTCCCCCCTTGTAACCCCCCATGCCATCATTGATACAAAGAATGCAATCCAAAATGTAGTTGAAATAACATCATATTTTAACCTCTGATCTTGGAAGACAATTAGGCTCCACACCTAATATTTGCCATGCCAAAACTTAGACAAGTCATCAACTAAGTCATTGTCAGTTGTAGGTGGGTGTTTAGGCTATTTATATGGACTATAAGTGTACATGGGAAGAAAAATATAGTATATACTCCTCCTTTAATGATCTTTATGACATTAATGCTAACTTAAACCATTTGGAACCATTCCTATGTGTTGGCATAGTCTAGAACTATCAACTTGGAGTGCAAGGTCACTTTTGGATCAAAGTCCTGTAGACATCAATGCTTGAGTTTAGTGTATTTATAAGAAAATTTAGGCCTCTTAAAAACTATCATCCCATAGTTATTCTCCCCTCAAAATTTTCAAATTCATAGACCTAAGATATAGATATAGAATTAATATATCCATATGCATCAAAGTTGTTGGTAACCTTGTTAAAAGATGTCTACAAAAGGGCTTGGATCTTTATTTTCTTAGTTTAGGGAAAGTGTTCCTGAATACATAATCCTTGCCTTCAATCATGACTTCCCATTTTTTATACTAGTATAACCTTCCAAATAAGTCTACCATGGTCTTATCATTGTGATAATACCTTAAGGAGGGTGTCACCACATGATTATACCTCTCTATATGGCTCTTAAGTTCTCTATTCAAGCCACCTATAGGTGAGCATTCCACAGTGCAGGTAGTAGATGAAAATTATAGGAAAGTATGAAGTATTTACATGTTTGTGACCATTTCTAAGATTTATCAAGGTTTCCAAATGTACTATTAGTAATCCAAAATACCAAAACACCTACCAAGACTCCCATTCCATTATAACATCATCTCAGGCTCCTGTAGATGCAACTTTCCAATAGTGGATTGTATGAAACTATTGTATATGACTAAAAAAGTCCCCTTTTACATTATTTATAAGGTATAACTTGTTTATTATTGATTAAAATCATTATTAAAACCTTTAAACCATACTTAAATTTCCATGAATACTATACATACCTCCATTATACATGATTCAATCATGGCAGCTAGTGAAAATGGGTGAAGGGGTGACTGTATGGTTTTCATGACTAAAAATCATGGGAATTGCTTTAAATAATGAATTTGAAAGGTAAATGGAATAATTATATCATTATAAACATGTGAAATAACCTAACACAACCCCCTAAAGTCACCATCAAAGCATAAAAGTCTTGAAAATGGTGAAAACCTACTTGTTGCATAGAAAAGTGTTTCCTCCTATAAATTAAGATGATTTACATATCAAAACACCTTGAAATGATAAACCAAATGTGGATATAATTAGGGGATTGATTCAACATCCTTTAGAATCAATCCTAATATCTAGATTGTATATAATCATCCAAAGAAGAGTAAAACCTATAGGGTGCACAGATTAGCAAGCAGAAAAACACAATCAACTTCATGAGGATGGTTCATAAAGCACAAAGCATAATTATTTGAAATATTGTTATGTAAATGAATCTCCATAATTTTTATGTCACCTCCTAAATATGTTTTACTTAGAACCTCTTCTACTGATCATACCAAGCATGAACCTATTGATCACTTCTGCATGTATAAAAGAGCAAGAAAGGAGTTAAATAGTTTTAGGACTTTTTAGCACTTATAAATCATTGAAAACATTGATATTAGTGTGAGTAATATTATGGGATATTCCATGATCTTCTCCCATATGTCACCTTCTCTCATGGGCCATATAAGTGCCAAACTCTTCTCTTTTCCCAAGAAAATTGCTCTTTCTTCTGAAGAACCTACCACTTTGAGTTATAAAAAGTTGAGTAAGGCATAATAGGACACATGTAATGTTAAATCACCCTTATTACACCTTCACACTTCCCTAGGAGTATGTACAACTCTTTTAATGCCCTATTTTTTTCCCTAAAATGACTCAAAATTATATAAGGACTAAAATGACTAATGACCAAGGCTAATATGATATGAAATAACATCAAAATAGATATAGTACACCATTTGACATAATATTAATCCCCTTATAAACCTATAAAGTTAAATTTTTGCCTATAGGAGTCCTAATTTGACCTACAGGGTCAAATTTAGTCAACAAATTGGTGAGTCATAGGGGTAATATGCCTGTTATACTAACTAAACTAGTAGCCTTAGCATTCCATTAGACTTAAGGAGTAATATAAAGTCTAAAACAAAAAAGAATACCTTTGACCATTGACCACAATATTTTATCAAGATAAGACCACTTGACTACCTTAACCACACAAAGTAAAGGACACACAAAAAACAAAGTAAATAAACTAACAAGACACACACACACAGAGGTGCTCAAGGCACTTAGGGGAATAAAAAAACAAACTATTATTAAAAACTAAGCATACCTCTTTTCCAGGATGGAAAGGAAATTTTCTTGAATCTTATTCTTCATGAGATGAGTCATAGTGCCAAGCATGTTTCTCCTTGGATTGGATGCTTTGTAGATCAGACCTATTCATTGACACTTCACTTGATCTGATCTCAAGTAGATCATCCTTAAATATGTCTCTATTTTAAAAATATTCCTCTTGAACTTGTACACATACCTCATATTGCTTCCCACTCTTCATCTCATGATCAACTTATATCTTCTTGGTAGGCATGGCTTCAAGAGGATTGGTTTCTTGTTCCATCCTTCAAGAGATGATGTTTTCCTCCCAAATGATTGAGAGGATGATATCCTATTTTGATTACTTCAAATTTACCATCATCAAATTCATATGCCTCTTGAAGGGACATATTAGAAAGGTTGCATTTTCTTTGCATACTCACTTGAGTGCCAAGGCTGCCTTCACCAACTTTGACTAAATCATAACCTCCTTGAAGAGGAGTATAAATTTCTCTAATGATTGTAAACAAGTCATCCCAATGATGATTAGGAAATTTTTCTTTCCCATCCATGATATCTTGCATAGTGATGGAAGAACCAATGATCATTTCTCCCTCATTTGCAAAAGGAAAACATTCTTCCATATTAACCCAATATAAAGATTAAACACAAAATACCACCTCTTCTTTAGCATTCATAACCTCTTAAGGGATCTCAAGTTACATCTAAACCTCTAAAATAGGAATTTGGTTCTCAAGGGCTACAAGATCTTCAATCTTCTTCTTTGTGATTCCAAGACTAGGCATCTTGAAGTCATGTGACTTATTCTAATGAGGTTGCTAAGGAGCTAGGCTTTATTCAAGCAAGAGTTATGAGTTTTCATCAACCAAATGATCCTCTTTAGTTTCCCATACCATCGGTTCATAAAGGCAAATGGTGATGGGGTGAGGACAAGATGAAATAGATGGTGGAGGTGGCACATAGAACTCAAAATCAGATTGAGAGTGAAATGTAGGGGATTCTTTTAGAATTTCTTGAGGAAGGGGAGGTAGACCTTGGGATAAAATAGTTTGGTTTTCTTCCTTTCATTTTAAAATCACATCATTCACATCTAATTTATCTTGAACACTCTCTTGAGGAAGGTTATATGGGGTGTGTTTATACATAGGATCTCCTTTTGGCTCTAAATCTTCCATCACACCTTGACTTAGCAATTTCATCCTTGATTATAACTCTTCAATTTGCTTGGCTAGGTTATCTTGGAAAAGTATTTCTTGAAGTTAATAGGAAACATCATGAGGATGAGGAGTACAGGAAGGCTGACATAGAAGACAAGAAGTCAAGGAAGGGTGAGAGGTTCTTGCATAGGATCAAGCTCTTTCTCAACTTCACACTCTTAATTAAGGATTTTATCCCCTTTCTATCCCCATGAATCCACTATCTTATTCTAGCATAGGATGTTAGGATTAGGAGTATCTTCTTGAGGTATTGTTTCAGTTTGAGGAGTGGATGAAGTTTTCAATAAACTTGGGATCTCCTTAGACTTAGATTCTCCACCTTGTCTCCGAATTAAAATCTCATATCTAGAGGTTGCTTCTTGAGGTGGGGATGAAATTAGAGAGGGAAATGAGGGATTGAATTCCACTTATTTTTTTTATTATATGGATTTTTTCATTTACATATTAGCTAACTAAATCTAACTATCAATATTTTCTTCAAAAATAAGGTTTTTCTTTTCACCTCTCTCTTCCAACTGATTGGGAAAAAGATGAGTTTGATAAGCTTGATTGGGCTCATGAGTAGGAGTCAAATAGGACTGATAGAAATATTGAGGAGGTTTATATAAAGTATTATAGGTTTTTTAAAGCTTCGTCTCATAAATTTTTAGCCTATTTTCTAAGGATGAAACTAGGCCACTCACATCTAGCATCTCACTTGTGATCCTTCACTAATTGGTTCTCTCAATAGGTTCCCACTCTCTTTTGACTAGCTATAATGCATCTTTAACCTTATTAATAATATTAATAGGAACCTCTTGAACATATACCCTTAAAGTATCAAGATCCAACATGTATTTCTCATATCCCCAAATATTTTGCTTGAAATTGTAAATGGACTAATTAGAGAAGTGACTAGGTTGACTAGGAGCAAGATATGGAGAAGGTTGATTGTAGGGCTGATACACTTCATGAATTGGATGACACACTTCATGTTGGAGTTGGTAAGGATCATTATAGAGATGATAGGGTATGCCATAGGCTTGATACACCTCACCAACTTGTGCAAAACAAAACTCAACACCAAAGTCAGCCATGAAACTTCATTAGGAAGCAAGAACACAAGGAATGATTATTAACAATCTTCAAAAAGAATACTTGGGTTTCTTGACCAGTTGATGTAATCTTGGATTAATTATTTATGCTTAGATAAATGCCTCCAAAGGCTAATGTGATTGAATAAAACACCAAAAATATTTTAACTTCTTGGACTAAGAGTCCCATCAAGCATGCTAAAAACTATTGTCACTTGGATTTGCACCCTTTAAGGAAATGTCTCATCTCTCCTCATCCAATTGGAATAATTGAAACAACTCTAAGATTTTGGGTAGCCTAAGGATGATTTGAATCTCTATATAGGGATATCTCCCTTGATGTTCCACTTTAGATCACTACTACACCTAAAATTTGTGAGGGAAAAGGGAGAGAGAAAATTGAAAGAAAACTATACTAAGGGAGGTGATACACCAAATTTATTGATGACTACCAACTAGATACATGTTACACATGAAACCAAGAGACTAACCAAACATACACTTCTCCAATCTATATTTTCTCACATCAATATTACATTATGAGGTTAAGGATGAATGTTTAGGATAGGAGGACTAGACAAGAGGCCTTAAATGGCACTAGCAAATAGACTAACTCACTTAACCTTGAAACTTCTTAGAACACTTCACATTCCCTAAAATAATAATCTTTCCAATTTCAAATAGATGAGAGAATGAAACAACATGCTAAGAAAACAAGAGTTATCACTTAAGCAAAATCAATAATCCAAGTAAGCATACTATGAACAATTATGGAAGAGGTAAAAATTAGTATTCAAATTGATCAAATGGTATGCAAATGAGTAGGTATTCACCATTCTCAAGTGGAGCATGAGTTACAAAGGCCAAAATGGATAGTTATTTTAAACTTGAGAGAGAGAGAGAAGAGAGAATTCCAAAGGTAATAAGGACACATGTCATGCTAATATAAGGAGTTACATGTTCATGAGAAAAGAGTGTGAAATTAACCATGCAATATTAGAAGGAAAAAATGGCCTTACAAATCATAAAACTCTTACAAAGTGGCATGAAAGTTCTCATTCTAGCTAAAAAAACTACCTTCACTATTCACCTCTTTTTAAACATCCCAAAACTAACTAGGGGTAGGTATGATGATTGGAATGAGATGGAAGGCTTACAGACATGCCTCTCCATGCATTTGTTTCATTCATGGTCATTTGAAATCATCTAGGAATGAGCCATCACCATTTGTAGTCTAATAAAAATCCTCTTCCACACACCTTGCATACTTGGCTTTCAAAAAGCATCATTTTTTCATGAAAATTCATATAAGGTAGCAGATGACATTGTCAAGACTCTCCATGGCCTTAGAGGCATCAGGCACACCTTAAAATCAAGCCACTTGAAGCTTTTTACCCTTCTCACAAGCTTGGTCATTGTGTTAGTTTTGACTAGTTGAGATGAAGCATTTGGTTAATGTACATAGGAGTTGTCCCAAGGCATGAAATTTATATGGGGATTTATATTAAGTCCTAAGCTTTCCTTCCATGTGATTGGCATCTCCTGTAACCTCTTGGAACCTACACAATACATAAAATCACAAAAATTACCCTATTTTGTATCTTGTCTGTATAATTATGTATAGCTCATCCTAATGGGGATTAGATTAAGAGAGTCTTATAAAACTTCCAATCATCATCCTAGGTAAACTATGATATTAGAGTAGCTTTCCATCTCTATTTCCTCAAACTAGTCACTCTAAGGGTTTAGGCCTATTTTACCTCTTAAGCTTTGTTCATAAATTTGGGACATTAAAATTGCAAAAAAAATCCACAATAACTTTGTTTAGGACCTCTACTAACACCTCTAAATGTATTTCCCCTCCATGTAAAGTCTCATGAAATATGTGAGCACTTCAACTTGGCCTAACGAGTTCTTTTCTCCAATTTGTATATGATTGAGTTAGTTTTGAGTTAAAAAATTGATTATTTTTTCTTTTTATACAATTTTGAAATTTTTACACATCTAAAATTACCTTATACACATGCTCTAATAGGTTTCAATTCAGAAATGAAAATGACCTGTCATTTGGGCAATAGGATTGAACCTTGCCTAATAGGCCTATTGTAACCCCTATGGTCTAGGTCATCCTATTGGATTTATCTACATTCCAACATCTTTAGTTACCCCATAAACATGTTTAAATAGGTTATAATGATATTCTCAATATGGAAGTGATAATGACTCTCCTTTTAGCTTATAGGCCTAACCTAGCCCAAGTAGGCTTACCTACACTTTTGAGGGTTTGGACATTCCTATAAGGTTCATCTCTTATGTGTAAGTTTATTCATGTTTTTTTAGGTATGATTCAATTCCACACACCTCTATTAAATATCCAAACAACTTCTATCCCACCCTTATATCTTCAATCCCCAAGACTGTAGGGTTTGCAACCTAGGGAAGTACCCTCTCTCTGAGATAAAATAGAGGGTAATTTCCCTATTTGTTTAGAAAAAATAACAATTTGAGCATATTTTTTAAGTTTTTAATACATTATCCATAAATTTTAAACCCTTATTTAGGTTACTAGAACCTCCAACTTCCTCAATTTCCAAGATAGATTGTGCAAAGGTAGAATATGAGTAAGGTTTCCTCATATGGATTTGTGATACCTATCTAGATCCATTTATTTGATTTATTGGTGTTGTATTATAATGTATTAATTATATAAAAACTTTATACAATGTGTTTAAATCTATTCCATCACCTTAAATCTTTACATACTCCTTCCCAAGACCTTGCCCAGTCAAGATTGTGTGCAACCTTCTTGACTGTGTCTCTATTTTCTTCCTTTAAGGATGAACCCTGTAGGTGATTACCCATGTTTGAATCTTGGGTAAGTGTATGTAAATCCTCTCAAGGTGTTTCTCATTACAATAATTCATGCTCCTAATAATCCAATTCATGTCATACCTTCAACTATTTTGATCAGTCTCACTATCTACCTACACTCAATTATAACAGACTATGTTGAAGCCATTTAGATCCTGCTTGTAGGTACAAATCACCTTTTTGGATTTACTTAACTTGATATGGGGTCCTATTCAACCTTTAATACCAAATCATAGCTATTTTAGTCATCTATACCATGCATTTTCCATGATAAAACTTAGACAAGTCATCAACTAAGTCACTGTCAATTGTAGGTGGGTGTTTAGGCTATTTATACAGAATGTAGGTGTGCATGGGAAGAAAAATATAGTATATCCTCCTTTAATGATATTTATGCCATGAATTCTCACTTGAACCATTTGTAACAATTCCCATATGTTGGCATGGTCTATGACTATCAACTTGGATGCAAGGTCACTTTTGGATCAAAGTCCTGTAGAAATCAATTCCTGAGTTTAGTGTCTTTGTAAGCAACTTTATGCCTCTCAACAACTATCTTCCCCTAGTCATTCTCCTCTAAAACTTTGAAAATTTATAGATATAATGTAGGTATATATAATTAATATATCTAGATGCATCAAATATATTGGTAACCTTGTTTCAAGATGTCTACAAAAGGGTTTGGATATTTGTTTTCTCAATTTAGGGAAAGTGTCCCTGAATACATAGTCCTTGCCTTTGATCATGACTTCCAATTTTGTCTGCCAATATAACATTAAAAATAAGTTTACCATGGTATTCTCTTCATTATAATACCTTAATCATGGTGTCACCATATGTTTTTACCTCTATATATGGTTCTTAAGCTCTCTATTTAGGCCACCTGTAGGTGAGCATTCCACAGTGCATGCAATAGATGAAATTTATAGGCAAGTATGAAAGATTTAAAAGCTTATGACCAATTATAATCTTTCTCAAGGTTTAAAAATTTACTATTAGTGTCTAAAATATTTAAACACCTACCAAGGCTCCCATTCCATTATGATGTCATCTCGGGCTCTGTAGATGTACTTTCCAATGGTAGTCTGTATGAAACTATTGTGTATGACTGCAATAGTCCCCTTTTACATTATTTAGAAGGTATAACTTGTTTGTTATTTATTAATATCATTATTAACACCTTGAAACCATATTTAAATCTCCATGAATGCTATATATACCTCCATTATATGTGATTCAATCATGGTAACAAGTGAAAATGGGAGAATAGGTGACTCTATGGTGTTCATAACTATAAATCATGGGAATTTATTTGATGAATGAATTTTAAAGGTAAATGGAATAATGATATAACTATAAACATGTAAATTATCCTAACACAATCCCCTGAAGTCACCATCAAAGCATGAAAGTCTTGAAAATGGTGGAAACCTACCTGTTGCATAGAAAAGTGCTTCCTCTTACAACTTAAGTTGATTTTCATATCAAAACATCTTAAAATTATAAACCAAACATGGATATAATTATATTATGGATTAAACATCCTCTCTAATCAATCCTAATATCTAGATTGTACATAATCATCCAAATAAGAGCAAAACTTATTGGGTTCATAGATTAGCAAGCATAAAAATATCGTCAACTTCATGAGGAAGGTTCATAAATCACAAGCCACCATTATTTGAAATATTTTTATATAAATTAATCTATATATTTTTTATTTCACCTCCCAAAGGCATTTTACCTAGAACCTCTTCTACTAACCATAGCATGTCTAGAAGAGCAAGAAAGGAGTAGAATGGTTTTGGTACTTTTTATAACTTATAAATAATTTAAAACACTAATTTAGTGTGATTAATATGAATTTACATTCTATGAGCTTCTCCCATGTGTCACCTTCTCCCATGGGTTGTACAAGTGCCAAACTCTTTTCTTTCCTAAGAAAACTACTTTGTCTTCTAAAGAACCTACCACTTCCAATTATGAATAGTTTATTAAGGCATAATAGGACACATTTCAATGAAATCACACTTATTACACCTTAACACTTCCCTAAGAAGCTTTTAAACTCTTTTAATTCCCTATTTTGACCCCAAAATGACTCAAAATTATATAAAGACTAAAATAACTAATGACCAAGGCTAATATGATATGGAATAACATAAAAAGACATATATTACACCCTATGACATAATATTAAACCCTCTATAAACCTATAAATTCAAATTTTTACCTATAGGGGTCCCAATTTGACATGCAGGGTCAAATTTGGTAAAAAGTAACAACTACTTCATAATTAATCACTATTATGTTGTCTTTTTGTAAAACCATTATAGTGTTGCATGGAACTATGTTGAAATTTTTATATTATTTTGGAATCACATAAGAGGATTTAGGATTTCATAGTATACCCATGCGTTATTTGTATGATGATGAATTTTTTGGTGAAGACAACATATGTCACATAACAAAGATGTTATGTCATGATTTGATCGAAGGATCAGATCCTCCTAGATCACTTACCCCTTCTTAAAGATAAATGGTCCTAATTTTGTGTTTTTTTGGTACAAAATGTATAAGGAGTTTGACAACCTAAACCTCTATAAATTATTTTCCATATGAAGGTACTTGACTTGCTTTGATGATCTAAAATATATTGATCTCTTGTTAACTTGTTTGTTTGATCCCAACATCAATTACTTGATTTTATTATGATGTTGTGTTGTATTCAAGATTAACATTTGATTTATAAAGTGTATTTAAAACATATAAAGTGTATAAAATATATAAAATAATGGCATAATATTTTTCATTAAAGACTACTTGCAAACAAGGTAGTCAGGAATATTAAACTCAAATGCTTTATCTTATACTTGCTTAGTGAAGGTGTATGAGTCTTACCAAATTTGGAAAATATTTTAGTAATGTCATATTATTGTTACCTTATATAAAACAATCCATACTTGATTACCATCCTAAAATGTGTGTGGCGTTTAGTGATCATAGTGTTTCTTGTACTTAGCATTTGTGTGTTGCATAAAAATCTACACTTGTTAAATGTGTTGAATGTGTTCAATTAACTTATTAGGTTTTATAGCTTCTTTTTGGTTTAGTTATTTCCTAATATTGACGGTGTTATAGGATAAGATACAATAATGGTTGTCAAATTTTAGAAACCCTAGCAAGCCTAAAAATGGTTGTATGTAGTATATTTTTGCAAATCTCTATTTTAGTTATATTGAACAAAAGGAATTCTTTCATCCCATGTGTGTTGCTTCATTCATTTTACATTATTAAAAGATGCATGATCATCTTATTTACCATATTTTTTCTATCCATTAGTCTGAGTATGGTATGTATACATATTCAAAAAAAAATCTAACATAGACCAAATTTCTTTCTATAAAATTTTCAAGAGTATTGTATCTCTATCAACTCTATCAAAGTTAATAGTTTTTGGTATCCCAAAGTGGATCAAGTCATGTTAAAAATACAATAGAGTTTTTTAAAGAGCTGAGATTTCTTTCTTACTAGCAAAAATAATTTTAATATTTGATAATATTTCAACTATTACATAAACATAATCATTACCATGCTTGTTAGTAGGGTAGCCTAAGATAAAATTAATGGAAATGGATTCTCGCGATCTCATTGGAATAGATAAATGTATGTATATACCTTAATTTTGTATTGATTGGTTTGTAAATTTCACATATGGTACAATACCTTGTGTATTTAATAACATTTGACCTGAGGTATGGCCAAAAGAAGTGTTTTTATAACATTATAAGGTATTTCCCACTCCAAAGTGTCCTCAAGGGTCATTTCCACTCTAAATTTTCTTATAAAAATTTAAAAATTGGCTTACCATATTATTTTATGTCTCTTTTTTTTATGTGGTGTACATAAGCACCCAAGGTGATATATGAGTGCATCATGTACATAAAATTTTGAAACTAAAGTGTTGAAATGAAATTTTTGATAGATATCTTCAAATTCTGTGTCAGATGGATAAAATTTTGACAAATTTTTTTTTTTCATGTCCACATGTGTGAATCATAGTGAGGATAGTTTGAATTTAAGTTCAAGTCAAAAAAAATTATTAGATTAACACTTCCATTCTTATGCCTAATTTTTAAATGGAATTATTGAAGATAAAAAGACAATTTCTAATTTCACTCTTGTTGTAAATTTTTTTGAGTCTACAATAATTGAAGAGGTTTATGATTTAAGGGGATCATAATCTCCTTTCTCAAAATGCATTACTTTCAATGTGCACATGCCTAGATAATTTCATATTTAGAAATTAATTTTTCATTATGGTAAGTAACTGGGTGACCATATCGAGTGAGGACTTTTCCAATTGCATAATCAAATCAATCATTCTTTATTTTATATTGTTGAATATAAAGTAGCATAAGTACTAGCACATAACAAATTCTAAATTTCAATTATTCAAATGCTTTATGTTGTGTGGATTACTAGATGAAGCTTAATTTAGCACCACCTTTTATAACCTATTTTAGAGGCCAAGTCACATGAGATAAACTAGGTATAAATCTCTTGTAGAAATTTTATAATCCCAAGAAGCTATGAAGCTTTGTGATATTATGTGGCATAGGTCATTCATGGATGATTTGAATCATGGTTAGGTCCATATAAACTCCTTTTGTGTCTCCAATTATCTTATATATTTTATCTCATCATGGAAAATGTAAATTTCTCCATGTTAACATATAAGTTGTGTTGTTGCAAAGTGTGAAACACTTTTTTAGTATGGCACAGATTTCCATCCCATGTTTTGCTAAATATTATCATGTCATCAAGGTATACTATAAAAAATGAATTAGTGTAAGGCCTGAGGATGTCATTCATCATCCACATGAATGTCTTAAGTGCATTAATTAAGCTGAAAGGCATAATAAACCACTAAAATAAACCTTTCTTTAATTTAAAGGTTATTATATATATATATATATATATATGTATGTATGTATGTACAAAAATAATTTTATGATGCCCAAACATAAAATCTATTTTTGTGAAGAATTTATCACCATGGAGTTGGTCTAGTATGTCCTCTATTCTTGGAAGAGGATAGAGGTCCTTTATTGTAATCATTGAGATAATTGTACTAAATGCATGATCGTAAAGTGTGAAATACTTGTGAAACTTTTTATGATGCAATAAAGTGTGAAACTCTTTATGATTTCATAAAGTGTGAAACACTTGTTCGATATGGTGTATATATTCATCCCTTGTTTTGCTAAAGATTAGGATGTCATCAAAGTAGACTAAAATAAATCAAGTAGTGTAAGGCCTCAGGATGTATTTAATCATCTTCATGAATGTATTGGTTGAATTAGTTTATCTTGAAGGCATAAAAATCCACTCAAACAATTCTTCCTTTGATTTAAAGGTTGTTTTCTACACATATGTAAGTTTAACAAAAATATAATGATACCCAAACATAGGATCAATTTGGGTTAATAATTTGGCACCATGGATTTGGTCCAAATGTCCTCTATTATTGGAATAAGATAGTGGCTCTTCATCATGATCTTATTGAGAGCTATGTAATTGATGCACAACCTCCATTTGCCATGCTTATTTGGTGCAAGCACAATTGAGTTGTCACAAGGAAATGAATTGGGTCTAACGTGTCATTTATCCATGAATTATTAGATCTATCATTTGATCTCTTCATTCTCTATAAATGGTCTATGGTATAAACAAGCATTAGGTAGAGGTAGTCATTGTATTAAATTAATAGTTTGCTTTACTGCATAGTATGTAGGCACTTGTTTTGGTGATTGAAATATATCCTTGTATTTTCCCATCACATTGTTTAATTTTTATGTGTTTTGCTATTTTTGAACGAATTATGATATGAATTTTTATACAAGTATGTTCTTAAGTTTAGGTTTCATCATCAAGAGTACAATTTGTTTACTAGAACTGACTAGCTTCATGCATTAGTTAGAACTAATGATTAAAATCTTAGGAATTTCTTTTGATATGTGGTATCTCATATTACCAACATCTTTGAAAAAATTTATATAAGTATCTTTATATACTATATTTTAGTGGTAAATATATGGTTGAACAAGTAAAACATTGCATACCTCTAATGGCACAATGTCATAAAGGATTACATCTTTAAAAGACTTCATTTTTTACACTAGGTGACATTGTTGAGTGATGCATTTCTCAAATCCCACATTAAACCATCCAATTGAGTATGGTAGTAGGTGATGGGTTAGTGGAAAGTTTAATTATTGAACTACTTTAAGACAAAGTATAATTTTTTGACACCCATTTTCAATTGTGAAGTGTACAGGTTGACCATTAATCCATAATTAAGAATGAAACAATCTTTATACCTCCTCTAAATTTGTATTTGATGAAGAAGTGATGTTTGTGCTACCTATCATAACATTAATCTATTAATCCATGTCTTCTTATACTTTTTTAGTGTTGCAATGTGAGTAGCTATTACCTCAAGCTATGTAACTAGTGTTTTTATATAACAACACTCCTCATTGGAACAATTGTTGAAGTCATGAATTGAACATCACTTTTCATTCATGAATTGATTATTTTGATGATTTTATAGTGTGTTATTCTAAGAATGGTACAACTGAGAAAACTTGATGTATTGGTCATCACAATTTTTAATAGGATAATAGGTTGATTTGAGTTCTTTTAAAAAACCATCCCAGGTATCTATGTATGTGTTTAAGTTAGCAAATTCACATGGTTAACATGTAGTGTAGTAGTTATCTCACCATTTATTTATGGATAAAAAAATATAAAAGATAAAATGTAATCCTTTCTTGGTAAAATAGATGATTTACTACATAGTATGAACATATTAGATTAATCTAGTTATCGATGGTGTAGTAACATAAATCTAGTCACAAATACTTGATCATGTTAGTTTTACCCATTTTTATCCTTAATTAACTTGTGATATTAATTACTACCTATTTTTCCATTTCACCTTATCCTAAGCACATAGGAGGTCCTATTTATTTTACAAACCATCATCTATCACCTACATAAACATTTTGATTACTTAAAATTCCCTTAAGAATCTATATGGCCAAACCCAAATCTAAATATATGCATGTTTCCCTATGGGGCAACAATACCCAATAAGGATAATAATGGGAGGAATTCCTTTCCCTATGGGATGTTGTTGTCTTAAGCCCTCAAATGGTTATTTTTTTTAAATTAAAGCCTCCCTGAGCTTGTCTTCTATGTTTTTAAGCTTCTTAGAATGTCATTACCGATTTTGAATTATTATAAAGGCACACTCAAATCACTTATTATTTCACTTGCCAATTTCAATACAAAAGCACATTTACACTATTTCACATTGTGCAAAAGTTCCCTATTCTTCCCAATTAATATTCTAAGCATTTCAAATAGTCCTCAGCTTACAAGCCTATTTTATTTATCCCTAATAAAATCATGATAAATTATTCAAAATGATTATAGATGCATTCATATAGTCAATGGAGCATAATTTCAAAATGCACTCTAGGTGGGAGAACTACATGGGTTCGATTTCCCTCCTTGGAGTATTGGATACATAGGAAGTTTTAATCATCATGGAGGTTTGGGGTTAGCTCAAACCAGTTACACTCCACATTTTTCTATTTTCACATCTTTCAATAATGTCAAGCCCTATTAGGGCTTCAACCTTTCAAAACACATTTGTAGGTCTTATGGACACCTTCAAAGGTTAAATCAGTGCATACAGACCTTATTCCAACTGTCACAAGTGATTATGCCTTGATTTTTAGTTATCTACAAAAATACATAATCACCCAATAGGTACAGTAGTGGGAGGTGATCATGTCCTTATTTATCATTCTTGTGCTTGCACAATCTTAGATCCAACTTCTAGGAATGTGCAGATATAGTCATTATTTTCCTATTGTTGCTTTCTTTTAGTCAACACAATAAAAAATCAAACACTAATATCTAATTTCGTCTTTCATTTGCGTAGTTATCCTTCTTTCAATAAATTTCATCTTATCAAATTTAGCCATTTACTCTCATTATTCTTATTGAAATGTCATTTATAACATTCTAATTTATTCTATTCATTTTTTCTTAATTAGGATTCATTCACCTATTAATCCAAATTTTAATAAACATATTAGTGACCCTATTTATTTATTGAGAATTGAAAACACTAAATTTTACTTAGGGTTCTAACTTTCTAGGGTTTAAAAAAATGTGTCCTAGGGTTTAGATAAATTATGGAATATTCTACACTAAAATAATTTCCTTTCAACTTTGGATCTAAATTTAACATTAAAATAATTTGTTTTCCACCTCAAATATAATTGGTGACACTGAAAAACATCTTATTTTAAACTTGGATCTAATATCTAACACTAAAATTATCTTCTTTTGACCTTGAATTTCATAATAATTTACTAATCTCTATACATTAAAAAATCTATTTTTTTTCTAACATTTTTTATTTTCAATTCTTTGTAATATCTTTGTCATGAATGATATAGATATGTTTGATGACTATGATAGGATAACTATCCAACTTTCTACACAAGTTAATGCAAAGTTTTATTAAATCAAGTATAACATGGGACCAAGAGTGTTCATATATTTCAAACTCTATATTTTTTGCTTTACACCCTCTTGATGGAACTATTATGACCATATAAAGTAATAAGACTCATTCATTTAATAACAAGAATTTTGACCCTGTTGATACAAAATAATTTTATGAATACCTTAACATCCATCTTTATGATATTGATTCTTTGTTATTTTTAGCCTAGAAATAAAAACCAAAAACATGACCATGTTAATACATCTCAAAAACCAAATAATGTTTTTGAACAACCTCTTGTTAATCCTACCACAAATTTTGTTACTACTAATGTTGATGTCTTTATTCCATCTAAACCTTTAGGCTTCGGGGAAACACAAAGTTTACACATATATTTATGCCTATGCCTAACCAAGTAATTCATCTAAATACTTTGATAACTACACATACTACATCACCTATCTTATATATTGCATAATCCCTTGAGAAAATTGTTATATTTTTATAAGCGACGGTGTTGTAATTAGATTAAGGTATCCCAAAATCTAGTGAATCATTGGATTCCATTAGCATCTGCTATTGCATCATACCCTTTAGCAATAGGACTTGTAGCTTCTAAGCTTCCACTATATGAAGTTAAAGGAGATCCAGAACAACATCTCAAATATTTTCATGCAACATGTTTGGATTATACCTTAATGAAAAAAAATTAACCATGTTATTTCTAAGAAGCTTAAAATATTACTCCATGTGTTTTTTTATGATCTACATATTCAATCTATCAAAGTATTTAATATATTAGTAGAGATTCCTATAAATACTAATCATAACATGTTAATTATTTTTTGTGATTGTAGTTATAGGTTTGGAATATTCAAAAAATATTAAATAAATTAAATTTAGTATTACTCAATGTATATTTAGTTAGATACAGTTGATTATCCAAGATCATACATCTTTGTTATATCAACTACATAGATTTGAACATAACAAGGAAATTTATGCACACTAAACAACACAAAAACTTTCAATGGAACCAAGAAATTATCTCTATATTATTATCTCTCAAAATCATAATTATTCTTTCTTTACAATAAAGTATTTATAGAGATTCAAGGAGGATCTATCGCTTCACATTATTAACCTTTCACTTCCATATTTAAGGAGTATTTTCATCATCTATAATCTTTTGATATTCAATCACATGTTTAATTACATATAAAATATTATAAATCATATAATTATCACTTATTCAAAACTCTGTTATTTTACACTTTGTAATCTGATACCCACATTTTCTTGGATTTAAACAGTTGTCTCTTCCCAAGACAAAGTCACAGTAAGTGTGTTGAAGTCTGAAGCTAGTGGAGTTACCTCCTCTGAGTTGAGGGGTTGGTCAAAATAAATTATTGTTGTTATCGCTCAAAGTGTCGTTTGTCAATTTTCACCTCTTACGCACTACTTATTTTCCCATTCAGATTTTTAACTAAGTAACATACCAATCTACCAATCTTTATAGGTTTTTAATAAATTGTGGTAATCATGAGGTCATCCTTTATAGGTTTTCAACCTTGTTGGCCCTACTCCCAAAGCTTATGACCTTCCCAAAGATTTATAATCTACAAAAAAATCATGTGTAGTACCTTGGTAATAAGGTGGAGTCATAGACTAAAAATATAGAATTGACTAAGCCTATGATGATTGAGAGGCTACTGGAACCATTTTTAAATATGTTATTCCTATGGGGTTATATGTTGGAGGAATTTTTTGGTATGCTTGAGTTGTTTTCCTTGCTCACAAGACATGTATGACCTGGTGATGTAGGTGCATCTATATAGTTGATTCAATTTTACTTGTTATTTTCTTGTAATATTCTAAGATCTCATGCCTGATCAATAAGAATCCTTTTCTAGGCTTCACTTGTCATTTCTAGATCAATTAGAGGTATTTCTAGGTTTCCCCCAAAACTAAAAATTCAAAATTTTGAATTTGTTATTAAGAGTATTGAAGGTTTTGGTGTATTTTGAAGGTATTAATCCTTTAGTCAGAGTTATTAAGGGTCTAAATATATATATTAGGTGTCCTTCAACCATTAACTAACTATAACCCTATCTTAAACCCAATCAAGATATGTGCATCATAGGATGATGGACAAATTAGGCATGATTGATAAGTCTTAAGCTTGTTGAGAGATACTTGTTGCATAAAAAAATAAAAGCCTAAGATTAGGAATCAAGTTAAAAATTGATAATATTCAAACCATGAATTAAATTAACCCAAGAAACATAAGAATACAAGGAGAAAGATAAAAAATAGTAGGTTGTTGTATATAGTTGATGATAGTCTCTAGGGTTTTTGTATTAGTTTCAAGAATATATTAATAAATTGAGGATTGTTATGATTTTGTATCCACTATAAAATGTTATATGCATGTGATTGAACATTTTTTGATGTTCCTTAAAAAAATTTAGCACTCTTATTGATGGTTCTTAAGTTTCAAAGTCTAAAAACATAGTCTTTAAGGTTACAGTCCAAGAAATAAGACATTTTATTCATGTTTTTAAGATTGTTCTAAAGTCTTAAATTTATATGTAAGAGTGGGTATTGGTGGGTAATACCTTATCCAAGTAAAATATTTGAAAAAATATCTATAAAATTAAAATTATCCATTTTTTAATGTTCTCAACCTATACACAGGCATATTAGGGTTTTGAGCACAAATATCACTATATATAAAAATCTAATTGTTTAAAAATTATGAAAGTTTTAGGAATGGTATAATATAATTTTTATGAATTTTTAAAATTTATTTCATATATTTTATAGTCCTATACAACAATATAATGATAAAACCCATAAATTAGACATACACGCAAGGTTCAAAAACATCAGTCACTAAATCTTCAATATCTTGAAAACAAATTATCCAATCTACATGAAATTCTTTACCAATGTAAAATACGATGTCTTGGAGGATTTGGAAATGGTTTCACTTATTTTTTACACATGTATATAAATTTATTCCCAAAACATAGTTATCAGGTCTGTAGATGAGGGTTAATTTTAGAGCACTGAAATAAGCCCATGTCTTGCAAATGATTAAGTCAAATGGTATGAAAATAGGTATAAATATGTAGGAGGATTATTTTGAATTTATTAAATTATTCTCAAAGTTTTAATCCATCATAAAATAAATTTATTAAATTTTCCCAATCTATATGCTTAATTATTAAGACCTAGGAAAAGCATGTTTATAATTTTCTAACAAAAATTGATATGGAGAAGCGTACACAAGTGTTTCTTGGGTTGGGAAACATTGGTATGGGTATAATAAAACTTTGGAATCTCAAAGTGTATTATTAAATTGAATTAACCACTTCAGGAATTATAAAATGATGATGAGGGTGATAGAAGAGCAACCCAAGGAAGAAACTAAAGAAGCAATCAAACCTCAATATTTTAATTCTAAAAATATGCCTAAATGTGTGATTTAAGGTATATAGGTTATAGAGAATCATTCCAAATTTGAGGCCTAAAAACCTTAAAATATTAATAAATAAAAGTTGGTAATGAGCCACAAAGAGATGGTTACAAATGTAAAACATGAGAAATAAAAGAAAAGAACAATTCTTAGGCAAGAAGATAAAATCAAAAATGAGAAGATGAAGAAAGAGACAATATTAAGTAAATTAAATAAAAAAAGATGAATAACATGAAAAATATTCCCAACAACATTGCAAAAAAATTGAAAAGTAGGTAATATAGAAGAAATATGAATAAGTCTATGTACAAAGAGAAACAAGTGGAGTTATAGGCATATATAGAACAAAATTCATGAATAAGCCATGTATAGAACTATGCAAGAAGATGAAAAGAAATGTGGTTAATCAAGGCAAAATAAGGAAAGGAGGAGAATGATCAAAATATCCATGAAGAAATTAATTAGGAGAATAAATCAGGTTTGATGATGGACAATATCAATCTAAGAATAGATTAAAGAGGGAATAAACTCAGATTAGAAATGAATGAACAAGAAGAATCAAGTTACATGAAGAGTGAACTACAAAGTAAAGGTAAGTATTACATTTATTTGGATAGTGATTTTATATCAAATGTTTTTGAGAGCATGCATGAGGAAAATAATGAGGAAGTTCTACAAGAAACATTATGTCCCTATGAACTTGAGTTGAGTAAGATGATAGTAGTTTAATGTGAGGAAAGAGTCATGATAAGAATCAACATAAAGAAGTAGAATATCATTCCAAAAAATATCAATAAGGAAGCATGGTATATTGCATAATAGAATTTAAAGGATAAAAGTATAAGGTGAAAATTACATAAGTGAATGAAGTTCATACCCCAACATTAAAGGTAGTCCAAATATAAGAAGGATACAAAAAGAATGAAAGAGGAACACTTGTGAGTGGATACTTGAAAAATGAGCTTAAAGAGGTTTTGGTAAGTTTTCAAGTTATAAATTAGTTCTTTGGTGAAGCTAAAAAGATAATTATTATCAAATAATATTTCAAGTTGGTATCAATACATAGTTAGATGAATGTACATATGAAGATAATTCAAGTTTATATCAAACCTTATCCATTCTAAGAAGGGCATGGGATCCAAGAGTGTATAAGCCAAAAGGTTTGAGAAAATAAGAAAGGAAGATAACTGAAGGGAACAATAAGATACATTAGAATCAATTACAATTGATAATGATAGGTACAAGAGCAATAATAAAGACCTCATGAGTAGGATCTCATGAATAATTTTTACTCTTTGAGAGTCTAATGTAGGTGCATTTATATATTTGATTCAAAATGTCTTGTTATGGTCTTATAATAGTCTAAGAGGTTATGTCTGATTAATAATAAGCCTTGTCCAACCTTCACTTTTCATTTCTAAGTCAATTAGAGGTATTCCTAGGCTTTTCATCAAAATTAGAAATTCAAAATTTTGAATTTATTATGAAGAGTCTTGAAGGTTTTGGTGTAGTGAAGGTCTTAATCCTTTGGTAAGGGGTCTTAAGGGTCTAAATATATATAGTATGTGTCCTTAAACCATTAACTCACCATAAACCTATCTTAAACCCAATCAAGCTATGTGAAACATATAATGATGAATAAATTAGGCATGATTGATAAGTTTTAAGGTTATTGAGAGATACTTGTTGCTTAAAACAAGAAAAGCCTAAGATTAGGTATCAAGTAACAAATTGATAAGCTTTGAACCATGAAGGAATGATCTCAATAAATGTAAGAAGACTAAAAGGAATGAAAATCATATTGTTCCAAGCCAAAAATATATATGGTGTTATTAAAACATCACATTCATAAAAATAACGTTTTGAAAATAATTTGATAGCATATGTTTACAAATATATATGAAAAATAAAAGATTATCAATTTCATATATTATATCTACAAAGCTTGTCAAATAAAATGAATATTCCTTTTAATATAGGCTAAGAAGATTAATCTTAACTAATAAATCAATTTAAGTGATCAATCATAACTAAGAGATCAAACTAACAAATCAAACCTAAGACTAAGAAATAACTATCCCTGAAGGATAGAAACAACTAGAAAATATCCCCATACTATCTATGAAATAAATATGTAATATCTCATAATATCTAAAATAAGATAAATAAAATATCCACACATAAGTGTATGGAAATAATGAAATAAAACAAAAAATAAATCACCTAGGTGAATGTGAGCTAATGCAAATCTAACACCCTCCTCAGGTGAAGCAAGGGAAAAAATATGAAGTGGCATATACATAGTATGAGTCCCAATAACAAGGCCTGATCAAGTACTCATGTACAATATAATTATGAATAAATGAATAAATAATATTTCCTCACAATACCCCCTAAGGAAAACTTATGAAATCCCAAGTATGCCACGTAATTCAAGGTAACAAGGTGATGTAAAAGGATTTGTAAAGATGTTGACAACCTACTATTGAGTCAAAATGTACTCTAAGCAAAGAAATCCATCCTAAATGTGATAATGAATGAATTGCATTTTAATCTCAATATGTTTGGTCCACTAGTGCTCAAAAGGATTACAATAAATGGGAATTTCACTTTGGTTGTCACACTAAAATATAGTAGGTGAATCTTACATGAATCCAAACTCTATCAATAACTGATAAAACCAAATAATATATTGAGTCACTCTGATTGTTTCCCTGTACTCTACCTTTGTAGATAAAATTAAAATAGCCTATTACTTCTTATAAACCCAAGAAATTGGAGAAGAACCAAGATAAAAAAGGTAGCCATAAGTGGAATGCCTATCATCAATATAACCTACCCAATTTGAATTATTATATCCAACCAAATATAACCTCTAGTTTAATGTAATCTAAAGTGGGAAGTTCCCTACAGATATCATAAAATATTTTTGGTAGCCTATCAGTGACTGTCATGAGGAGTATGTGTAAACTGAGATGTAATTCTAACTATAAAATAAATAGCAGGGAAAGTATGGGTCAAGTACATGATACTTCCAACCAACTTCCTATACAATGTAGGGTCACAAAGAAGAGTAGTGCGTGTGTAAGTAAGATTAACCCTAGACTGAAAAGGAGAGGGACTTGACTTTCGATCATCCATGCTAAAATGTTGAAGATGATTAAGGGTGCACTTCTGCTAACTCAAATGAATCCTTGAATCGATTGATAAATATACAAACCAAGGAAAGAGTGCAAAATATCAAGATCTATCATATCTAATTGTGCTAAAATATCCTATTGAATAGCTTGAATTTGAGAATAACTACCTATAAGAATCATATCATCAACATACAAAACTAGTATAACAATCTCTTCTCCAATAAAGCTAGAAGATAGAATAAAAGAATCCATTTTCTCATACTAGGCTTAAAGATCCTATTTGTGACCATAAAGAGACCTTCATAGTCAAAAGATAAGAGAAGAATAATGAATAAACCCAATAGGTTACTCTACGTATATTTCCTCATGTAAATCTCTATAGAAGGCACTCTTTACGTACAATTGGTACATTGGCCAACCCTATGATGCAACAAGAGAAAGTACAAGGCACATAAAATATATATTGAAAACAAAGGTAAAATTCTCATATTAATCAATACCTTTATCTTGTGATAAATATTTTGCTACAAGACATACCTTATACTTGTCAATGGACCCATGACCTATATATTTGGTGGAGTATTATTAGGAACCCATACTACCCCTTCTCTTTACTTTGTTAATATAATAATTGCTATGGATGCATATGTTTTATAAGTCATCTCATGAGCATTTTGATTTATCCCACATTCATGGGAATTAATAATTGCTTAGATTAAACTTAGTATATAAGTAAGTGTTGAGGCCACTGAAGGCATCCATAAATTTATTGTAATGAGCTTGTTCAAATGAAGTTTCCCCCTCAAAAAGGCCAGTGATTTTGCAATTCAGCCATTGTAATTTAATTTTGCTTATTTGAGTTAATATATTACCAATTTTCATAGTTTATTTCATGTATTTGTAATTATCTGCCAACTTGTTTAGGAAGGATCCTCTCATCTAGTATCAGAGCACTTTCCATGGCCAAATATTTTTTCCAAAAATGTTTTTCTATTTCATTACATAATCCATTTAATTATTTTTCTATATCACAATAATCTATTTCGAACCAGGGTAAAAACCTATCTATATAACTATGGAAAGTGCTTGGGTGAAATCCCTAAAACTCATTATGAGGAGTACCACAGGAACCCCAAAGTAGCTAGTCCATTAAGAGGACCTACCAGTAAAATAAGCAATGGGCCCATCATTTAGAGGTAAACCCATGGCCAAAAAAATTTTGGAGAGCGGTACTCACTCAGATGGCATTGGTGGCTAGAGAGATATATTTAAACCCTTAAATAGCCATTGAAACTTGGGGCCCATTTCTATTAGTTTCAAAATATTTTTAGTAGACTATCAAAAAAATCAACTAGCAGCAAAGTATCTAAAGACTATCATAGAAATTTTAGCTAGACATTTGATAAAAACCAAAAACCCAAAAATCTTCATCCTATCAGTTTCAAAAAAATATCCACAGAGTATCAAATAGATCTCAGAGGACTTAAAGACAAATAGAAAATAAGAAATAGAATATAGAAAGAGTAATTTGTTTTTTTCTATATCTATCCATCTATAGCCTTGTCAATCCTCAGACTTTATTTGAACACTTGAAATTCTATTCTCCATGTTTTCTTATTTAAGGTCCCATATCTTGAATCCACTCCTAATTCTCATAAATCTTAATTTTCCCTTTTTTTGGGTTTTGCCACAACTTCTATTTTTTTTCATTTTCCTTCAAAAAAATCCATAGTGTTCATCTCCCTTTTCTACTCCTTTTTCCTTCTTTGACAAATTTTCTAGTTTTTTCATTTTCACTCCTGAAATTTCCCTCACCTTTATCAATCATACTCCCACTATGCAAAAAAATTAGTAAAAGTACCTTTACCCCTTCCTATTTTGCCCAAATCATAAACTTCCTTCCTAAATGTGTCTTAAATCTAGTTTTCCTACCCATTGCAAAAAAAAAAAAAAAAAAATCTCTTATTCCAATCATGGTAGTAACCCAAACAGGAGCAAAAAACATAGAGGATGAAATTACCACCCTCAAGACACACATCAAAGATCTTGATGAAAATATTATAGACCTCAATCTTCAACATACCACCTTAAACAACAAACAACATCCAGAGTCCTCTTCTGATACCAGATTTTTTTTTAGTAATTTTTGTGGGCCAAAGTTTTATTTTCATCACTTCTATGGTGTAGATCTGATTAGATGGATCTATTAGGTATAATAATATTTGAATCTGCATAATATTTTTGATATCAACAAGGTTCCACTTGCATTCTTTACCTTAGAAATTGAATCCCTTTAGTGGTATTGTTGGTATACCAAGGCTCATGACGAGCCAACATGGACTAATTTTTAAACCCTCATTTTGCAATAGTTTGGCCCTAGTTCTTTTGATGATTTCATGGAAGCACTCACTAAACTTTGCCAAATAGGAATCATGAGAGAATATCAAACAAAATTTAAAAAACTAACCAATCACATGGAGGGATTATCTGATGAATTCTTTAAGAGTTGCTTTGTTAGTGGACTGAATGATGCAATTCGATCTAAGGTCAAAATGTTCTAGCCCAACATGATGATGGAAGCCCTAAGGTTGGCCAAGTTGGCAGAAGACAAGATCACAAATCAATATTAATTCAAATCTAATTTTGCTCCACTCATAAATACAACTCCATAATGATCTCAAACAATGTCAGCCCCTAGAACCACTCCTATCAAGCATTTGATTGAAGCAAAGATGTGAACCTATAGAGAAAAATGACTCTATTATAATTGTGATGAAAAATTCACTCAGGGACATCGATGTGTTGAGAAAAATATCTACCTATTATATGTGGACTCTCTACCCAAAACTAAAGATTGGGAAGATGTTCAAGATACAACAGATGATCTAAAAGAAGCTCAGTTGATTGTGGAATCTGCTTCTCAAGAAGACCAACCAGATATCTCTTTTTATGCCTTAGTAGGATTCAACACCCCACAAACCATGTGATTCAGGGGTTACTTTAAGAATTTCCCTCTCATAATACTCATTGATTTTGGTAGCACTCATAACTTCATTGCCTCAGATTGCTAAACAAGTTGATTGTTTTATCTATCCTTGCTCTAAATTTGAAGTCATGATTGCTAATGGGGGCACATTACCTTGTAAAAGGAAGTGTCTCAATGTGTGTATCTCTATTGGAAATTATAATTTTCACTCTGACATGTTTGCCTTTCCCTTAGCTAGATGTAATTTTTTTTGGGGGGGCCAATGGTTATGCACAATTAGACCCATCTTATAGGATTTTGCTAAACTTTGGATGCAATTTTTAGACAATGGACAAAAACACACATTGAAAGTATTACAACCAAGGTCTCTCAACATCATCAGTTTACATCACATGGAAAATTTTCATAATAAAAATTCACATAGTGTCATATCCTAGCTCTATTCCATTCAAATGCAACCATCAATGATCTCCACTCCTTCTGATCTATAAACCATTCTGCATAGGTGTGCATGTGTCTTTGTCAAACTAGTGGGATTACAACCTTCATGGGTAGAGGACCACCATATTTAACTCCTTCTTAAAAGTGTTCCTCCCAACATTAGGCCCTATTGCTACCCATTTAAGTAAAGACTGAGATCGAGATGCTCATTTAAGACTTACTGAAGTAAGGCATTATTTGCCCTAATACTAGCCCATATTATTCCCTAGCTCTCCTTGTTTAAAAAAAGATGGGTCATGGCACCTTTGCATTAACTTCCATGCACTTAGACACATCACAATCAAGGATAAGTTCCCAATCCCTATTATTTATGATCTTCTTGATGAGCTTTATGATTCTCATTTTTTCTCCAAGTTAGATCTCCACTCTAGATATCACCAGATCTGGATTCATGAGGATGATATCCTTAAGAAAAATTTTACACGCATGATGTCCACTATGAGTTTTTGGTCATGCCTTTTGGCCTCACTAATGATCCTTCAAAATTATAGGCATTGGTGAATAAAATATTCTAGCCCTACCTATAGAAATTCATTTTGGTCTTCTTTGATGACATTTTCATCTACAGTTAAACATGATTTGAGCATCTCCAACATCTCGAGCTCACACTAAAACTTCTCTCTGATCATCATCTTTGTGCAAAATAGTTTAAAAATTCTTTTAGCTAGGATGAATTTGAGTATCTTGGGATTATTTTTTCATCCTAAGGGGTTCAGGCAGATCCTAAAAAAATAGTTGCCATGACAATTTGACCTCATCCTCAGACACTCAAGAGCCTTCATGGTTTTTTGGAGATAACTAGATACTATCGTAAGTTTGTCAAGGATTACAAGAATATTGTATCTCTATTGATAGTTATGTTGAAAAAGGATGCTTTTATATGGATACAAGCTACTGAGTGTGCATTTTAAGAATTAAAATAAGTTATGTGTACTACACCTATTTTAGCTATGCCAGATTTTGCCAAGACCTTCACTATCAAGAGTGATACTTATGGAAATGGACTTGGTGTTTTTATCCTCCAAGAATGATGCCCCATTGCATTCACCAAAAAAATTATTTCTAGTAATAATTTTTTACTCTCTACTTATGAGAATGAAATGATCACTGTGGTGACCATACCTACTAGGGAATCATTTTTGTATCAAAATTGATCCCCAAAGTCTAAAATAATTCTTGGAACAATGGATCTCTACCCCATCACAATATAAATCAAATAGTAAACTCATGGGTTATGACTATGAGATCACTTACAATAAGGGTAAGGACAATATTGTGGTTGATTCTTTATCTCGCACATTTATAGACCAAGCTTCCCTTTCAACTATTTCCAAGCCTATTCCAAATTGGTTGGATGTTATATAGAAGGGGTATGTCAATGACTCCTCATTATCTCAAATCATTCAATAGTTGGCCACTAACCCCTATGCTATATTGTATTATTCTTGGGATGGTGCTTTTTTATGATATAAGGGTCATCTAATGCTTCCCCAGAGCATAGATCTTTAGTAAGATATATTCTATGAACTCCATGCTTCTCCATCTGTAAGGAACTCAAGTTTTCTCAAAACTTATGAGTAGGCATGATGTAACTTCTTTTGGAAGGGAATGAAAAAGGTAATTCAATAGATGGTGGCTGAATGTGATACCTACCAATGTAACAAGGGTGAAACCACACTCATCCTTGGGTTACTAAAACCCTTGTCCATCCCTACCAAGATTTAGATAGATATTTCTATGGATTCCATTGAGGGGCTCCCTATATCTAAAGGGAAAATAGTGATCTTAGTTGTGGTTGATCACCTCTTTAAATATAGTCATTTTTGTGCCCTTAGCCATCCCTATATTGCCTCTACAATAGAATAAAAAAATTTGGACCAGATTCTCCATCTTCATGGCATTCCTTCATCCATTGTCTCAAATCATGATGCAACCTTCACCAACCATTTTTGAATAGAACTATTTTTATGCACCAATACCCAACTGAAGATGAGTTTTGGGTATCATTCACAAACAGATGGCCAAACTAAAACTGTCAACAAATTTTTGGAAACTTTCCTTCACTGCTTCACCTCAAAACAAAAACATCAGTGGGCAAAGTGGATCCCCCTCATTGAATGGTGGTGTAATACCTCCTACCACACTTCAACTAAAATGACTCCATATGAAATAGTCTATAATTAATCACCACTAGTGTTCCTTCCATACACCCCCAGTAGTTCATCATTTCAAGCAATTGACATGATTTTCCAAACTTGGGAGTAGATCCTCAACAACTTATGGGACAATATTTATATGGCATAAAATCAAATTAAATACTAGGCTGATCAACATAGTTCTGATTGCACTTTTTAAGTAGGTGATATGGTTTTTATCTTCCTATAGCCATACAAGTAATTCTCCCTAAAACTCAAAGGGTGTCATAAGATAGCTCTCAAGTTATATGGGGCCTATAAGGTTCTTCAAAAGATTGGGTTAATTACCTATAAGTTGGATCTCCCACCTTCTTCCCAACTTCACCCAGTATTTCATGTCTCTTGTCTGAAAAAAAAAATTTGGCATAAACATCAGAGTGTAGACTATTTTACTAGAGCTTGATAATGAAGTATCCATCCTTCTTGATCTAGAGGTAATCTTGGATAGGCACACATGCTAACTTTTCTCCTACTCTATCATAGAGGTTTTAATTCAGTGGCATGAAATGCAACTAGAGGATGCCACATGGGAACCACTACTTTAGATTTAGCACTAATTCCCACATCTGAGGTTTTGATGACAAAGTTTTTTCTAAGAGGGATGGGATGTTAGGAACCTATGATACCTCTTCTATTTACTTTATTAGTATAATAATTATTATGGATGCATATACTTTGTAATTTATCCCATAAGCATTTTGTTTTATCCCACATTCATGGGAAGTATTAATTGGTTAGATTAGACTTAGTATATAAGTAAGTGTTGAGGCCAATGAAGGCATCCACAAATTTATTGTATTGAGCTTGCTCAAAGGAGGTTTCCCCCTGAAGAGGTTATATATTCTATAATTTAGCCATTGTAAGTCAATTCTACTTGTTTGAGTTAATATATTGCTAATTTTTATAGTTTATTTCATGTATTTACAATTCTTTGTTAACTTGTTCAGAAAGGATCCTCTCAAGTATATCCACTTGAATTTAACCAATTTTATTCCCTTAGGAAGAGAGATAAAATCCTAAGTATGATTATTCATCAGAGAAGAATACTCATTTATCATCACATCATCTCACTCTTGTATTCCATGAGCCTATGAAAAATACTATGAATCTAAAGAAAATTTCTAACACAAAATTCCAGAACCTGTAGAATGTGCATGATGATGTCTAGTGGATGTAAGATGTTGTATGAAAGTTATTTCCTTATAAACTATAGTATGATCCCCCTTGGGTATAATGGGAATAGGATATGCATCTAATTCTACATCCATAACCTCATCAATGACCTCCTGAATTGGATCCTTAAAGAAAGAATTATTAATGGATGGGAGCAAAGAATAAGAAGAAGACATGGAAGAAGATGAAGAATCATGAGATTAAAAATGCTCGTCAAATTAAAAATGTGTTTGAAAATTAACATCATGAGTATCAAGATCCAAAATTTGATAAGATCTCATGCCCTAAAAATAATCTATAAATATCAAGGATTTTCTCTTCTTATCCAAGCCTTTCCTTTTCTTCTTTGGTATAAAATCCCAAGCATGGATCACAAAAACTCAAAATAATGATACATCAGGTGTAGTTATAGACCAAGCCTCCTCTGAAGTCAAATGCTCAAGTGTTTTGTGTGGTGTGTGATTCTGAATGTAGGTTACACAATTAAGTGCTTCTAGCTAGTATACAAGAGGGAAATCCTAAGAACGCATCATGTAGTTATCCATCTCCTTTAAATTTCAATTCTTCCTTTCTACTAAGCCATTATGTTTTGGAGTATAAGGAATATAATATTGATGAAAAATTCCATGTGTTGCTAAAAACTTAGAAAACTCTTTGCTAAAGTACTCCCCCATTATCAAGGCAAAGCCTCTATGAAACTAGAATATTGATTCTTGAACAAAGTCTTGAAGACTTTGTAGTGTGAAAAAACTTCACTCTTGTAATTAAAAAAATAAACCCAAGTACATCTCTAGAAATTATCAATAAATATAGGTGCATACTAAGCTCCATTGAAAGGAGTATTAAAAACCATCAATTCATTGTGTACAAGCTCAAGTGGTGAAGAAGCTCTCTTGGACATACCTTTAGGAAATACATCTTGGTTTTGTTTTCCTAATGCACACCTATGGAAAAATCCACCAAGATAAGAAACTCTAGGAAGACCATCAACTGTACCATGATATCTCAACTCTTGCAAATATATATAATTAAGATGTCTAAATCTCTCATGCCAAAGCTTACTCTCAGAATTAGTATGAGAAACTAAGCATGTCCCCATAGAATAAATGTCATCAAAACCCTCAAAGTGATATAGTTAGGAACTATGATCAACAAAAGCTTGTACAAAAAGTGAATGAGGATCCAACAAGGTTCAAATTTCAACCTCATTTGGTGTGAAATTCATTGTCTTTCCTTAACCAAAATGACAAATTTGATAAACATAAAGCAAATGTGAAGTGATGTCAGGAATATATAGTGCATCATTGATGTGGCCACCAACAAGTTATATGTCACCTTTTCCCTTAACATAAATAAAGGAATAATATCCAACATCAATTTTGTAAGTAGAACTCAAACTAAAAGATACAAAAAACTCCTTAGAATAAGTCATATAGTGAGAAGCACCAATGTCTATAACCTAACTATTTGTAATAGGTGACTAAGATCTCCCAACAATATTAAGTATTTTTCCATGCTCATTAGAAGGATGTGAAGTGGATATAGAGATCTTATGTTTTCTAATTACATCCTTTAAGACTTACATTCTCTTCTAACACTTAGTTTCTACATGACTTGTACTCCCATAAAAGGAGCATGAAAGGCTAAACTTATTTTTAGATATAGAATACTCTTTAAGTTTAGAAATATTGTCTTTGGGCTTAGTGACACTTTGAGATGTATAAGGAGTGGTTTTGGGTTTACCTTTTGATTTTCCCTTTCCCTTAGGATGAGATGTTAATAAAAATTTTTGAGAGGTGTAAGACTCAAGGTTAGACAATTTGGATTATTCCCTAGTAAGTCTTTCACAAAACAACTCTAAATCAGACATTTTGAATGTGACACCTAAGGCATCCATTCTATATAAAAATTTAGAATCAAAGATTTGGAATAGATATTTCAACTTGGAAATAATTAGGTAAACATACTCTTCATATTTATTATGTCTTCCACTCTCCTTTAATTATGTCAACAAGTGATTTAACTCAGTAAGATAGTCTACAATAGATGGAAAATATTCAAGACTGAGAGAAGTGATCTCTACTTCAAGTTACATGGCTCTCATGCGATCCACCTTAGCAAATAAACTATTCAATTTTACCCATGTTTTGAAATAAGAGTCCCATCCTTTTAAAATAATTAAAATACTATCACTTACAAAAATTCCTATCAAACCCATACACTCATCAAATTTATATTGATACTAAAATTTCTCATATTCGCTAGTGAATATTAGTTGTGTTTTATTCATTAAGTCCCATATTCCTTTGAATTTAATGATTTTTTCCATTCTTGGTCTCCCTATGTGGTAATTATGTGTTATTAATAACTCACGTTGATCTAATGTTGAAGAAGTCATTCTAAAAAATCACCAAAAAGTAAAAGAACGCAAAAAGGGTGCACAAATTAATACCAAAACAACCCTCCAAAATATTTTATATTGAACCCCCCCCCCCAAATTTAGAATTTTATAAAATAAAGGACACCAATAGATCAGGTATTAAAAACATACACTTTTGAAAAAAATAACGCTAGATTTTGAGTTACTTATCAAACTATATAGTTTTTACAAGTTTTCTCATTATTAACGGGTAAAAACAAGTGCACTAAAAAATAATTAAATGTTTGAAAAAATAATCTTGGAGATATTAAAAAAAATTAAGGGCTAAAGTTAAGTCCCCACTAGTAGGAGCCCCCTCCACATGACCATCCCATATGATCAAGGGGCTAAGGGTGAGGATGAGCAACAAATTCACAAATGAATGACTACAACACCTTAAACTCTGGTTAACATCACATTCATAAAAATAATAATTTGAAAGTAATTGAACAATATAAACTTACAAATAGATATTAATATCATATATTATATCTCTAACACATGTCAAATACAATGAATATCATATAGGCAAGGAAGATCAATCATAACTACAAAATCAAGCTATATTATAAATCATAAATAAGAGATAAATATAAGTGATTTATCATAACTAAGAGATCAAGGTAAGATATCAAACCTATGACTAAGAGATAATCATTTCTAAAGGATAGAAACAACTAAAAAACGTCTCCATAATATCTAAGAGATAAATATGTAATATCTCATAACATCTAAAATAAATGAAATGAAATATTCACATATAAGTGGGTGGAAATAAAAAAATAAAAATAAAAATAAAGCACCTAGTTGAATATGAGCTAAGGTAAATAAACTATTCTAACTAAGACAAGGAGAAAGATAAGAAGTAGTTGGTTGTTGTGTAGAGTTGGTGATAGTCTGTAGGATTTTTATTTTAGTTTCAAGAATATATTAATAAAAGGAGGTTTGTTATAATTTTGAATGCAACCTTAGATTTTATACAAATGTGAGTGAACATTTTTTAATGTTATTTAATCTTTTTTATCAATCTTATTGATGGATTTTAAGTTTCAAGCTCTGAAAACATAGCCTTAAGGGTTAAAGTCTAGTAAAAAAGACATTTTATTTGTGTTTTTAAGACTATTCAGTCTAAAATTTATATGAAAGAGTAGGTATTAGTGTGACAAACATTATTTATGTGAAGTATTTGAAAAAATATGTCTAAAATTTAAATTATCCATTTTTTAATGTTCTTGGCCTATACACAGGCCTGCTAGGGTTTTGAGCACAAAAATCACTATATCTAGAAATCTAACCCTTAAAATTTTATTAAAATTTTAGGAATGTTATAAACATCCTAATAGGATGTTTATGAATTTTTTTTAGGTGACTTTATATCTTTTATATCCCTATATGAAAATATATTGAGAAAATATAGAAATCAGACATTCACACAAGGTTCAAAAAAATCAATCACTAAATACTCAATATCTTGGAAAAAAATTATCCAATTTTCATAAAATTTTGTACCAATGTAAAAAATGATGTCTTTGAAGCTATTGAATTTTTTTCACCATTTTTCGACGCATTTAGATAATTTTATGCCCAAAACATATTCATCAAGTCTGTAGGTAAGCATTAATTTATGAGCACTAAAACAAACTCATATCTTACAAAAGATTGAGTCAAATGGTATGAAACTTTGTATAAATATGTAGGAGTATGATTGTGAATTTATTAAAGTGGTATAATTTTTTAACTCCATCTAAAAATAAATTTATTAAATTTTCCCTGTATATAGGCTTAATTATTAAGACCTCAGAAAAGCTTGTTTCTAGTTTTCTTACAAAAAATGATATAGAGAAGTGTGCACAAGAATTTATCAGGTTGGGAGACATTGGTATGAGTGAAATAAAACTTTTAAATATGAAATTTTATTATTAAATCTAATCAACCACTTAATAAGGTTCTAGACCTATATATAAAGGATAGGGTTGGTCTGATAAAGATACAAGACCTAGTGAAGACCCTTTATGATCTAAGTATTCATCATTTTTGGTATCAAAGATAGAGAGAGAGAGTTTGAGACTCATCATTTTAATAAAATATATCAATAAGGAATCATGTAATAATGAATAATATAATTTAAATGAGAGATGTAGAAGTGAAAATTATAGAAGTAAATGAAGGTCATACCCCAACATTAAAGGTAGTCCAAATACAATAAGGATATAGAAAGAATGAAAGAGGAATACTTGAAAAAATGAGATTAAATAGGTTTTGATAAGTTTTCAAGTTGAAAATTATTTCTTTGGTGAATCTACAAAGATAAGTATTGTCAAAGAAGACTTCGAGTCTCAAGCCAATTATATCAATGCATAGTTATATGAGTGTACATCTGCAAATAATTTAAGTTTATATCAAACCTTATCCATTATAAGCAAGCCATGGGATCTACGAGTGTATAAGATAAAATATTTGAGAAAACAAGAAATTAATATATTGAAGAGAAGAAGAAGATACATCAGAAGCATCTATAATTGATAATGAAAGGTATGAGAGTAGCAATAAAGACCTCATGAACAGGAGCTCATGAATATTTTTTGCTATTTGAGAGTGTTGTAGGTGCATCTATATATTTGATTCAATTTTATTGTTATGATATTTTAATGGTATAATAGGTAATTTTTTATCAATAAGAAGCCTTGTAAGGCTTCACTTGTCATTTTTAAGTCAATTAGAGGCATTTCTAGGTTTCCTATCAAAATTAAAAATTCTAAAATTTGAATTCAATATTAAGAGTCTTGAAGGTTTTGGTGTATTTTGAATGTATTTATAATTTTTTAAGAGGTATTAAGGGTCTAAATTTATATATTATTTGTCCTTCAACCATTAACTCATAGTAAACTTGTTTTAAACCCAATCAAGATATGTGAAACATAAGATGATGGATAAATTAGTCATGATTGATAAGTTTTAAGATTATTGAGAGATACATGTTATATAAAAAAATAAAATAATAATATTAGACATCAAGTAACAAAATAATAAGCTTCTAACCATGAATGAAGGAACCCAAGAAATATAAGAAGATAAGGAGAAAGACAAGAAGTAGCAGGTTATTGTGAAAAGTTGGTGATAGTCTGCAAGGGTTTTTGTATTAGTTTAAGGAATATATTAATAAAATGAGGATTTTTATAATTTTTTATGAATTCTCATATTTTATACACATGTGAGTGAGAAATTTTTTATTTTCTTTAATCTTGTTTAACATTCTTATTGATGGTTCTTAAGTTTAAGGGTTACAATTCAGGAAAGAAGACATTTTATTGATGTTTTTAAGATTGTTCAAAGTTTCAAATTTGTATGGAAGAGTAGGTATTTTTTAGATATACCTTGTCTATGTGAAATATTTGAAAAAATATTTCTAAAATTCAAATTAGCCATATTTGAATGCTCTTGGCCTATACACGGGCCTACTAAGGTTTTGAGTACAAACAATCATTATATCTAGAAATCTAACCCTTCAAAAATTATGAAAATTTGAGTAATGGTATAATAGTATGTTTATGAAGTTTTATAGATTATTTTATGTCTTTTAGAGTCCTATATGGAATTATATTGAGAAAACTCAAAAATCAGTCCTACACACAAGATTCATAAAAATAAGTCACTAGATCTTCAATATCTTGAAAATGACTTAATCAATCTAAATGAAATTTTGTATCAATGTAAAATAGGATGTTTTGTAGTATCTATAATTGGTTTCAATTTTTTTGGATGCATGTAAATAAATTTAAACCCAAAACATAGTCAGTAGGTCTGTAGGTGAGGGTTAATTTTAGAGCATTGAAATAAACCCATGTCTTAAAAATGATCAAGTCAAATGGTATGAAACTTGGTAGAAATTTTTAGGAAGATGAGTGTGAGTATTTTTAAATTGGTATCAAGGTTTAACTTCATCTTAAAATAAATTTATTAAATTTTTCCAATCTGTAGGCTTAATTGTTAAGACCTAGGAAAAGCCATTTTCTAGTTTTCTTATAAAAATTGATATAGAGAAGCATACACAATTGTTTATTGGGTTGAGAAACATTGGTATGAGTAAAATAAAACTTGTGAATATAAAAGTGTATTATTAAATTTAAGTAACCACTTAATAAGGTTGTAGACCTAAATAAAAATAATAGAGTTGACATGATAAAAATACAAGACCTAGTGAAAACCCCTTGTGATCTAAGTACTCATCATTTTTGGTATCAGAGATAGAGAGAGAGTTTAGATATTATAATTTTACCATAATATATCAATAATTAAGCATTTAAGAATGCATATTATAATTTAAAAGAGAGAATTAGAAGGTGAAAAGTATAGAAGTAAATGAAGGTCATACCCCAACATTAAAGGTAGTCAAAATACAAGAAGGATACAAAAAGAATGAAAGAGGAACACTTGTGAGTGTATACTTGAAAAAAGAGATTAAAGATATTTTGGTAACTTTTCAAGTTACTAATAAGGCCTTTTTTGAAGCGAAAATGATAACTAATATCAAATAAAATTTCAAATCTCAAGCTAACTGTATCAATACACAGTTAGATGAATGTACATATAAAAACAATTCAAGTTTATATCAAACCTTATACATTATAAGTATGCCATGGAATATAGGAGCATATAATCTAAAATATTTGAGAAAAAAAGAAATTAATATTATTGAAGGTAAGAATAAGATATATCAGAAGCATCTGCAATTGATAATGACAGATACAAGAACAATAATAAGGACCTCATGACCAAGAGCTAATGAATAATTTTTACTCTTTAGGAGACAGATGCAAGTGAATATATATAATTGATTCATTTTTTATTTTGATGGTATTTTAATGGTCTAAGAGGTCATGTTTGATCAATAATAATCCTTTTCTAGGCTTTAGTTTTTTTTTTTAGTTCAATTAAAGTTATTTCTAAGTTTCCCACCAAAATTAGAAATTTAAAATTTTGAATTTGTTATTAAGAGTGTTGAAGGTTTTGGTGTAATGTTAAGGTCTTGATCCTTTCATAATGGTCTTAAGTGTGTATATGTGTGTGTGTGTGTGTGTGTGTGTGTGTGTGTGTGTGTGTGTGTGTGTGTGTGTGTGTGTGTGTGTGTGTGTGTGTGTGTGTGTGTGTGTGTGTGTGTGTGTGTGTATTAAGTGTCCTTCAAACATCAACTCACCGTAAACCTATTTTAAACCCAATCAAGTATGTGCAACATAGGATGGTGGACAAATTAGGCATGAATTAAATTATTAAGGTTATTGATAGATACTTGTTGCATAAAAGAAGAAAACCCTAATATTAAGGATAAATTAAAAAACTAATAATATTCTAACCATGAAATAAGGAGCCTAAGAAATGTAAGAAGACAAGGATAAAGATAATAAGTAACAAGTTGTTGTATAGAGTTGGTGATAGTCTACAGGGTTTTTATATTAGTTTCAAGAGTATATTAATAAAATGAGGATTTTTATGATTTTAGATGCACTCTTAGATTTAATACACATGTGAGTGAACATTTTTTGATGTTATTTAATCTTGTTTAACACTCGTATTGATGGTTCTTAAGTTTTAAGGTCTAAAAATCCAGTTTTAAGGGTTACAATCCAGGAAAGAAGATATTTTATTTGTGTTTTTAAGATTGTTCAAAGCCTCAAATTTTTATGGAAGATTAAAAATTGGTGGGTCAGATATTATCCAGGTGAAATATTTTTTTAAATATCTCTAAAATTCAAATTAGACATTTTTGAATGCTCTTGGCCTATACATTGGCATGCTAAGGTTTTGAGTACTAAAATCACTTTATCTAGAAGTATAACTCTTAAAACATTATGAAAATTTGAGGAATGGTATAATAGGATGTTCTTGAATTTTTTTAGGTTATTTTATATCTTTTAGAGTCCTTTATGGAAATATATTTATGAAACCCAAAAATCAGACATGCACATAAGGTTCAAAAAATCAGTCACTAAATCTTCAATATATTGAAAATGAATCATCAAATCTATATAAAATTTTGTACCAATGTAAAATAGGATGTTTTGGATTATATGGAAATTGTTTCACTTTTTTTTGACATATTTACAAAAATTTATGTCCAAAACACAATCAGCAAGTTTGAAGGTGAAGGTTAATTTTATAACACTGAAATAAACCCATATCTTGCAAACGATTGAGTCAAATGGTATGAAAATTAGTATAAAGTTGTATGAGGATGAGTTTGATTATTTTAAAGTGTTATAAAGTTTTAATTACATATTAAAATAAATATATTTAATTTTCTCAATCTACAGGCTTAATTGTCAAAACCTAAGAAAAGCCATTTTCTAGTTTTCTTATAAAAATTGATATAGAGAAGCATACACAAGTGTTTATTGGGTTGGGAAACATTGGTATGATTAAAATAAAACTTAGGAATATTAAATTATATTATTCAAGATAATTAACCACTTATTAAGGTTAGAGACATAAATAAAAAGAATAGAGTTGGCCTGATAAAGATACAAGACCTAATGAAGACCCCTTTGTGATCTATGTACTCATCATTTTTGGTATCAGAGATAGAGAGAGTTTAAGTCTAATAATTTTACCAAAATGTATCAATAATTCAGCATGGAATCATGTGTAGTATAATTAAAAGTAGAGAAGTAGAATGTGAAAATTATAAAAGTAAATTAAGCTCATACCCCGACATTAAAGGTAGTCCAAATACAAGAAGCATAAAAAAAAATGAAAGAGGAACACTTGTGAGTGTATAATTAAAAAATGAGATTAAATAGGTTTTGATAAGTTTTCAAGTTACAAATCAGTCCTTTAGTGAAGCTACAAAGATAACTACTATCAAAGAAAATTTCATGTCTCAAGCTAATTGTATCAATACACAATTAGATGAATGTACATTTGAAGACAATTCAATTTTATATTAAACCTTATCCATTCTAAGTATGTCATGGGATCCAAGAGTGGATAATAATAAATATTTGGGAAAACAAGAAAGGAAGAGTATTAAAGAGAAGAATAAGATACATCAGAATCATCTATAATTGATAATGATAGGTACAAGAGTAGCAATAAAGACCTCATGAGCAAGAGCTAATGAATAATTTTTACTCTTTTGGAGTTTGATGTAGGTGAATCTATATATTTGATTCAATTTTTCTTGTTATGGTCTTATATTTACATAATAGGTCATGTCTGATCAATAAGAATCCACATCCAGGCTTCACTTATCATTTCTCAGTCAATTAGAGGTATTTCTAGCTTTCCCACCAAAATTAGAAATTCAAAAATTTGAATTTGTTGTTAAATGTATTGAAGGTTTTGGTGTATTATGAAGTTTTTAATCCTTTTTTAAGGGGTAATAAGGTTCTAAATATCTATAGTAAATTCCATTCAACCATTAACTCAATATAAGCATGTCTTAAACCCAATCAAAAATGTGTGCAACATAGGATGATGGACAAATTAGACATGATTGATAAGTTTTAAGGTTTTTGAGAGATGTTTGTTGCATAAAAAAAGAAAATCATAAGATTAGGAATCAAGTAACAAATTGATAATCTTTGAACCATGAAATAAGGATTCTAAGAAACATAAGAATACAAGGATAAAGATAATAAATAATAGGTTGTATAGAATTGGTGATAGTCTGTAGGGGTTTTTATATTAGTTTCAAGAATATATTTGTAGACACCCAATTTTGGACACAATTGGATTCAGACCAAACTTCAAACTAATTTTTACCAAATATTGCAAATTAAGCCTAAGAATCATTAAGCATCCCAATTTATTTTTCAACCCATTCATCAATGCTTATAATCATGTTGAGGGATCCCTATTTTGGATACTAGCTCATACGCAATAATAACCTCTCACGAATTCATCCCCAATCACCTTATGACTTAACAAATAGAAATTTGGCCTATGAACCCATTAAGTGAGGCAATTGAACAATTCTTAAAAGAGCTAAAATGCTAATAAAAATGAAACAAATAATTAAACTAGATTAAATGCTTAGCTAAATTATCCATTTTCAATTAATGAATATTTAAAAATAGAAATTCCAAAATTCAAAATATCAAGCCTTTTCATCATTGCCATTATGAGTTGTCAAGCTCCCTCAAAATATCTAATTTGAGAGCCATGCTTATTAATTGAAAATCATAATTACATGAAAAATTTTGACTTGAAAAGAGTTAGCCTCAACTCACTTAGGGTTGTTTTGAACTCATTCCATTTTTAAACTCAACCTTAACTCACCTTGGATGAGAGTTAAATTTAGAGGCTATAAATACAAGGTCCTACCTATTGACCATCAAGCTCTCATAATCCAAAGTTGTAATGATCATTTGTTGAGATAAAATCCTTTAAATTAGTGTTACTATGTCAAATTCATAATCTAACATAGCCAATCCAAAGTGCCAAGGAAAGGTGGGGCAAAGGGAGCTTCAATGATAAAGATTTCTTAATGCATATAGCCAAGCAAGCCACTTCAACAAGCCATTTTGGATCTTTAAGGAAGTTAAAGTGATGATTTATTTTGTTTTCATTTTATGCCTGTTACCTATGCTCCTCCTAGTGTCTAGGTGATGCAAAGCATCATTCTTTACTCTGCATATACCTCTATTTTATGCCTACAATCATAAATCTTTATATTCAATCTATCATCTTGTCTGCCTTGTCGACTTTCATTCAAGATTCAAAATCAATTTCTTTCTTAATTTTAGGCACTAAGCATCTTGATTCCTTGCAACAAAGTATTTATAACCTCTAAAAAAAACCCCTACTTGTTTTCACTTTCTTCCATTCACTTATTCATTCAACTTTTCCTTTTGTTGGCCTTTACTAGGATTCAAGCTTCATTAAGCAACTTTCTTAGGTATCTTCCAAACACTTTCTATCTTAGAATCTATGACTATGCACTCAATCAGCTTATGTACCAACAAACATAGAGTTTTAATGATTTTTTCTCACCTCACACTATAGATATGTGTCTTCTAGTTATAATTCCTTCTTAAGGACCTCCTCTGTCAAATTTCCTCTTCAACAACCTTTACGACACACCTCATTTATAGTTGGGTTCAAAACAAGATATCACAACTATAATTCTTAAACAGAATACAAACAAGCTCTTGGTAGTTTCTATACACTTGCAAGACCTCTAAAAGTTTGATCATACCACAACTAACTTCTTTCTATTATTAGACATTGCATCAAGTCTCAAAACATGCAATACACCCTTCTATTTGCACTGATTGTGTTCTTAAATACGGGCATACACAAAATTGTTTGGTATATTGTTATCTCACTCAATTCTATCGTAACATTCCTCCAATATTAAAACTCATTTTGATGCTTTACAATTTCATCTTTATGCTTTCAAATACTCCTTTCGTGGCTATAATTCATTCTTGCATATCATATTATTGACTATGCCCACAATCTGGTTATATGAAATTTGAGTATTTCTTTGGGATTAAACACAAACCCTCATGCATACATGATAACTCAGTCAAACGAAAAACTTAGAGACTTCATGAGAACTAATTGTGTATTCCTTATAGGACTCTTCTTGCATTATCCTCAAGCTTTATTGAACAAACATAGGGAACACAAAATTTAAATTATTATCCAAAAATAATTCATTTCAAGAACCAAGAATCAGTGTTTTCAAAAACTTGGATTTATAAAAAATAAAGTCTTAATAAGATTCTAATTTCATTCAAATACATTACATAAATTCATGCTCATCAACTTTGGAAACTCACTCTTGCTTGAAACTCAGAATGTAAAGAAAACTAGATTCTTTTGTATCTACTCAAAACTGAGACATGTCTCCTTAAATCATACTACAATCTAAAACATGTTCACTATATTATTGGAATCAAAAAAATGTTTACTTTTCATTTCATTTATACATACACAGAATTCTTGTATTCATTACACAAAAACCACAAATTTATATTGAGCCTGCACAATCACTAACAGAATGGAGATGTTGTCTACATTCTTTTTCCCTTTTCATTCTTACCTCCTCGTACCTCTTTCCTCATCAACAGACTCATGCCAAAAAAACATATAAATTTTTAATGTTTTGAAAAGAAACCTATAACTACTTCTTGTAACCACTTTTGACAACTACTTCAAAAGGGCTTTTACATTCAACCTTTTTTTATTTATGCCACCTTTCTAAGGTTATTGACTCAATTAAAACCCTACACAAAATTTCACTAGCATGACATTTCTTAATGGCCTCACAAAAGAATCCTAACATGATACAACATATTCAACATTTTTTAAATGCCCATTTTGATAAGAAAAGCTGCATAGCTACAAAGACTCACTAATGGACTATCTTAATAACCCAATCAACTAAAAAATGATTACTTTGTATAATGTGCTCGATGCCCCTACATCATACTCTTGGGGAAGGGATAAATGAAACTCTAATTAATTATTGCATGTTCCTTCTTCCTTGTCTTACAATTTAGGGTCCTTGGATCATCTTTATCTTATGTTGATCCATCATACTGTTGTTGCTCCTCTTCATTCTTATACTTGCTTCAGTCAAACATTATTCTCTTTATTTGCTCACATTGCTTGTTTACATCAACATGCACACTCATTCCTTACTTCTTGCCTTTTTAATATGTGTTATAGATACCCCACACCACTTCTAAAATACTTATACTTTCATCTTCCTTCATTTTTATCTTCATACCTACAACCAATACAAAAACAATGTCTTGTTTACTTGCTTCAAGTAGCTACTCTACTACAACCAACACTGCTCTTTATTCATATTCTTTGTCTTCATATATAAGGGTTTCATTTGTTACAACCTATACTTATTTATCTTCATTCTCTATCTTTTCATGATACAAAGCTTCCTCTAAGGCTGTCATCTCCATCTCCAACTATTCAGCACTATTGTATACAGACTTGTAACCATATTATAAGCCTTTATCCATCAATTGTACCTCATTTTCCAATCCTTATATGAGTTCTAAAAAATAACATGTTTATTTGTCATTCTCTTCACTTGGATGGCTGTAACTATCTACTTGTTCTCCACTCAAATCTTCCTCAAGGCACTATTTATTTTCAACACCAGGATAGTCACTAGGCTAATTACTCATGTTATACCTTTGCATCTCTTTTTTTATTTTTTTAATAACAATTTATTTTTCCTTCTTTATTCTTTCTTTTCTTGCATCTTTATTTTCTTCATTTTTTGCCTCCAATTCTTTCTCATGACCCATCCACAATATGGGCTTCCCATTTCTCTCACCTATTCTAGCATGACCAACAACATATCCATCTATTGTCTCATCTCTTGCATTTCCTTTTCTATATATATCATCTTCTTCTCCTTGTGGTAGATCTCATCCACTTTGCCATGCTTATTATTTTCTCTCTTTCCTCATCTCCTTGAATATATCTAACAACTCCTTGGCCTCATTTGGACCTATACCTCTTCCTAAAAATCCTTCACTCACTTGCCACATTTTGACCATTTAACTGGTCTATCTCTCTCTCTTGATCTCAACTGGGTCTCTCTTCTTGTCCTCACTTGGGACTTCTTCTCTTGTCCTACCTCTAAGACTCTCTCAATCTAACCTATGAGCTCCTCTTTGAGCTTTCTCAATAGCTTTATCACTCATTCATCAAGCCTTCATTGGCTCAGGGCTCCTACCAATTTATTATCTTTTCATTCATAATTCACAATCTTCTTTCCACAACATCAACTCTATCTTATCAACATAAAAAAAACTTCAAATGAAAAATAAAACATAATTTGTACCATTTTTCTTACTAGTTGTCCTTACTTTCTCTTCCCAAGAAATTGATCCTCACTCTATTACCAAATGATGTAGAGCATCATTCTTTACTTTGCATAACCTTTATATTATAATTATAATCACAAATATTTGCATTCAATATGTCATCTTGTCTACCTTGTCAACTCTGACTCAAGATTCAAAATCAAGTTCTTTATTGATTTCAAGTACTAAGCATCTTGATTTGTTTCAACAAAGTCTTTAGAAACTCTAAAAAAATCCCCTACTTGTTGATTCACTTTCTTCCATTCACTCATTCATGTAACTTTTCCTTTTGTTGGCCTTTACTAAACTTCAAGCTTCATTAAGTAACTTTCTTAGGTATCTTTCAAACACTTTCTATCTTAGAATCTATGAATGTGTACTCAATCGGCTTATGTACCAACAAACATAGAGTTTTAATGATAATTGCTCACCTCACATTATAGATACGTGTCTTCAATTTATAATTCCTTATTAAGCACCTCCTCTAAAAAAATTCTTCTTTAAAAACCTTTACCATGTACCTCATTTGTAGTTGGGTTTAAAACAAGATATCCCGACTATAATTCTTAAACAGATTACACACAAGGTCTTGGAAATTTTTATACATTTACAAGACCTATAAAAGGTCAGTCATACCACAACTAACTTCTTTTTATTATTAGACATTGCACTAAATCTCAAAACATTCAATAGACCCTTCTATTTGCATTGACTATGTTCTTGAATATGGGCATACACAAAATTGTTTGGTACACTGTTATCTCACTTGACGCAATTGTAACATTATTCCACTATTCAAACTCATTTTGATGATTTACAATGTCATCTTCATGCTTTAAAATACTCCCTTTATGTCTATAATATGTTCTTGCATATCATATTATTGACTATGCCCACACTCTAGCTATATGAACTTTGAGTATTTCTTTGGGATTAAACACAAAACCTCATTCATACATGATAACTCAGTCAAATGAAACACTTACATATTTCATGAGAAGTAATTGTGTATTATTTATGGTATTCTTCTTCCATTAGACTCAGGATTTATTGAAGAACATAGGGAACACAGAGTTTGAATTGTTATCCAAAAATAATTCAATTCAAGAACCAGGTATCATTTTTTTCAAAACCTCATATTCATAAAAATAAAGTATTAATAAGATTCTAATTTCATCCAAATACATTACATAGAGTCATGCTTATCAACTTTGAAAACTCACTCATACTTCAAACTTAGAATGTAAATAAAACTATATTATTTTGTATCTACTCAAAACTAAGACATATCTCCTTAAATCATACTGCAATCCAAAATAACATATTCACTATATATATTGGAATCAAAATAGTTTTTACTTTGCATTTCCTTTATACATACATAGAATTCATATATTCATTACACAAAAACCATAAAGTTATATTGAGCCTACACACTCACTAATAGAATGGGGGTGTTTTCTACATTCTTTTTCCCTTTTCATTCTTACCTCTTTGTACCTCCTTCCTCAGCAATAGACTCATGCCAAAAACATATAACTTTTTAATGTTTTGAAAAGAAACCTATAACTACTTCTTGTAACCACTTTTGCCAACTACTTTAAAGGGGATTTTACATTCAACCTTTCTTGATTTATGCCACCTTTCTAAGGCTAATGACTCACTTAAGACCCTACACAAACTTTCACTAACATGACATTCCTTAATGGCCTCACCAAAGACTCCTAACATGCTACAAGATATTCAATTTTTTTAAATGCTCATTTTGGTGAAAAAAGCCAAAGGGATACAAAGAATCACTAATGGACTATAGTAATAACCCATTAAACTAAACATGATTAATTTTTACAATGTGTTTGATGCCACTGCATCACTAGGATATAGGTGTTAAGTTTTTAGTGTGTTATTCTGATTTGATTTCATTGACTAATACAATACTAACCTCCCCTATATGGATTATGATGTAGGGGTATCCCATGAGGATCCCAAAAATGAACCATTTATGTTTTTTGTTGGTCTATTAGGTGATTTATAGATGATATAGGTCTTAGAAGGTCTATATGTGGAGTTTAAATAAATTCAAGATGCATAGAATTCAAATAATAGGTTTTCCCTCTAAAAGCACTATTTAAACATTTGATTTGTAATCAATGTGTTTAGAAGCATGTTTGGGAGTGATAAGTTTTCAAATGTTTTGTGTAGGGTCCTAAATGAGCCAAGGTTAGTGGGAAAGGTGTTTTTATGTACACCTCATGAAATTGTGGCATAAATAAAAACAAATTTTGAAATGTAATGCCAAGAGTTAGTTATCAAAAATTAGTTGTGAAGAAAGGCAGTTTTCATGTATATAAAAACAAAGTTTTGGTTTATGGTAAAGTTGGATCCCTTAAGAATTATAATTTATAAAGTAGATAAGTTAGTTATGAGAAAATAATATAGAGGTATGGAGAGGTAGAAGAAGAGATAAGGTTGACACCTCTATATTATGTCAAGAAGCTAGAATTCTTTATGTATATGTTTTGAATCAATAAAGTTGTAATCTTTGAATATTTTCCTCTATATTTATATGTACCATGTTGTGTGAATAAAAATAAATGAATGTAATTCTTAATATTTCATTATAAATAGTATTTTTTTGTGTAAGGTGATAAGATTGTGCATTTGCAAGATTGAGTTAATTTGTATTATCTTAAGACTGGGAATTGTTGCCTAATAACTTGACATGAATGTCATTGTGAAAAGGAAGATGTTTTCATAGAAGTGGTCACATTATATTAGTTTATTAACATGTATTTATATACCTTTTTTACCCTCAACAAAGGCTAAAGTTTCAAATTGATAAAACTATGAGGCACCCTATTTTAGCAACTCAATCAAAGACAATGTGTACAAAGTTCTCCATAACAAATTATAGGTGAGTATAGAGGTTTAAAAAGATTTAAAATGTATTTGAGAGATAAATTTAAAAACTATAATATGGATTAACCTTTCAATAATATCCTAGGTGATTCATATGTAATTAAATTATGTTGGTAGATATACAGGCAGACTATGTGTTTCTTGTTTGTATATTATAGTAAAGAACCTTGTTTCAATTTGAAGGTTTGAATGATGTTTGAAGGGAGTTTGTGATGGTCTGAGTAAGTTGTATAAAGTTAATGAAATTTTAATATAACCTTTAATGAGTCTCCAAGGATGGTTGTAAGAGGAAACATATGCTTAAACCCTATTAAGTGCATGCACAGGTTGACTATGTAACACAAAATATTGCCAAGTCATTGTATTGACCGTGAATGTAATGAAATAAAACCAAGTTTGTAATTTTATAAGGTGGATATCATGTATACAGACCTTACATAGGTATTTTTAGTTTTTGAAACCTTAAAAGATTCATAAAATTCATTATTGAAGCCTCTCGGGCCCCTAAAAACCCTAGATTAGGTTTTAAGACAAAAAATAGTATAACTTGTGATTAAACCATCCAAAAGAGATGAAATTTGATATAATACAATATATTATCATTTATAAATATTTTTTTATGTTTTTATTATGGTACAGTCATTATTCATACAGAAATACATGATTGTGCTAAGAAAGCAGGGGTAAAAGGCCTAATAGGGTTGATTTGCATGAGGAAGGGGCTAAAAAGTGGTCAGGTGAAAGAGTTAGTGCATGAAAATTTGAGGTTAGGTCATATAAGATATAGGGTGATTTATTTTTCCATTTGATTTCTAGGAACTATTCTTTACAATCCATACTAGACCAAAATAGACAAGAAAAGGGCTACAAGAAACAAAAGGAAGGTGACAGTTGATTATGTCAAAAAAGAAATTGAGAATGATAGAGAATGTAAAGGGGATGAATATAATTGTTTTTAAGATATTATATGCCCTTATAGACACATGTTGATTATAATAATCCTTTTGAAAATTTGATGTAATTTGGTCCAGAATAAGTTCCAATGTGAGGAACATTGATATCTATTGAATGCATGCTTTGGTCAAGTGTGTATAAAGATATTATGATTACTATGTTTTTAAAATACTGAGATGGTTGAGTTAATAAATTTGTGTTTTCTTAAATTAAATCCAAATAGGAAACCAAGTTGTGGTCCATTAGGAACAAGGTAAGTTATAAAAAGTGAGAAAATAGGCAAAGTATGGAATGTTGAATAAAGCTTTGCATCATTTGGTATCAGATCCTAAAGATTATTTGGGAAGATAAAAAATAGTAACAAGCATCCAGGTACATGGTTTATTTTATTTTTTTTATGTTTTTATTTGATGTATTGAAGTGTGCTTGAAGGTTGAGAGAAGTTGGTAGCAGCCCTGCAGCCACGTGTGGCTTATATATCAAGAGAGCTATTAATAAGCTCAAGTGAGAGAGAGAGAGGCTCATAAATAGAGCTCAAGAGAGAGAAAATATTCCTATAGGTAGGAAAAGATGAGGAGTCCTTGGTGTGGACAAGAAGAGACCCAATTGAGGTCAAGAAAGAGAGAGAGATAAACCAAGTGAATGGTCAAGATGTGGTAAGAGAGTGAAGGCTTTTTAGAAAGAGGTATAGGTCCAGGTGAGGCCAAAGAGTTGATATAAATCTTAAAGGAGATGAAGAAAGAGAGAGGTAAGAATAAACAGGGCATAGTGGATGATAAAATCTACCACAAGAAGAAGATGGTGCAAGATGACATGCAGAGAATAGAGATGGAAAGAGAGATGGTTGAGATGAGGCAGTAGATGGATAGGATGTTGGTTGTGTTAGAATAGATAAGAGAAATGAAAAGCCCACATGTTAGGTGGGTTATGAGGAAGAATCCACTCAAGTGGCCAATCAAGCTATTGATGAATAAAATAAAATTACAAGCAAAGAGAGAGGAGAGAGAACAAAAAAAGTTGCTATACAAGCATTTCAAGAATGAAATGAAGAGATATAAGATGAGAATGCAATAAGTGGAAGATCAGCACCTTGATGTCGATAAGGTGAGTTTGAGTGAATTAAAATAGATAAATTACAACCATCCAAGTTTTAAGCATGAAAAAGAAGATGAAGATCAATTGGAAGGCCTCATTGAAGGCTTGGACAAAGGAATGCAATTCCATGAAGAAGGTATGAATCCTAATTTTTTATTTGTATATGAATGTTCATATCAGTTGGAAAGAGAAATGGCAGCCATAGAGAAGGAAATTAATGGTGAAGTGATGGAAAATGAAGAGGAAGCACAATTTACAAAGTTGAAGGCCTCATGAACAAGGATAAAAAATATGTAGAAGAAGCATTGAAGGCAGAAATACATTAGATTGGAGCTATAAAGTCATTTGGAGGATTTAACCTCATAGAGCTAGCAGGTATGCATGATTTTGGCATTTTTTTAGTTTCAAGTTTTAAATTTTTTAAGGAAGTAAAGAATATAGTGGTTACAATAGTGGTATAGGGCATCTACAACCCACATGACAGAGGTAAAGAGGAAGAAGAGAGTGTACATGCAATACAAGTTGATGGAAACAAGAAAGGAGGTAGAATAGTGTATGATAGAGGAAAGGTTGAGCACAAGGAGGAGAAACTAAGGTATTAAGGAACATAAAAATACATGGATGATCCAAGAAGATGAATTGGAAGAGAGTAAAGAAGAACAAGCAATCTATTGGAGCTCAATCTCTATTTACCTCAAGAGTATGATGCAGGGGCATCCCATGAGGATCCCAAAAATGAACCATTTATATTTTAAATTGTTTTATTATGTGATTTATATATGATAGAGGTATTATTAGGTCCATATGTGGAGTTTAGATAGATTCAAGATGCATAGAATTCAAATTATAGGTTTTCCCTCCAAAAGCACTATTTAAAAATTTAAATTGTAATCAATGTGTTTAGAATAATTTTTGGGAGTGTTAAGTTGTCAACTATTTTTTGTAGAGTCCTAAATGAGTATAGTTTATTTATAAATTTTTTTTTATGTACACCTCATGAAAATTTGGCATAAATAAAAACAAATGTGAAATGTAATGCCAAGAGTTAGTTATCAAGAATTAGTTGTGAAGGAAAGCAGTTTTCATGTGTATAAAAACAAATTTTTGGTTTGTCATAAAGTTGGATCCCATAGGAATTATAAGTTATAAAGTAGATAAGTTATTTAGGATAAAATAATACAAAGGTATGGAGAGTTATAAGAAGAGAGAAGCTTGACACCTCTGTATTTTGTCAAGAAGCCAAAATTCTTCATGTATATGTTTTGAATCAATAAAGTTATAATCTTTGAATCTTTGAATAGTTGTCTCTATATTTTTATTGACCATGTTTTTTGAATCAAAATTTATTAATGAAATGCTTAATATTTCATGATAAATATTATTTTTTTGTGCAAGGTGATAATATTGTGCATTTGCAGGATTGAGTTAATTTGTATTGTCTTAAGACTGGGAGTTGTTGCCCAATAACTTGACAAGAATGGCATTGTCTAAAGGAAGATGTTTTACCAAAAATTTTCACATTGGATTAGTTGTTTAACACATATTTATATACCTTTTCTACCTTTAACAAAGGTTAAATATTCAATTTGATAAAACTGTGAGGTACCCTATTTTAGCAACTCAATCAAAGACAATGTGTACAAGTTCTCCATAACAAATTATAGGTGAGTATAGAGGCTAACAAAGCTTTAAAATGGATTTGGGAGATAAATTCACAAATTATAATATTTATGTAACCTTTAAATAATATCCTAGGTGAGTCATATGTAATTAAATTATGTTGGTAGATACATAGGCAAACTGTGTGTTTCTTGTTTGTATACTAAAGTAAAGAACTCTATTTCAATTTAAAGGTTTGAATGATGATTGAATGTATTTTTTGGTGATATTAGTAAGGTTTATTAATTTTAATTAAAGTTTAAAATAACCTTGAATAATTCTCCAAATATGGTTGTAAGAGGAAACATATGTTTAAACCCTATTAAGTGCATGCACAGGCTAACTGTGTAACACAAAATATTGCCAAGTCACTATATGAAATGTGAATGTAATAAAATAAAACAAAGTTTGAAATTTTAGAAGGTGGATATCATGTATACATACCTTAAATATGTCTTTTTAGTTTTTTAAACCTTAAAATATTCATAAAAATCATTATTGAAGCCTCTCGAGCTTGTAAAAACCCTATGTTAATGTTTAAGACAAAAATAGTATAACTTGTGATTGAACCATAAAAAAGAGATAAAATTTGATAGACTAATATATATTATAATTTATAAATATATTGTTTTTTTTTTATTATGGTATGATTATTATCCGTACAGAAATACATGATTGTGCTGAGAAAGTAGGGGTAAAAAGCCTAATAGGGCTAAATTGCATGAGGAAGGGCTTAAAAAGTGGTCAGGTGAAAGAGTTAGTGAATGAAAATTTCAGGAGAGGTCATATAATATATATGGTGCTTTATTTTTCCTTTGGATTTCTAGTAACTATTATGTACAATCCGTACTAGACCAAAATAGACAAGAAAAGGGCTACAAGAGACAAAAGGAAGGTGACAATTGACTATGTCAAGGAAATTGAGAATGATAGATAATTTAAAGGGGATAAAGATAAGTTTATTTAAGATATGATATACCCTCAGAGGCACATATTTAGTATAATAATAATTTTGAAAAGTTGATGCAATTTGATCTAGAACAAGTTCCATTGTGAGGTTCATTGATATCCATTGAATACATGATTTATTAAAAGTGTGTATGAAGATACTATGATTACTATGTGTTTCAAAGACTGAGATGGTTGAGTTAAGAAATTTAAATTATTTTATGTGTGTTCTTGAATTAAATTCAAATAGGAAACCAAGTTGTGGTCCATTGGGAACAAGGAAAGGTATAGAGAGTGAGAAAATAGGGAGAGTATAGAATGTCGAATGAAACTCTGAATCAGATTCCTTGTTCACAATATTAATAAAAGGAGGATTTTTATTATTTTTTATCACTATAAAATTTTATACACATTTTATTGAACATTTTTTTTTGTTTTTTTAATATTTTTTAATACTCATATTGATGGTTCTTAAGTTTCAAGGTCTAAAAACACATTAATAAGGGTTACAATCCAGGACAAATTATATTTTATTTATGTTTTTAAGATTATTTAAAGTATAAAAATTGTATGTAATATTAGGTATTGGTGGTTAAAACCTTATCTAGGTGAAATATTTTAAAATATATATGTAAATTTTAAATTAGCTATTTTTGAATGCTCTTGACCTATAAACAGGCTTGTTAGGGTTTCAAGCACAAAACTCACTATATCTAGAAATTTAACATTCAAAAAAATATGAAACTTTGAAGAATGATATAATATTATGTTTAATAAATTTTACATGTGATTTCATATCTTTTAAATTCCTATACATAAATATATTGAGAAAACCCATAAATTAGACCTACACACAAGGTTCAGAAAAAATAGTCATTAAATCTTCAATATCTTGAAAATAAATTATCCAGACTACGTAAAATTTTGTACCAATGTAAAATAGGATGTATTATATTTATTTAAATTATTTTGGATACTTTTAGATGAATTTATACTTAAAACATAGTCAGCAAATTTGTATGTGAAGGTTAGAGCACTGAAATAAATCCATATATTGCAAATGATTGAGTCAAATGGTATGAAACTTAGTATAAATATGTAGGAGGATTAGTGTGAGTTTTTTAAATTGGTATAAAGGTTTAAATCCATATAAAATAAAGTTATTAAATTTTATCAATTTTTAGGCATAATTGTCAAGACCTAGGAAAAGCTTGTTTCTAGTTTTCTTACAAAAATTGATATAGAGAAGTGTAAACAGGTTTTTCTTGGGTTGGAAAAAATTGGTATGAGTACAATAAAACTTGGGAATATAAAATTTTATTATTAAATTAAATTAACCACTTAATAATATTATAGACCTATATATAAAGAAAAAGGTTGGCCTGATAAAGATACAACACCTAGTGAAGACCCTTTGTGATCTAAGTACTTGTCACTTTTGGTATCAGATATAGAGAGAGTTTGAGTCTCATCACTTGGGATGGTGGGATTAACTTTGTTTAATTTATTATGGATTAAATTAAAGTGATAATATTTTAAAATTCATGTTTCAACTACCATAAATCACCCAAAATGTCATGTATAGTAATGAATAGTGTGCACAGTGGAGCTTGGTTATGCATGATTGTTTGTATGTCTTCATCCCTTACAATTGAAATAATAGTTTTAAGATATTTCACCTTATATTTGATTCCTTACATTATCTAATCCATCCTATCCACATATATCTACATCTGGACTTTGATGAAAAGGTTTTAGAGCATCTTGAGCTCCCAAGTGCACATCCGTTCCATTACATTGTATCTTAGTGTAAGATATTAAGTTAGTTTCCATCTCATCCAATTTGGACATTCAAATCTCCATGATTGTTTTAAATTTTTTGTATTTATATAGGTTTTGATGTATATCCTTCCATGTTTCCTTCAACTAGTTTTTCCAGTCGAGCATATTATGAGAAAGTTATATTATTTGGTGCATAGTAATTTCAATGACTTGTTAATATTCTTCAAAGAGGTCAAAATTCACTTCAGATTCAATTTAAAAGTGTTGATTTTGAGCTTGTAGTTTTTTTATCATCTATGTGTCATCTCAATCCTTTATAATCTAAGTTAAGAGGATCATTGAATTGCTTCTCTTCAAACATCATCTGCTCTACCAAAACCTTTACAACAACCATTGGATAGGTATCATCTATCAGCTTGTGTGCCTTGGTTTATCAATCGTTGAGGTATGTCTTCTCCCCTCATAATTAATTTTTTTCATGATTTATCTCTAACACTTTCTATGCTATAGACTCCTAAAAATTCATAACTCCTTCATTCTATTTGGCCAAGGTTAGTTGAGTCACATCTAGTGACACCTCTTGGATTATTTTTTCCAATACAAGTGAAGTCACACCAGTTTTTGATAGTAGTGGCTGATATTGAATCTATGTGATATGGAGTGTGAATATTGTTCATTTTAAAGGAGGAGTTTGTAAATCCCATAGCTAATAACTGCTAGCCTACAGTTTGTCTTGTGACACTTCCTCAACAACTCCTTCGTGGGCCGATCCTAATCCCATAAATGTGCTTGAAGGTCATTAGGTCTCGGTGATTGGGTCCTTATTTGCTTTGATTGTCTATTATGTATCTTTATTTGTGACCTTGGCTCCTTGTATTTTTACTTCTACTTCATCCTTTTGCTTCTTCTCATGTTCTTATTTTTCCTTGGTAGTTTGCTCTTCCTATGGCTTTGGTTCCTTTTATGCTTACCCTTTATCGCTTGTTTAGCCTTTACAACTTTTTTGCAATATCCTTCATTTTTTTCTCTTCTTTGAATTTCTTATAAATTTATTCTTATTTTTGTAGGTCATATTTATTCTTCTTTTCAACTGCCTTGGATAATGCATTAACCTCAACTTTATTCCTTTACTCCTCCTATATTCATAGATCCTCTTTTCCTTTTTTGGCAATGTCCTTGGCTACTTGCTCAACCTTATATGCATATTTATCTTCTTGTTCCTTGTTATTTTTCTCTACTTATTCATTTTTATTTTTGTCTTCTTCTTCCTTATTCATTTTATCTTATTATTTTTGGGCCAACTCCTACTTGGATTTTTCTTTATCTACCTTATCCTTGTTAACTTCTTCTTTTTCCTTCATAGCTTCATGTGCTTGTTGTTCTATAATGTCATCTTGTGGATTGCATTAATTTGACTTTTTTGTGTTGAAGTTTGATCCATCAAACATTTTTGTTGTTCACATATTATCATACACCAAACATATTGAGAACTAGGAGGGGTATTAATGGTGATGTTGAGGAATATGGGGATAAAGGGGGTGAGGTTGGCAGAAAATTAGATGAATATATGACCACTTTATACATTGAAAATGGTAATATTTGGTGTGTTGAATTAATAATAAACATTTATTTATGTCACTTGTTTTCATGCATCTCAACTATTAGTTATTTTGTTACTGCTTATGTTTTAGCTTCCTCTTTAGCTTCTTTAGTTTACACATGTAGTGATCGGTGTGAAAGGTTTATGTATCAATGCCTCAAATGATTTCCTTATTTGTGTTTGGTCATTGCACTGATACAGTGGAACCTAATTCAACTTTTTAGAAGATAACATTTATAATGTATTTGGTTTCTCCTTTTTCTACGAATATATTTAGAATTATGGATTTTGGAGGTGTGGGTATCTACACTAAAAATAAAGCTAGAACATTGTTTTACAGTTGGAAAATGGGAATTATATTATAAAATAATAATTACTTATCCTCGTCCTCATTATAGATATCATCTTTGATATCCTCTTGAGTTATTTTGTACACCTCTTCCAATGTTACCCCCAAATTTTTCAGGTCATATTTAATTGTGATCATCAACATTTATTTATCTTGTGAGTTATCTTTGGCATTAAAAAAGATCTATGTGCCAATTATTTTTATTTGGTTATAGTTTAATTTTCTTCTAGTTGGACCTATGCTTTTTTTTTTACTTGTGGTAATGATTGCTTTGCTCTAAGAGGTATGGATTGCAATGGTTACACCTTCCTTATAACCATGGCCTTATATATTTTTACCTCCATTTTCACATCATTGACGTCAATGAATAATATGAGAGGCATGATTGGTGCATTGTATATATCATGGATCTATATTTAAATCTCATTATGCATTTTGGTGACACTATTAAGTGGCCATAGGGACTCTAGCACATCTATAGGTATCCTAAGGTGTGAAGTAATTAAACCTTGAATCTCAATCCACCATTGATTGGATCACCTGAGATGAACATATTATTGTCCATTTCATTTCTAAATGAGGTTGGAAAAGGCATTTGAGGGCAATTAGTCTACATT